>JAJKFL010000042.1:0-372022 GCA_021186555.1 Reticulitermes speratus
AAATAAACACGTACTCTTTGTGATTGAATATGTATGCATGTTACGAAGTTCTGACGCAATTTCCATGGAAATATGAAATGGTGACAGCTCTGTGTTCCAAACTGCCATCTAACGAATAAAGATGTAACTTACTTCACTGGTTTGAGGCATAAAAACTTACATGACGTCACGAAAGACGTGACAGCCCGCTGCATCTCAGTGGGTCTTTTCCTGTAGTACAGATCATAAGTACTAAGTCCGAGTCCGACCCGCGTACTGTGGCCTTTAAGTATTGTAATCGGCCGACTGTCATGTGACCTTGAACCATTGCGACGCCCCAGTTGTGCGCTGGCTTAAGAACTGTCAATTTGCTTTTAAATACTCTTGTAAAGTAATTCAAATGAAGGCCCATCGTAGTCAACACAACTCATTTATTGCACTGTGCGTTGGTACATGTTTCGGTTAATTTCAAAGCCATCGTTAGGACAAGCCAAGAAATTCAAGCAACATGAAGTCACTAGTACTTCCTTTGGAAAAATATGTTTGAGCTTCTTTACATGGGTCTGGGTCGTTGGATTTGGGGTTGAGCGCCTCGTCTGACAACTACTGTCTCAGACGGCACTCCCTTCTGAGTAGCCAGTCGAGTATGGCGAATTCTTCGTCCGTATTTGGCTGATGCAGCTACCGGACTCTGGCAGAGGCGTGGACAGAGGCCCTCGGACAGTGGACAAGGCATGCTGACCGCTACAATACGAAGGGTAGCAGCAGCAAATGCTTAGAACTGGTAGTAAAAGGACACACAACCAAGCACGAAATACTGCCTTAGGGAGAGAACTTCTGTCATCGCAAAGTAATTTAATAGAAGCACAAAATGGAAAAAGTGCTGAAATATGTACAGCTGTAATTCTAAGCTTGAAACAAGAAGTGTAAAAATATTGAGCCTCAAGCTGTAGGTTGAACCAAAGGCATCCGTATTACTTGAATGTCCCTTGCTGTCCTGGATGTGGTCAGTTGTCTTTGTAATGAGCCCGAAAAATGTAGCCATCACATTACGAAACAAGTACGTTGTACTGATTGTGATAGGCCTTTATTCGAATTATTAAGTGTTCACACAACAGGACGACCGAGATGAAGGCACGACTTTTTGTTGCTACAGCCACACATAGTACAAACACATTTTGTTGCTACAGCCACACACAGTACAAACACATTTTGTTGCTACAGCCAAACATAGTACAAACATATTTTGTTGCTACAGCTACACATAGTACAAACACATTTTGTTGCTACAGCCACACATAGTACAAACACAGTTTGTTGCTACAGCCACACATAGTACAAACACATTTTGTTGCTACAGCCACACATAGTACAAACACAGTGTGTTGCTACAGCCACACATAGTACAAACACATTTTGTTGCTACAGCCACACATAGTACAAACACAGTTTGTTGCTACAGCCACACATAGTACAAACACAGTTTGTTGCTACAGCCACACATAGTACAAACACAGTTTGTTGCTACAGCCACACATAGTACAAACACAGTTTGTTGCTACAGCCACACATAGTACAAACACAGTTTGTTGCTACAGCCACACATAGTACAAACACAGTTTGTTGCTACAGCCACACATAGTACAAACACAGTTTGTTGCTACAGCCACACATAGTACAAACACAGTTTGTTGCTACAGCCACACATAGTACAAACACAGTTTGTTGCTACAGCCACACATAGTACAAACACAGTTTGTTGCTACAGCCACACATAGTACAAACACAGTTTGTTGCTACAGCCATACACAGTACAAACACATTCATATACAGTTAATCTGAAAAACCTGCATTGACAAGGGAAAACCGACAACTCGGAGAAAAACCTGTCCCAGTGCCACTTTGTCCACCACAAATCTCACATGGATTTCATCTGTGATCGAACTTGTGTCTCCACAGTGAGAGGCCAGGGACTAACCGCCTGAGCCATGGCACGGCCTACAAAGAGCAATTACTGACTACAGAACAGAATAAGCTTATTTATATATAGATTATGAAACAATGCAACTCTCAGTTTGTTGTCTGACCAACCTTCACTATACAAGCAACCAGACAAAAGTGTGTGGTTATATGGTAAAGAACTAAACTATACCATTCCACTACTCCATCCCTCTGGTTTCACAGTACAGAAATCCAGTCATCTCAAAGGCGTACAAAAAAATAGAACAGCAGGGTTTTGGAGAAGGTACAACTAATTTATTGGACTGTGGAACATAACTGCCTAGAACATATCCAAGATTTTTATTATGTGTTGACCTTTCAAATGATTTTATTATGAGTTGTGTTGGTAAGTAAATGCAACACTGTAACAGTGAAGTGAGTACATATACTTACCACTGTGCTTTAAACAGTTTACAGTCCTTACCCACGTCTTAGATTGTCCAGCCAATCCACCACATCTTTATTTTCATTACGCCGCGCCACTTCACTCGCGTTCTGACCTTTGCCACCCTTCACACTAACATCTGCTCCCCTCTCCACAAGCAGCTTCACCACAGACAAATGTCCCTTCGATGCCGCATCAAGCAGCGGAGTGTCTTGCCACTCGTTCAGAAGATCCAGCTTCGCTCCCCAGTCCAGCAACAGACGGCACACTTCCAGATGTCCTTTGTAGGCTGCTGCATGCAGAGGGGTATTCTGACCAGCATTAGCTCTGTCTACGTTAGCGCCGCCCTCCAGTAACACCCGCACCACCCCCACATGACCACGAAGAGCAGCATATGTCAGCGGTGTGTAACGTAACTTACCATAATCATCAGTGCAGCTGTCATTGCTGTCACATTTCACCAACCTCTTTACACTGTCCACGTCTCCCGACTTAGCAGCGTCAAGCAGAGACCGGCAGACCTGTACAATAGACGTTTTAACATATTTACTGTCCTACCACTACATGAAATATAACAATTTAAGTGTACCACCAACAGCTTTCTGTATTGAAATAAAACGCTGAAATTGGAAAGACCGACTGACGGCGGGATGTTGGGTATTAGCAAATATAATATATCTGTTATATTTTCTTTGGGTCCGCGATAGCTCAGTCGGTATAGCTACTCGCTACGGGCTGGACGGTCCGGGGATAGAATCCAGGTGGGGGCGAGATTTTCAGCACCCGTCCAGACCGAACCTGGTGCCTACCCAGCCTCCTGTACGATGGGAACCGGGTCTTTCCCGGGGGTGAAGCGGCCGGGGCGGAGTGCTGACCACCCACCCCCATCTAGCGCCGAGGTTAAAGAAAGAGTAGAGCTATACCTCTACTCCCTCTCTGGGCCTTCGTGGCCTTTTGTAGGGTGAAATTTACTTTTAGCTTTACCTTTATATTTTCTTTATTTTTTAAAATTGGTATCAATTTTTATTGCAATTTTTATTACGACCGCCTACCAATGAACAATGTTACACGTCCAACTAGTGGTACGCGTACCACAATTTGAGAAACCTTGCCGTAGAAGAGATTTTAAAGGCTAGAGGCTCTGTTTTGTATAAGGAATGGGAAAAATGAGCAGTGCCTTTATTCTTCCACATGATGAAAGCAGCCGGGGCGTGAATCTCTCTTCTTACCTCAATCCAGGTTCGAGGTCAAGGCTGCGTGGATCTATGCCTGCACTCCGCTATACTTGTTCACGGCGCGGTGCTTAATTAAGCACAGGCACACATTTACTGTACCTAAAGTTTATGCAACTGTATTTATCAGCTACACACATATACACGTATTACCAGACTACTTCCCAGCACAGCAATCACTCACCAACCAAGTTCCACCCACTGACTTACGTTTCAACACTTTAAGCATCTGACCGACTTTCACGAAACTTCGTACGAAGGCTATGCCATCACTTTACACTACAAACATGTAACTTTAACTTACTGCACTATGTAATGGCAACATGGCGGGCTGACGATCTTGTGACGTCACAGCTATAATTGTGATACTTAACGTGAGGACATGAAATTATTTGTGGTAATACATTGTTTGAAATTATGCGCGTTTTGAAAGGTAATTTTGTTTTTATGCTGTAAAATAATTTGCTGGCAGTTCACACAATTTGTTTAGCTGTCGGTTTGATTGTGATAACTGATGGCCCGTTGGAACAAGGCGAGTGGAGTTTGGTACGGAGAGAGAACAAAAGTGTGCCAAGATATTGTGTGCAAAATATTGCTTGTAAGGCGGCAGTTACATGCATGATGGCAGTTGGAATTTTGATGTGACATGTTACAGTTTAAGGTACACAGTGTCTGTATGACGTAAGGAGTTAAACACAAAATGGACCAAGATAAAATACAGATATGCAGGACCAGAAGCCTGTGGAATAGGAAAGGTGTGGGAACTGTTCTGGGAAATTGTTGTTACTTTGTTGAAACAAAGCAGCAGTCAGTAGCTATTGTTGTTACTTTGTTGAAACAAAGCAGCGATCAGTAGCTATTGTTGTTACTTTGTTGACACAAAGCAGCGGTCAGTAGTTTCAGCACAAAACGATAAGACTTTAATAATAAGAGCGCTGTAATATAGTAAAGGTAAAGTTCGCACTAGAACAGGCCACGAAGGCCCAGAGGGGAGTAGAGGTATAACTCTACTCTTTCTTTAACCTCGGCGCTAGCTGGAGGTGGGTGATCAACTCTACGCGCCGGCCACATTACCCCCGGAAATGACACGTTACCCATTGTATAGGAGGCTGAGTTGGCCCCAGGGCCGTTCTGGACTGCTGCGAAAAATCACGCCTCAACCAGGATTCGATCCCCGGACCGTCCAGCCCGTAGCGAGTCGCTATACCGACTGAGCTATAGTGGCCACTAACAGCGATGTAATGACAATCGAAACTAATTTTAGAAACACAAACATTTTCATAGAGGAGCTTATTGCTTGAGGCTTCTTGTATTTTTGTTCTGTGACCAACGTTATTAGGCATTTCTTGTGTAAACGAAACAAGGGACTTTGGTACACTTCGATTAGATATCATAAAGGTCGCGGTTCCCCTGACCCCAGTTCCCTGTAACTCTTTGGTCTTGCAAACCGCGGATATTCTTATAATCACATAATATTTAAAGGTCCTTAAATCAAGTCACGTTGCATGACACATAATAACTACACATGACATATGGAAATGCAGACATGAGCAACACTAACTGTAACAAGAGAGAGCTTACTGTACTGTACGGTACGCACAATTTGTGTAACACAGCTAAGCAGGCCGGTACGTATTAACACTAAACTTTTCACCGCTATGTAACACTAAGTTTCTCAGTAACAGACAGCTTACTGTACTGTACGGTACGCACAATATTTGTAACACAGCTAAGCAGGCCGGTAAATATTAACACTAAACTATTCACCGCTATGTAACACTAAGTATCTCAGTAACAGACAGCTTACTGTACTGTACGGTACGCACAATATTTGCAACACAGCTAAGCAGGCCGGTAAATATTAACACTAAACTATTCACCGCTATGTAACATTAAGTATCTCAGTAACAGACAGCTTACTGTACTGTACGGTACGCACAATATTTGTAACACAGCTAAGCAGGCCGGTAAATATTAACACTAAACTATTCACCGCTATGTAACACTAAGTATCTCAGTAACAGACATCGAACTGTACTGTAAGGTACGCACAATTTGTGCAACACAGCTAAGCAGGCCGGTACGTATTAACACTAAATCATTCACCGCTATGTAACACTAAGTATCTCAGTAACAGATAGCTTACTGTACTGTACGGTACGCACAATTTGTGCAACACAACTAAGCAGGCCGGTACGTATTAACACTAAATTATTCACCGCTATGTAACACTAAGTATCTAAGTAACAGACAGCTTACTGTACTGTACGGTACGCACAATATTTGCAACACAGCTAAGCAGGCCGGTACGTATTAACACTAAACTATTCACCACTATGTAACACTAAGTAACTCAGTAACAGACAGCTTACTGTACTGTACGGTACGCACAATTTGTGCAACACAGCTATGCAGGCCGGTACGTATTAACACTAAACTATTCACCGCTAAGTAACACTAAGTATCTAAGTAACAGACAGCTTACTGTACTGTACAGTACGCACAATATTGGTAAAACAGCTAAGCAGGCCGGTACGTATTAACACTAAACTATTCACCACTATGTAACACTAAGTAACTCAGTAACAGACAGCTTACTATACTGTACAGTACGCACAATATTTGCAACACAGCTAAGCAGGCCGGTACGTATTAACATTAAACTATTCACCACTATTTAACACTAAGTAACTCTGTAACAGACAGCTTACTGTACTGTACAGTACGCCCAATATTTGCAACACAGCTAAGGAGGCCGGTACGTATTAACACCTAACTATTCACCGCTATGTAACACTAAGTACCTCAGTAACAGACAGCTTACTGTACTGTACAGTACGCACAATATTTGCAACACAGCTAAGCAGGCCGGTACGTATTAACACCAAACTATTCACCGCTATGTAACACTAAGTATCTCAGTAACAGACAGCTTACTGTACTGTACAGTACGCACAATATTTGCAACACAGCTAAGCAGGCCGGTACGTATTAACACTAAACTATTAACCGCTATGTAACACTAAGTATCTCAGTAACAGACAGCTTACTGTAATGTACGGTACGCACAATTTGTGCAACACAGCTAAGCAGGCCGTAAGTTTAACACTAATCTATTTAACACTTTGTAACACTAAGTGTCTCAGTTTCCCACATTTCGTCAGTCCGATCCCAGGATCGCTATGTTTATCAACGTCACAATTAATTAGCGGCCGCACACATCTGCAGGCGCTGCAGTTGACTCACACTTTCAACCGGTGCAAATCGCTAACACAACTCTGTATATATAAACATGTGGTGCAAGACCATTATATAAATATGCCGCTGATGATGGTGGTGTAATAGTTCTCCGAAACGTTGATGTTTGACCCAAGTTTGACATGGCTGATTGTCTAAGGTACTTCAGTCAACTTACTGTGACAGCTGTTATCTTACATGTACTTACATTTTTCGGTGTCTCACACAGAAATTGTGACGTCTGGTTGAGTGACTCCTCTGTAGTTGTTAGGCCATCGTTGGTAGTCTGCGGTTGTTTCTGTTTCTCAACCAGTATTTGTACCGCCTGGTTAATTGAATCCACTGTCTTTGTTAGGCCATCGTTGGTAGTCTGCAGTTGTTCCTGTTTCTCAAAAAGACTTTGTACCGCCTGGTTAATTGAATCCACTGTCTTTGTTAGGCCATCGTTTGTAGTCTGCAACTTTTCCTGTATTTGCAAACAACACAGAGGTACTTGTAACGTTATATCACACACACACAAACAACACAGAGGTACTTGTAACGTTATATCACACACATACAAACAACACAGAGGTACTTGTAACGTTATATCACACACATACAAACATCACAGAGGTACTTGTAACGTTATATCACACACACACACAACGCAGTGTAACATATGTCTTACTAAGTAACTGGCAACACGGTTTGCATTAAAACTAATGCAATTTCAAACAATTTCAGTTCTACTTAACATTTCGTTACGTTATAAAACATAATGACGATCTTAATGATTTGAACTGCTTACCGATTATTATTTGTGTGTTGAAATGAAGGAGTGTGTGATGGGCGGGGAATGCTGAATTTATGGCGGAGATGAGTGTCATACAGGTGTTTGGTGGGGAAACCTGAGGGAAAGGGTGAACTGGTAGGACCTAAGCGAAGATGGAATTATGATATTGAAATGTATGTTAAAAATAGGATGAAAGTACGTTGCCGGAACTGATGTGACTCACGATGGAGACAGTGCGAGCTGTTGTGAAATTGTTGTGTAAAAAAATTGCGGTTTTCTTAGAATGCAAGTGTAATGAATTACTGGTAGATTAATTTAACTTTGTGTTCATCGTGCATCTTAATGTTAATTAAAGGAATAATAGTCAAGTAACAGTGCCAAATGGACGGTGATCAGTGAAGTGCTTAGCAAAGTGCCCCTGATGATGGGCAAATTGAGGCCGAAACATGTGTAGGGTGTAGTGAAATTTTATTTATATGTGCATTTGTTGGTTGAAAAACTAAATATTACTGGTAGACTGTACATTTTGTACATTTGCGTGGAAATTTCCACTCCTTTACTTCTTTTACAGACTGTACATAAATGCAAAACAGCTCTGCGCAATTCACACACACACACACACACGATGAGGAAGAATTATACATTTGCACCGCCGTAGGAATGCAAATGTTAGCACGTTCTTAGGTACTGAAGGAAATTGAAAGATTTGATTGGTTGTTTGTAGGGAAGTCCATATATGGATATGTTTGGCGTTTAACGGTTCTCATTGGTTATCTTTTAAGATCTGATGGTCAGGTGATTAGCTGCCACACCCTTGATATCGACGGTAATCGATTAGCTACCACACCATTGAGATCGACGGTAATCGATTAGCTACCACACAATTGAGATCGACGGTAATCGATTCTATATAGGGATACTAGACTGTGCAGACACGTGTTTCGGCCGGGGGTTTTGGCAGTGATTGTTTAGAGATAATTATTTGTATAACAACAATTACGCGGCAGGGCAAGGAAATGCAAGAAAGTGTAAGAATTTTATAAGTGCAATATTTTAGTAAAGATTAACAATTTTTATAATTGCCACAGTTTTTACAAAGTGCATTATAAAGTGTGAACTGCCATTCCTTGGTATTAAAGTGCTAACGGTTGCATTAATCCTGCAACAAGGTAGGTGGCAACGTAATAATTACCAAATTATAGTGATAACGTAATTGAGAGAGGTAGCTAAAGTGATTTACCGTAACGAAAGTGAAATTAACTAAATTCGAAATTATTGGAAAATTATAACACAATAATTTAAATATTTCACTTTGTGATATTTCACAAGTGTGTGGGATGGCCGGAGCTACTAGCAACATTGTATATTGGGATAAATGTAAATAGATTGGCAACAAGTGTATGTTAAGTGGAGAAACTTTCGTATAACTAGAAGCCACTGTAGTAAACAGCGATAGTACAACACAGAGTTATTTGTAACAGCGATAGTACAACACAGAATTATTTGTAACAGCGATAGTACAACACAGAGTTATTTGTAACAGCGATAGTACAACACAGAGTTATTTACAACTACGACGGAGTCTAGCAACCTCCCCTCCTTTCTCCACAATTGATAGTCCTGGAATTTCTCTGTCAGCATAGATAAGCAGGACAGGGTGTTGGCACCTGAATTATAATAAGTATCGCTACTAATAGCGAAACACGTTACCTAATTCCCAAAATACACTACAAGCGCAGGTCACGTCTACCCCACGAGGTTTTCTAAGAGCACTCCTGCTCACTAGAAGGAAAACCTACGTTACACAAGGAGAGTTTGACTAGCTGACTAATTACTACCTTCCCAAGGAGGACACACACAGACGTCTCGCATTTTTGGTACTATGCACGAAATAAGCTTATTTTGACTGTAGCCTTATCTCTGACTACACAAATGTTACAGTCAAATGATGTAACTGCACAGTTTATATATGTTTGTACTCAAGACACAGTAACAAGCATATTGCTTAATAACACAAGCAGTTTGCAAAAACTGCATATCTTTATATAACTACTCACATCACAATTGTCAGCCCGAAGTTCGGCATTGTTTTTCAGCTCTCTTATACTCACTATATCTTGCTTCAAACCAGATATTTCATCCTGCAGTTGACTGCAGTGATCAGACACTGCAGCTGACTGCCGCAGTATCAAAACCACAAGCAGCAACTGCAGCCAGAGAGTAACGCGAACCATTGGTGTTGCTCTGTAAACAGACAGGTGGTTAGTTGAACAAGTGACAGCGTGAAGTCTGGTAGAGTGTTTCTGGTCTCTAAAGTTTTGGAGGAAATAGCTCCATCAATCTTCTGGTTTGTACTGAAGATGTAGGCAATTCATTCCTCTGAAACGTGAATAACTTACAGACTGCAGGTGGTCATATTACGAATTTCTATACGACTTAATTCATTCTTCATAACTCACATCTCAGACACATGGTTTACATATATACATACATACATATATACATACATATATACAATTGTGAACTTGTATAAACAAACGTATTTTATTTTCTGACCATGCAAGTAATTAACTATCTATGCCAGTCCGTAACAAAAGCGGTTATTCACCGGTTTCACCACGAAAATTTCCGGCTTCAATCTCGGAAAAGTCCACAGAAGTACATAATGTAACTACGACACGTTAACTTCAGCACTTCAGTTTCCCTCCCTCAGTTATCTCCACAAAAGTCCACAGAAGTACAAAATGTAACTACGACACGTTAACTTCAGCACTTCAGTTTCCCTCCGTCAGTCATCTCCACAAAAGTCCACACAAGTACAAAATTTAACTACGACACGTTATCTTCAGCACTTCAGTTTCCCTCCCTCAGTCATCTCCACAAAAGTCCACACAAGTACACAATTTAACTACGACACGTTAACTTCAGCACTTCAGTTTCCCTCCCTCAGTCATCTCCACAAAAGTCCACAGAAGTACAAAATGTAACTACAACACGTTAACTTGTGAACACTTCAGTTTCCCTCAGCCAGTCATCTCCACAAAAGTCCACAGAAGTACACAAGGTAACTACGACACTTTATCTTCAGCACTTCAGTTTCCCTCCGTCAGTCATCTCCACAATAGTCCACAGAAGTACACAATGTAACTACGGCACGTTATCTTCAGCACTTCAGTTTCCCTCCGTCAGTCATCTCCACAAAAGTCCACACAAGTACACAATGTAAATATGACACGTTATCTTCAGCACTTCAGTTTCCCTCAGCCAGTCATCTCCACAAAAGTCCACAGAAGTACACAATGTAACTACGACACGTTATCTTCAGCACTTCAGTTTCCCTCCGTCAGTCATCTCCACAAAAGTCCACAGAAGTACACAATGTAACTACGACACGTTATCTTCAGCACTTCAGTTTCCCTCCGTCAGTCATCTCCACAAAAGTCCACAGAAGTACACAATGTAACTACGACACGTTAACTTCAGCACTTCAGTTTCCCTCCGTCAGTCATCTCCACAAAAGTCCCCACAAGTACACAATGTAACTACGACACGTTATCTTCAGCACTTCAGTTTCCCTCCGTCAGTCATCTCCACAAAAGTCCACAGAAGTACACAATGTAACTACGACACGTTAACTTCAGCACTTCAGTTTCCCTCCTCAGTCATCTCCACAAAAGTCCCCCACAAGTACACAATGTAACTACGACACGTTATCTTCAGCACTTCAGTTTCCCTCCGTCAGTCATCTCCACAAAAGTCCACAGAAGTACACAATGTAACTACGACACGTTAACTTCAGCACTTCAGTTTCCCTCCGTCAGTCATCTCCACAAAAGTCCCCCACAAGTACACAATGTAACTACGACACGTTATCTTCAGCACTTCAGTTTCCCTCCGTCAGTCATCTCCACAAAAGTCCACAGAAGTACACAATGTAACTACGACACGTTAACTTCAGCACTTCAGTTTCCCTCCGTCAGTCATCTCCACAAAAGTCCACAGAAGTACACAATGTAACTACGACACGTTAACTTCAGCACTTCAGTTTCCCTCCGTCAGTCATCTCCACAAAAGTCCCCCACAAGTACACAATGTAACTACGACACGTTAACTTCAGCACTTCAGTTTCCCTCCGTCAGTCATCTCCACAAAAGTCCCCCACAAGTACACAATGTAACTACGACACGTTATCTTCAGCACTTCAGTTTCCCTCCGTCAGTCATCTCCACAAAAGTCCCCCACAAGTACACAATGTAACTACGACACGTTATCTTCAGCACTTCAGTTTCCCTCCGTCAGTCATCTCCACAAAAGTCCACAGAAGTACACAATGTAACTACGACACGTTAACTTCTGAGCACTTCAGATTCCCTCAGGCAGTCATCTCCACAAAAGTCCACAGAAGTGTACAATGCAACTTCCGCCTCTCGACCCCTGAACAATAAACGTACGTAATTAGCTCAATAGAGAAGTTACCAGTCGCTCAGCCAATCAACACAATTACGAATATGTGTAACCCACATATTCAGTACCGTGTGCCCACAAGACAGGAAATGGGCTATACTTGAGCCAGATAAATTCATTCTACAAAATTCACCCTACTTGTTTACAGAAATTCACCCCCACACATACATTAAATAAGTGTTTTGTATCAAACTTCAAACTTTCCAGTTAAATGTTACAGTTGTTGTCACGAATACTGTAGGCACAGAATGCTGTTTGTTATCATCCACTCACAGCGAAAGCGAACAAAGACACGGTGATGCTGAAACGTCTGCAGTTTCTACCAATCGCACTCGATGGGAACTGAGGTTCTTACATAAATGGAAGTTATATTTATTTCAAAGTTTATCAACTTCAGATTATAACGCGTTCTTTTGGAACGTGTGGCTGCCTTGACATAGCATAAAGATCAGCACCATCAGTGCTGACCTTTATTCTGTGTCATCAGTGCGATAACCCGCGATGTATAAGCACCAGTCATGATGTTAGTAAAATTGTTCCTCCTTCAGTTGTCCTGTTTGAACAGCAACAAATATTTGTAACAGTTTATTACTGTCCCTGTATTTGTCAAGCAACTCCCACGCACTATCTTTTTAGTCCCGCTGTCAATTAGCAATTAGTGTACTGTCTGCACGTGACAGTAGCAAACGGTGTGTACCGGCTACATGTACTGTGGCCAGGAATGTGGCGTGTGTGTGGCTTTGTGTTGAAAATTATAGCAGTTAGTGTATATAATGAAATTATTACAGTGTGTAAAGTTATATAGTGGATTGAAATGGCTGACGAGTCTGAAATAACCTGACTTTCTATATGCGAGGCTTGGGTTGGGTTTTTACCGAAGTTTCGGCATAACGTAAGAGCAAAGCTCTCAACAACAACACAGCGAAGGCCTGAAATCTCGTAAGTACACTAATTCTGTGAACATCACATTCGATAGGTACAGACACACATATTCACACACTGTGTCTACAGTTGAGGCTCTCAGGCCCACACATCCCTCTACATTGCTACACCGCTGTACGCATTTATTGTAGCTAAACGTGACACTGCAAAACAAATCGCATTATAGAGTAAATAATGTGACAAAATAAGTTTTTGTGCAAACATGAGTCTGTGTATTATACCTGGTTTACGATTTGGAAATGATAGCCCAGTGGTTACTATATGTACCACAATGTTTAACACTCACAAATTCTACGTTCTGCCCACACAGTGTATTTATGTGTTTTGTGTGGATCTCAGAACAAACAGCGATTATTTCACTGTACAGCATTAACTGACTGGTTTGTATAACTGAGACAGAGTGTGTTTACTGCGAGGTACGGACTGTATTTATGTGTTTTGTGTGGATCTCAGAACAAACAGCGATTATTTCACTGTACAACATTAACTGGTTGGTTTGTATAACTGAGACGGAGTGTGTTTACTGCGCGGTACGGACTGTATTTATGTGTTTTGTGTGGATCTCAGAACAAACAGCGATTATTTCACTGTACAACATTAACTGACTGGTTTGTATAACTGAGACGGAGTATGTTTACTGCGCGGTACGGACTGCATTTATGTGTTTTGTGTGGATCTCAGAACAAACAGCGATTATTTCACTGTACATCATTAACTGACTGGTTTGTATAACTGAGACGGAGTGTGTTTACTGCGCGGTACGGACTGTATTTATGTGTTTTGTATGGATCTCAGAACAAACAGCGATTATTTCACTGTACAGCATTAACTGACTGGTTTGTATAACTGAGACGGAGTGTGTTTACTGCGCGGTACGAGCTGAATCATTAAATTCGAACAAATTCACACAGTGACTGCCTTAAAAGCCATAACGTTACAGGGTGCTCCGGAGGCTGCGTGCACATAAGAGGGACGAAAGGACAAGAGACTGTAGAACACTTAGTGAGAGGAACAGCATGACGTCTGTTGCACAACAATGTGTCGTCAAAAGAACATGACGAAGTGACAAGAGACAGAAGAACAGAAATTTTATTACGACCGCCTACCAATGAACAATGTTACACGTTCAAGTAGTGGTACGCGTACCACAAATTGAGAAACCTTGCTGTAGAAGAGACTGTAAAGGCTAGAGGCTCTGGTTTGTATAAGGAATGGGAAAAATGAGCTGTGCCTTTATTTGGAATAGGAAAGGTGTTGGGAACTGATCTGGGAAATTGTTGTTATTTTGTTGACACAAAGCAGCGGTCAGTAGCTATTTTTGTTACTTTGTTGACACAAAGCAGCGGTCAGTAGCTATTGTTGTTACTTTGTTGACACAAAGCAGCGGTCAGTAGCTTCAGCACAAAGCGATAAGACTTTACTAATAACAGCGCTGTAATATAGTAAAGGTCAAGGTAAAGGTAAAGGTAAAGGTAAAGTTCACCCTACAACAGGTCACGAAGGCCCAGAGGGGAGTAGAAGTATAGCTCTACTCTTTCTTTAACCTCGGCGCTAGCTGGGTGTGGGTGGTCAACTCTACGCGCCATCCACATTACCCCCGGAAATGACCCGCTACCCATTGAATAGGAGGCTGAGTTGGTCCCAGGGCAGTTCTGGACTGCTGCGAAAAATCTCGCCCCCACCGGGATTAGATCCCCGGACCGTCCAGCTCGTAGCAAGTCGCTACACCGACTGAGCTATCGCGGCCACTAACAGCGATGTAATGACATTCGAAACTAATTTTAGAAACACAAACATTTTCATAGAGGAGCTTATTGCTTGAGGCTACTTGTATTTGTGTTCTGTGACCAACGTTGTTAGGCATTTCTTCGATTAGATATCATAAAGGTCGCGGTTCCCCCGACCCCAGTTCCCTGTAACTCTTTGGTCTTGCAAACCGCGGATATTCTTATAATCACATAATTTCTAAATGTCCGTAAACCAAATAACGTTGCATGACACATAATAACTACACATTACATATCGACAGGCAGACATGAGCAACATTAACTGTAACAACAGACAGCTTACTGTACTGTACGGTACGCACAATTTGTGCAACACAACTAAGCATACCGGTACGTATTAACACTAAACTATTCACCGCTATGTAACACTAAGTATCTCTGTAACAGACAGCTTACTGTACTGTACGGTACGCACAATTTGTGCAACACATCTAAGCAGGCCGGTACGTATTAACACCAAACTATTCACCGCTATGTAACACTAAGTATCTCAGTAACAGACAGCTTACTGTACTGTACAGTACGCACAATATTTGCAACACAGTTAAGCAGGCCGGTACGTATTAACACTAAACTATTAACCGCTATGTAACACTAAGTATCTCAGTAACAGACAGCTTACTGTAATGTACGGTACGCACAATTTGTGCAACACAGCTAAGCAGGCCGTAAGTTTAACACTAATCTATTTAACACTATGTAACACTAAGTGTCTCAGTTTCCCACATTTCGTCAGTCCGATCCCAGGATCGCTATGTTTACCAACGTCACAATTAATTAGCGGCCGCACACATCTGCAGGCGCTGCAGTCGACTCACACTTTCAGCCGGTGCAAATCGCTAACACAACTCTGTATATATAAACATGTGGTGCAAGACCATTATATAAATATGCCGCTGATGATGGTGGTGTAACAGTTCTCCGAAACGTTGATGTTTGACCCAAGTTTGACATGGCTGATTGTCTAAGGTACTTCAGTCAACTTACAGTGACGGCTGTTATCTTACATGTACTTACATTTATCGGTGTCTCACACAGCAATTGTGACGTCTGGTTGAGTGACTCCTCTGTAGTTGTTAGGCCATCGTTGGTAGTCTGCGGTTGTTTCTGTTTCTCAACCAGTATTTGTACCGCCTGGTTAATTGAATCCACTGTCTTTGTTAGGCCATCGTTGGTAGTCTGCAGTTGTTCCTGTTTCTCAAAAAGACTTTGTACCGCCTGGTTAATTGAATCCACTGTCTTTGTTAGGCCATCGTTGGTAGTTTGCTGTTGTTCTTGTTTCTCAAACAGCATTTGTACCGCCTGTTTAATTGAATCCACTGTCTTTGTTAGGCCATCGTTGGTAGTTTGCTGTTGTTCCTGTTTCTCAAACAGTAATTGTACCGCCTGGTTAATTGAATCCACTGTCTTTGTTAGGCCATCGTTGGTAGTCTGCTGTTGTTCCTGTTTCTCAACCAGTATATGTACCGCCTGGTTAATTGTATTCACTCTCTTTGTTAGATCATCGATGTTAGTGTGCAGCTCTGTCTGTTTCTTATTGATACTCTTCAGACTTCTTCTTTCACTTCTAGTTTGTTCTTCAAATCATTGTTGACAGCTACTGTCTTGTTAAGTTCCTTTGTTGTTGCTTGCGATAAAAGAACTTGTTTTCTCAGATCTTCCTGTAATTGCAAACAACACAGAGGTACTTGTAACGTTATATCAACACACACACAAACAACACAGAGGTACTTGTAACGTTATATCACACACATACAAACAACACAGAGGTACTTGTAACGTTATATCACACACATACAAACGACACAGAGGTACTTGTAACGTTATATCACACACACAAAAACAACACAGAGGTACTTGTAACGTTATATCACACACATACAAACAACACAGAGGTACTTGTAACGTTATATCACACACATACAAACAACACAGAAGTACTTGTAACGTTATATCACACACATACAAACAACACAGAGGTACTTGTAACGTTATATCACACACATACAAACAACACAGAAGTACTTGTAACGTTATATCACACACATACAAACAACACAGAGGTACTTGTAACGCTATATCACACACACACACAAACAACACAAGGTACTTGTAACGTTATATCACACACATACAAACAACACAGCAGTACTTGTAACGTTATATCACACACGCACACACAAACAAAACAAGGTACTTGTAACGTTATATCACACACATACAAACAACACAGAGGTACTTGTAACGTTATATCACACACACACAAACAACACAAGGTATTTGTAACGTTATATCACACACATACAAACAACTCAGAGGTTCTTGTAACGTTATATCACACACATACAAACAACACAGAAGTACTTGTAACGTTATATCACACACATACAAACAACACAGAGGTACTTGTAACGTTATATCACACACATACAAACAACACAGCGGTACTTGTAACGTTATATCACACACACACAACGCAAGTAACGTATGTCTTACTAAGTAACTGGCAACACGGTTTGCATTAAAACTAATGCAATTTCAAACAATTTCAGTTCTACTTAACATTTCGTTACGTTACAAAACATAATGACGATCTTCATGATTTGCACTGCTTACCGAATATTGTTTGTGTGTTGAAATGAAGAAGAGTGTGATGGGTGGGGAATGCTGAATCTATGGCGGAGGTGGGAGTGTCATATAGAGGTTTGGTGGGGAAACATAAGGGAAAGTGACCACTCGTAGTACCTAAGCGTAGGTGGAAGGATAATATTAAAATTGATATTAAAAATAGGATGCAAGTACGTGGACGGGATTGATGTGACTCACGATGGAGACAGTGCGAGCTTTTGTGTGTAAGGTAATGTAATTTCGGGTTCCTTAAAATGCAGGGATTGTTTGACTAGCTGGGGAAATATTTTCTTTTTAAGAAGGACTTTGACCGTGCAGTTAGTGATTTAGTTAACCACACAAATATACTTATCGCAATTTTGGTACTATGCACGAAATAAGCTGATTTTGAATGTAGCCTTATCTCTGACTACACAAATGTTACAGTCAAATGCTGTAACTGCACAGTTTATATATGTTTGTACTCAAGACACAGTAACATACGTATTGCCTAACAACACGAGTAGTTTGCAAAAACTGCATATTTTTATATAACTACTCACATGACAATTGTCAGCCCGAAGTTGGATTTCGTTTTTCAGGTCTCTTATACACACTATATCTCGCTCCAAACGAGATATTTCTTCCTGCAGTTCACTGCAATGATCAGATACTGCAGCTGACTGCCGCAGTATCAAAACCACAAGCAGCAACTGCGGCCAGAGTGTAACACGAACCATTGGTGGTGCTCTGTAAACAGAAAGGTGGTTAGTTGAACATGTGACACCGGACAGATTGGTAGAGATTTGCTAGTCACTAATCTTTAGAGGAAAAAAATTTCTCTGTAACGTGAATAAATTACAGACTGCAGGGAATTATAAAACGGATTTCTATATGACTTCATTCATTCGTCAAACTCCACATCTCAGACATATGGTTATCGCACATACATACATAAATACACACACACGTCCCTACATATAATTTTAAAAATTTGTACAAAAATGCGTTCTTCTTTCTGAACTTGTAAGAAATTAACTATTTATGTCATACCGTAACGTAAGCGGTTATTCACCAGTTTCACCACGAAAACGTCCGGCTTCAATCTCGGAAAAGTCCACATGTGAACAAAATGTAACTACGACACGTTAACTTCAGCACTTCAGTTTCCCTCCGTCAGTCATCTCCAAAAAAGTCCACAGAAGTACGCAATGTAACTACGACACGTTAACTTCAGCACTTCAGTTTCCCTCCGTCAGTCGTCTCCACAAAAGTCCACACAAGTACGCAACGTAACTACGACACGTTAACTTCAGCACTTAGACGGAGTATGTTTACTGCGCAGTACGGACTGTATTTATCTGTTTAGTGTGGATCTCAGAACAAACAGCGATAATTTCACTGTACAACATTAACTGACTGGCTTGTATAACTGAGACGGAGTGTGTTTACTTCGCAGTACGGACTGTATTTATGTGTTTTGTGTGGATCTCAGAACAAACAGCGATTATTTCACTGTACAACATTAACTGATTGGTTTGTATAACTGAGACGGAGTGTCTTTACTGCGCGGTTCGGACTGTATTTATGTGTTTTTTGTGGATCTCAGAACAAACAGCGATAATTTCACTGTACAACATTAACTGACTGGTTTGTATAACTGAGACGGAGTGTGTTTACTGCGCGGTACGGACTGTATTTATGTGTTTTGTGTGGATCTCAGAACAAACAGCGATTATTTCACTGTACAGCACTAACTGATTGGTTTGTATAACTGAGACGGAGTGTGTTTACTGCGCGGATCGGACTGCATTTATGTGTTTTGTGTGGATATCAGAACAAACAGCGATTATTTCATTGTACAACATTAACTGACTGGTTGGTATAACTGAGACGGAGTGTTTATTGCGCGGTAGGACTGTGTTTATGAGTTTTGTGTGGATCTCAGAACAAACAGCGATTATTTCACTGTGCAGCATTAACTGACTGGTTTGTATAATTGAGAAGGAGTGTGTTTACTGCGCGGTACGGATTGTATTTATGTGTTTTGTGTGGATCTCAGAACAAACAGCGATTATTTCACTGTACAACATTAACTGATTGGTTTGTATAACTGAGACGGAGTGTCTTTACTGTGCGGTTCGGACTGTATTTATGTGTTTTTTGTGGATCTCAGAACAAACAGCGATTATTTCACTGTACAACATTAACTAACTGGTTTGTATAACTGAGACGGTTTGTTTACTGCGCGGTACGGACTGTATTTATGTGTTTTGTGTGGATCTCAGAACAAACAGCGATTATATCACTGTGCAGCATTAACTGACTGGTTTGTATAACTGAGACGGAGTGTGTTTACTGCGCGGTACGGACTGTATTTATGTGTTTTGTGTGGATCTCAAAACAAACAGCGATTATTTCACTGTACAGCATTAACTGACTGGTTTGTATAACTGAGAAGGAGTGTGTTTACTGCGCGGTACGGACTGTATTTATGTGTTTTGTGTGGATCTCAGAACAAACAGCGATTATTTCACTGTGCAGCATTAACTGACTGGTTTGTATAACTGAGACGGATTGTGTTTACTGCGCGGTACGGACTGTATTTATGTGTTTTGTGTGGATCTCAGAACAAACAGCGATTATTTCACTGTACAGCATTAACTGACTGGTTTGTATAACTGAGACGGAGTGTGTTTACTGCGCGGTACGGACTGTATTTATGTGTTTTGTGTGGATCTCAGAACAAACAGCGATTATTTCACTGTACAGCATTAACTGACTAGTTTGTATAACTGAGACGGAGTGTGTTTACTGCGCGGTACGAGCTTAATCATTAAATGTATTTCAGGTTAATATTGTCTTTGAAGTGTAAAGCTCTGACCGTCTGAACTCCACTGCAGTCAACACACGTGTTCCCTTCAGCAGACCTGCAGCTGTTTCTCGCAATACGTTCCACTGCACTAAATACTATTCACCTACTGCCGCTCGCGATGCACGCAGACAAGCATGTAGCTATTGGGGTAACTGTCGTTGTAGTTGCCTCATTAACAGCAGATATTAATAGAAGTCTTCAGTATCAAAATTAATATCTAAATCTTTATCAGTTCTCGAGTTGATACACACAGACAGACACACACACAGACGTACATACACACAGACAGACAGACAGACAGACAGACACAGCAACACAAATATGTGCAGCTGTGCACATTCTGTTTACAAGTGCAACAAAGTGCAATACAAAGCAGCTGTAGAACGAGCAAGGCGATTTCTTTTTATTGAACGAAATTCAGCGTCCTTCGTTGGAATATGTAATGTGTGTACAGTGGTGTGTGTTGAGGTGCGTTGTGGAGTTACTGGTGACAGTGTTTACTGAACGGGACCTTACAGCACAGTGGTTACCTTATACAGTAATGTGTGTACAATTCTCTGTGTACAGTGGTGTGTGTTGAGGTGCGTTTTGGAGTTACTGGTGATAGTGTTTACAGAACGGGACCTTACAGCATAGTGGTTACCTTATACAATAATGTGTGTACAGTGATGTGTGTACAGTGGTGTGTGTTTAGGTGCGTTGTGGAGTTACTGGTGACAGTGTTTACTGAACGGGACCTTACAGCACAGTGGTTACCTTATACAATAATGTGTGTACAGTGGTGTGTGTACAGTGGTGTTTGTACAGTGGTGTGTTGAGGTGCTTTGTGGAGTTACTGGTGATAGTGTTTACTTAACGGGACCTTAAAGCACAGTGGTTACCTTGTACAGTGGTGTGTGTTGAGGTACCGGGTCTCTTTCCCGGGGGTAAAGCGGCCGGGGCGTGGAGTTGACCACCCACCCTCATCTAGTGCCAGGGTTAAAGAAAGAGTAGAGCTATACCTATACTCCCCCTCTGGGCCTTCATGGCCTGTTCTAGGGAGATCTTTACCTTTACCTTACCTTAACCTTAGCTGTGTTAGAGGCTCAATCGACCCCAAGGCTATAGTGCGGCCGGAGGGATTAAGTCAATGAATAATTCCAGTGACTGCATCGAGAATCGAACCCGCGACCTTCCGGCTTGTAGCGCAGTGCCTCAACCAACTGCGCCATCCTTTGGCGCGAGGGTATAAACTATCGCACGACGGACTCCAGTGGCGTATCCTTGTGTTTGAACGTGCACGCCACTTTACTTCTCGGACACTGGAATCGTGGCTTCGAATTCCGTCACGGATATGGCTGTATATCTGTGTTTCTTGTGTCTGTATAAGAAAAATTTTTACAGGCCGATCCCCCATCCAAGGGGTCATAACAGATGTCTACAAAGAAGATTCCGAAAACTACAAAACAACTTTCCCTGGGGCCCTTGGCCTGTAGCGTTATTGAACAGAACAGGTGTATTTGTGTTACAGGCTGGTCTAGTATGGCGTGGAATTGTAGCAGCGTGTTACAATACGAATAAAATGCTTCGGCTGACATAATTGGTACACTTGTGCAGGTTCACAGTTCTTACACATTCTGTTCAACTGAACAGTCCATCAATTTGACGTCACTACGTTAACATACAGTATTCATTTAATTACATATGTGTTCTTTCCCGAGAAATTTTTGAAATTTGAAGCGAATAAAACGATGTTTAACCTGATTGGCCGGTTCTGCAATCCTATCTGTTGTATGGTACACCCCCTCCAAACCCCCCCCCCCCCCGCTACACATGGTCTAACAGGGTTGAGTTTCTACAGTCGGCAGTAAAGCAGTTATCACTGACACGCCTTATTTACTGTTCATAGTGCAGTGGCTATTGACTGCAACGGTCAATGTAAGCTGCCGTGGTCACAGTACACCTGTATGGCGCATGCGCAGTTGAGCACAGTTTACTGTAACATGTAGAGTGACATGTAGCCAGGCCGAGTAAAAGGAATACCTGTGGTTGCCCTGGACAGGCCCTGAGGGTTCCAGGAGGTTGAGGCTTCCAGATTTCAAGACAATCGGCTCATGAAGGTGGTAAGGTTGTTACACCTACACACCGGCCGTCTTTACCCCACAGGAAATATTCCTGGTACTCATTTCTGTTAGAGGCTCAGGGCCATATTGCGGCTGGAAGGATTAAGTCAAAGAAAAATTCTAATGACTCCATCGGGAATCGAACCCGCGACCTTCCGGCTTTTAGGGCAGTGCTTCAAGCCATGTAATACAGTCACAGCAGTATTTGTCGGCTTTTGTTAAACGCGGGTTTTGTGTGTGCTGTGAAACACGGACTGAGGAACGTGTGAAAGAGACAGAGGGAGTCGTATTGTCGATGTCGAGTGAGCAAAGGTCGGTTTTGGGGCCCACATTCTTAACCTGAACATCACTAATATATTCACTACACGACCGCAACTTTCGTCGCATGTACAACTGCTTCAGATCCCGCCGTTTCGAAAGGACAAGTAGGAAAACTTTACTTTGTGTGAAGCTGGTTGACGTGAAATTCTCATTTCCATCTTCCAATCGACCGTCAGCTGCTACTGTGGTAGTACAGCTCTCTGCACAACCACTTAGCGCTACAAGACAGCTCTACAAGTTGTGTACCTTTATACATGAAGAATGACTTTGAACGAAAACTTTTGTTTTGTAAAGTTAAATAACACAGTTGAATCACATCGTTTGTTTATGGGGTTCAATTTGTTTTGAGAACAAACTGTTTGTACTCTGTCACTAACATTAACTGCCTGGCCTTTAAAATGGACATTTTGAATTACTACAAATTTGCTTTAAAGTTAACGATAAACACGCACAAACTCTCGGTTATCATCGTAAATCTGATCTAGTCAGATAATTCCTTATCACACATTGACAGCGTCGTTAAATAAACACGTATCTCTTTGTGATTGAATATGTACGCATGTTACGAAGTTCTGACGCAATTTCCATGGAAATATGAAATGGTGACAGTTCTGTTTTCCAAACTGCCATCTAATGAATAAAGATGTAACTTACTTTACTGGTTTGAGGCATAAAAACTTACATGACGTCACGAAAGACGTGACAGCCCGCTGCATCTCAGTGGGTCTTTTCCTATAGTACAGATCATAAGTACTAAGTCCGAGTCCGACCCGCGTTTAAGTATTGTAATCGGCCGACTGTCATGTGACCTTGAACTATTGAGATGGCCCAGTTGTGCGCTGGCTTAAGAACTGTCAATTTGCTTTTAAATACTCCTTGTAAAGTAATTCAAATGAAGGCCCATCGTAGTCAACACAACTCATTTATTGCACTGTGCGTTGGTACATGTTTCGGTTAATTAAAAAGCCATCGTTAGGACAAGCCAAGAAATTCAAGCAACATGAAGTCACTAGTACTTCCTTTGGAAAAATATGTTTGAGCTTCTTTACATGGGTCTGGGTCGTAGGATTTGGGGTTGAGCTCCTCGTCTGACAACTACTGTCTCGGACGGCACTCCCTTCTGAGTAGCCAGTCGAGTATGGCGAATTATACGTCCTTATTTGGCTGATGCAGCTACCGGACTCTGGCAGAGGCGTGGACAGAGGCCCCCGGACAGTGGACAAGGCATGCTGACTGCTACAATACGAAGGGTAGCAGCAGCAACTGCTTAGAACTGGTAGTAAATGGACACACAACCAAGCACGAAATAATGCCTTAGGGAGAGAACTTCTGTCATCGCAAAGTAATTTAATAGAAGCACAAAATGGAAAATGTGCTGAAATATGTACAGCTGTAATTCTAAGCCTGAAACAAGGAGTGTAAAAATATTGAGCCTCAAGCTGTAGGTTGAACCAAAGGCATCCGTATTTCTTGAATGTCCCTTGCTGTCCTGGATGTGGCCAGTTGTCTTTGTAATGAGCCCGAAAAATGTAGCCATCACATTACGAAACAAGTACGTTGTACTGATTGTGATAGGCCTTTATTCGAATCATTAAATGTTCACACAACAGGACGACCCAGATGAAGGCACGACTTTTTGTTGCTACAGCCACACATAGTACAAACACAGTTTGTTGCTACAGCCACACATAGTACAAACACAGTTTGTTGCTACAGCCACACATAGTACAAACACAGTTTGTTGCTACAGCCACACATAGTACAAACACAGTTTGTTGCTACAGCCACACACAGTACAAACACAGTTTGCTGCTACAGCCACACATAGTACAAACACAGTTTGTTGCTACAGTCACACATAGTACAAACACAGTTTGTTGCTACAGCCACACACAGTACAAACACAGTTTGTTGCTACAGTCACACATAGTACAAACACAGTTTGTTGCTACAGCCACACATAGTACAAACACAGTTTGTTGCTACAGCCACACATAGTACAAACACAGTTTGTTGCTACAGCCACACATAGTACAAACACAGTTTGTTGCTACAGCCACACACAGTACAAACACAGTTTGTTGCTACAGCCACACATAGTACAAACACAGTTTGTTGCTACAGCCACACATAGTACAAACACAGTTTGTTGCTACAGCCACACATAGTACAAACACATTTTGTTGCTACAGCCACACATAGTACAAACACAGTTTGTTGCTACAGCCACACATAGTACAAACACATTTTGTTGCTACAGCCACACATAGTACAAACACAGTTTGTTGCTACAGCCACACATAATACAAACACAGTTTGTTGCTACAGCCACACATAGTACAAACACAGTTTGTTGCTACAGCCACACATAGTACAAACACAGTTTGTTGTTACAGCCACACATAGTACAAACACAGTTTGTTGCTACAGCCACACATAGTACAAACACAGTTTGTTGCTACAGCCGCACATAGTACAAACACAGTTTGTTGCTACAGCCACACATAGTACAAACACATTTTGTTGCTACAGCCACACATAGTACAAACACAGTTTGTTGCTATAGCCACACTTAGTACAAACACATTTTGTTGCTACAGCCACACATAGTACAAACACATTTTGTTGCTACAGCCACACATAATACAAACATATTTTGTTGCTACAGCCACACATAATACAAACTCAGTTTGTTGCTACAGCCACACATAGTACAAACACAGTTTGTTGCTACGGCCACACATAGTACAAACACAGTTTGTTGCTACAACCACACATAGTACAAACACAGTTTGTTGCTACAGCCACACATAGTACAAACACAGTTTGTTGCTACAGCCACACATAGTACAAACACATTTTGTTGCTACAGCCACACATAGTACAAACACAGTTTGTTGCTACAGCCACACATAGTACAAACCCATTTTGTTGCTACAGCCACACATAGTACAAACACATTTTGTTGCTACAGCCACACATAATACAAACACATTTTGTTGCTACAGCCACACATAATACAAACACAGTTTGTTGCTACAGCCACACATAGTACAAACACAGTTTGTTGCTACGGCCACACATAGTACAAACACAGTTTGTTGCTACAGCCACACATAGTACAAACACATTTTGTTGCTACAGCCACACATAGTACAAACACAGTTTGTTGCTATAGCCACACTTAGTACAAACACATTTTGTTGCTACAGCCACACATAGTACAAACACATTTTGTTGCTACAGCCACACATAATACAAACATATTTTGTTGCTACAGCCACACATAATACAAACTCAGTTTGTTGCTACAGCCACACATAGTACAAACACAGTTTGTTGCTACGGCCACACATAGTACAAACACAGTTTGTTGCTACAGCCACACATAGTACAAACACAGTTTGTTGCTACAGCCACACACAGTACAAACACAGTTTGTTGCTACAGCCACACATAGTACAAACACATTTTGTTGCTACAGCCACACACAGTACAAACACAGTTTGTTGCTACAGCCACACATAGTACAAACACATTTTGTTGCTACAGCCACACATAGTACAAACACATTTTGTTGCTACAGCCACACATAGTACAAACACAGTTTGTTGCTACAGCCGCACATAGTACAAACACAGTTTGTTGCTACAGCCACACACAGTACAAACACATTCATATACAGTTAATCTGAAAAACCTGCATTGACAAGGGAAAACCGACAACTCGGAGAAAAACCTGTCCCAGTGCCACTTTGTCCACCACAAATCTCACATGGATTTCATCTGTGATCGAACCCATGTCTCCATAGTGAGAGGCCAGGGACTAACCGCCTGAGCCATGGCACGGCCTACAAAGAGCAATTACTCACTACAGAACAGAATAAGCGTATTTATATATAGATTATGAAACAATGCAACTCTCAGTTTGTTGTCTGACCAACCTTCACTATACAAGCAACCAAACAAAAGTGTGTGGTTATATGGTAAAGAACTAAACTATACCATTCCACTACTCCATCCCTCTGGTTTCACAGTACAGAAATCCAGTCATCTCAAAGGTGTACAAAAAAATAGAACAGCAGGTTTTTGGAGAAGGAACAACTAATTTATTGGACTGTGGAACATAACTGCCTAGAACATATCCAAGATTTTTATTATGTGTTGACCTTTCAAATGACTTTATTATGAGTTGTGTTGGTTAGTAAAGGCAACACTGTAACAGTGAAGTGAGTACATATACTTACCACTGTGCTTTAAACAGTTTACAGTCCTTACCCACGTCTTACATTGTCCAGCCAATCGGCCACATCTTTTTGTTCATTAAGCCGCGCCAAGTCACTGGCGGTCTGACCGTCAACCATCTTCACACTAACATCCGCTCCCCTCTCCACAAGCAGCTTCACCACAGACAAATGTCCCCACTTTGCCGCATAAAGCAGCGGAGTGTATTTCCCCCTGTTCAGACAATCCACCTTCGCTCCCCAGTCCAGCAACAGACGGCACACATCCAGATGTCCAAAGTCGGCTGCGTAATGCAGAGCGGTACTCCGATTAGCATTAGGTCTGTCTACGTTAGCGCTGCCCTCCAGCAACACCCGCACCACCTCCACATGGCCATTTTCAGCAGCATATATCAGCGGTGTGTGACGGCGCTCATCATAGTCAGTGCAGTTGTCATTGCTGTCACATTTCACCAACCTCTTTGCACTGTCCACGTCTCCCCACTTAGCAGCCTCAAGCAGAGACCGACAGACCTGTACAATAGACGTTTTAACATTTTACTGTTTTACCACTACATGAAATATAACAAATTCAGTGTACCACCAACAGCTTTCTGTATTGAAATAAAACGCTGAAATTGGAAAGACCGACTGACGGCGGGGATGATGGGTAATGGCAAATATATAATATGTGTTGTATTATCTTTATTTTTTAAAATCGGTAAAATTTTTATTGCAAATTTTATTACGGCCGCCTACCAATGAACATTGTTACACGTTCAAGTAGTGGTACGCGTACCACAAATTGAGAAACCTTGCTGTAGAAGAAACTGTAAAGGCTAGAGGCTCTGTTTTGTATAAGGAATGGGAAAAATGAGCAGTGAATTTATTTTTCCACATGATGAAAGCAGCCGGGGCGTGACTCTCTCTTCTTATCTCAATCCAGGTTCGAGGTCAAGGCTGCGTGGATCTATGCCTGCACTCCGCTATACTTGTTCACGGCGTGGTGCTTAATTAAGCACAGGCACACATTTACTGTACCTGAAGTTTATACAACTGTATTTATCAGCTACACACGTATACACGTATTATCAGACTACTTCCCAGCACAGCAATCACTCACCAACCAAGTTCCACACACTGACTTACGTTTCAACACTTTAAGCATCTGACCGACTTTCACGAATCTTCGTATGAAGGCTAAGACATCGCATTACACTACAAACATGTAACTTTAACTTACCTCACTATGTAATGGCAACATGGCGGACTGACGATCTTGTGACGTCACAGCTATAATTGTGATACTTAACGTGAGGACATGAAATTATTTGTGGTAATATATTGTTTGAAATTATGTGCGTTTTGAAAGGTAATTTTCTTTTTATGCTGTAAAATAATTTGCTGGCAGTTCACATAATTTGTTTAGCTGTCGGTTTGATTCTGATAACTGATGGACTGTTGGAATAAGGCTAGTGGAATTTGGTACGGAGCGGGAACAAAAGTGTGCCAAGATATTGTGTGCAAAATACTGCTTGTAAGGTGGCAGTTACATGCATGATGGCAGTTGGAATTTTGATGTGACTTGTTACAGTTTACAGTACACAGTATCTATAATGACGTAAGGAGTTAAACACAAAAATGCACCAAGATAACGTACAGATATGCAGGACCAGAAGACTGTGGAATAGGAAAGGTGTTGGGAACTGTTCTGGGAAATTGTTGTTACTTTGTTGAAACAAAGCAGCGGTCAGTAGCTTCAGCACAAAGCGATAAGACTTTACTAATAACAGCGCTGTAATATAGTAAAGGTAAAGTTCGCCCTAGAACAGGCCACGAAGGCACAGAGAGGAGTAGAGGTATAACTCTACTCTTTCTTTAACCTCGGCGCTAGATGGGGGTGGGTGGTCACCTTTACGCGCCGGCCACATTACCCCCGGAAATGACACGTTACCCATTGTATAGGAGGCTGAGTTGGCCCCAGGGCCGTTCTGGACTGCTGCGAAAAATCACGCCCCAACCGGGATTTTTTTTTATTAATACTTTCATATCATTTCATATTCATAATAAAAATAATAAGAACAACCAAAACATCACAATTTCATTAAAATAAAATTAATAAATAATTTTCAATTTGTGACTATCTTTCATTACATAAATCCAGTTATGTCACAGAAAAGTTAAATGTTACAAATTCTTCTTCTTATTATTATTATTATTATTATTATTTACTGCAATTGGGTTTTCACCCGGTGGCAGTAGTCCTTACACTAGTACACACAATACAAATGGACATATAAATATACATAAAATTAACAATACAAAACAAACTATACACAATTACAAAACAAAATACATACAGTAAATTCAAGTACACACATTATAACACCGTACACACATTACAAAAACATCCACACCTTGCAAAAGCATCCACTCCTTACAGAAGCATCCACACCTTACAAAAACATCCATACCTTACAAATACATCCACACCTTACAAAAACACCCATACACATACAAAACAAAATACATACAGTAAATACAAGTACACATATTAGAAAAACCCCGTTCACACCTTACAAAAACACCCATGAAAATACAAAACAAAATACATACAGTAAATACAAGTACTCATATTAGAACACCGTACACACCTTACAAAAACACCCATACACATACAAAATTAAATACATACAGTAAATACAAGTACACACATTAGAACACCGTACACACATTACAAAAACATCTGCACCTTACAAAAGCATCCACTCCTTACAAAAGCATCCACACCTTACAAATACATCCATACCTTACAAAAACACCCATACACATACAAAACAAAATACATACAGTAAATACAAATACACATATTAGAAAACCGTACGCACCTTACTAAAACACCCTTACACATACAAAACAAAATACATACAGTAAACAAAATACATACAGTAAATACAAGTACACATATTAGAACACCGTACACACATTACAAAAACATCCACAACTTACAAATCATCCACACCTTACAAAAGCATCCACACCTTACAAAAACACCCATACACAGAATAAAAAAAAAAAAAATAAAAAAAAAAATTAAACAAGCACAATACAAAAAACACCCACACATTAATTAATTTCAGTGCGTTAGAATATCCTCAGTATAAAGTCAGACCAAAGTACATGCTAATTATATCCCCCAAGAACTTAATTCACTTCACTTCACTTCGAAACCAGAGCACTTCACTTCACATCACTTCACACCCCTTCACTTCACATCCCTTATTTTTATTTAATCTCCACTTAAAAATCCTTAGCTTGTAATGACGTTCTTGACCCTTTTTTTTAAAAGAGCTTAATTTACAGGGGAAAGTCGCTAGTACGCTTGGAGGTAATTGGTTCCAGCTTTTTATGGTCCTATTTACAAAGGAATATTTACCTACATCTGTTCTTTGTTTCCTAATCCTAATTTTCCGACTATGATCGTCCCTACCCAGGTAGCATGGTTTTAGCAGTCTATCCCCTATCGTTTTCCAAGCCCGTCCCCCGGTGTATGCTTTGAAAAGGGCGCATATTCGGGCTATCGCTCTACGCTGTGTCAATGTTTCCCAACCCGATTCATTTGTATTATTTGCAAATTTTGCCGCTCTCTTTTGCACGCGATTCAAAGCGCTTACCTGACCTTCTCTGTATGGGTCCCAACACACCGCTCCATACTCAAGTATCGGTCTCACAAGTGCCGTATAAGCTAAACTTTTCGTATTATTATTTGCCCTTTTGAGTATACGCATTACGAAATGAAGAGCCCTCCATGATTTTCTTAGTGTATAATTTACATGATCTGCCCAGCTTAGGTCGCTGCGTATAATTATTCCTAAATACTTAAAGCTATTTGCCTCTGGAATTAGTTGATCCCCAATACAATACCTCAGTTTACCTTTCACCCTAGCTCTATTGAAGCTTACTGCTTTACTCTTACCTGGATTTATCCTCATTTCATTTTCAACCGCCCATTCCCCTAATCTATTAAGTCTGTCTGCAAATTTTCAATGTCATTACTATCGATTATCCTCCTGTATATTATACAATCATCAGCGAAAAGCCGTATATTTGACTCAATGTTTTTCCAAATATCATTAACATAAGCGAGGAAAGAGCAACGGACCTAATACGCTCCCTTGCGGCACTCCCGACGTTACTCTGACTTCATCAGATAGTTGTCCGTCTACTCTAACTCTTTGCGAACGTCCTAACAGAAATTCCTTTATCCACACCACTACCCTCAAGTCCACACCGGTTTCCGCAATTTTTGAAAGCAGCCTATCATGTGGGACTAAATCAAAAGCCTTTGAAAAATCTATTATAATCGCGTCAGCCCTGACTCCCTCGTCCAATGAATCAGCAATATCTTGACAAACTGTGACTACTTGGCTTTCGCATGAGTACCCTGGTCTAAATCCATGCTGACCCTCATATAACCACTCACTCATTTCCCAGACTTGCCTTAGATACCCTGCTATAACGTGCTCCATTTGTTTGCAAACTACTGAGGTTAAACTGACCGGTCTATAGTTTCCCACTACTGATCGATCTCCCCCTTTATAAATAGGAACCACTATAGCTTTTTTCCAGTCCCCTGGGATAGAATTGTTGTTCATCGTTATATCTAGTAATCTCGCGAGGTATGGAATCATGGCTTCCCCACCTAACTTTAAAATTTCCCCAGGAATGCCATCTGGTCCGACGGATTTATTTCTCCCGATTGCTGATAGTCGTTTCCTTAAAATGTTGATACTAATGGTGAACGGTTTTCCTGAATCTGTCGATTGGATTTGCGGGGTGTTTCGTTCGCAACTGAATACAGACGCATAATAAGAGTTTAGGGAGTTGGCCTTTTCTATTGGTTCGGTGATGATATTTCCATTAATGCCCTTGATCGCAGGAATATTTTCTCTATTACCTTTACGTCTTTTAACATACTTATAAAACTCTGCCCAGCATTTACCTTCGTTTTGTAAGACCGAACTTAAGAATGTCTCCTGAGCCTTCTTTTTTGCTATCAGTAACTCTTTGGATAAACGTTTCAGCTCTGCTTGGTAATGCCCACCAAATTTTCGCTTATTGTAAACTTTCCTCACCTTTACCTTAAGTCGTTTTACTTCCTTCGTATAATATTCCGGATCCGGATTTTTACTTAGAATTTTATGTGGTACAAAACGTTCTATACCCTCAAAGACTATTTCCTTGTAGCTTTTCCATATCTCCTCCACGCTACTACCATTTCCAGCCCATAAGCTAAAATTTTCCCGAAGAAATGTTTGCAAACCTAATACATCTGTTTTGTGGTACACCGGGACTATCCTTTCAATTTTTTCTCCCGACAATTTTCATCCCATTCTACTTCCAATAAAACCCCGCTATGATCGCTGATTCCGTGCACAATGTTACAAGAGTTAAGCGTATTATCAGGTCTGAGGAGGTAGATGTCCAACAGCGCGTCACCTCTCGTCGGGCCACTTACTACCTGAGTATAACCATTTTCCCATACTAATTTGTTTACGAAAGCCTGAAAACCGGTTGTCTTTCCTGCATCCCCATTCCAATTCGCTTGAGGTAAGTTCAAATCTCCTCCTATAATGCATCTCTTCGTTGAGTTTCGCGTAAGTAAGGTACGGGCTGCTAGTCTTTCAATCGCCAACATTTCCTCGTTAGGAGCTCTGTATATACCTATAATTTCCCACGAATATTTTGGATCCATTCCTTTCACTTCCACCGCGATCATCTCAAAATCCTCATCCACCCACAGCTCCGTACAGGCAATGTAATTTTTAACACATATAAAAAACCCCACCACCACGGGCTGTCCTATCTCTTCTGAAAATTGTAAAATCTGCCCTAAAAACTTCAGCATTGCTAATGTCTTCTTTAAGCCATGACTCCATACCTATAACAACATCAGGGTTGTATGTGTCAACTAAATTCCAGAAATCTAAGGCTTTATTATATATACTCCTACAGTTAACCTGTAGCACCACTAGCGACTTACCTTCAACCCTATATGCAGATGTTGTACTTATAGATTCAACCCCTGACCTAGCTTCAGTTTCCCTACTCACCCATTTATTCGTCTCTGTCCCCCTTTCTTCATGTAAAGTCTTCTGTTTTTCAATTGATGGTTGCCGCATTTCCCTGGTTGTCCTCGTTCTGCGAGTTCCATCCACCGAAGTATGTCATTCCTTCCTCCGTGAAGATCCTCCGCCATCAAGTCCACTAACCCTAGCGTACAGTTGTCCCAGTCGTTTCTTTCCTCTTCCGTTCAGATGCAGCCCATCTCCAGCAAAATCCCCATCCTGTATCCAGCTGTTCGGATCAACGAATGTAATTCCGAGGGCGTTTGCTATCCAGTCGAATCTATCATTAAGAGCACCAATACGCCGCCATGATACATCTCTACGTCGCAGCACTCCACTCAGGACAAGTCTGCAGTTCGGACATTTATCCTTAACCTTAGCCATAAGCGTATACACTTCTCCCATTACAAAATCCAGATTTCGCGTTGTTTTCAAGTCATTTGTACCTACGTGAATAATAACAGTTTCTGGACAACCTACATCCCTCTTATCTATCACTCTGCTTAGCTGTTCAGTTTGAATTCCCGGAAAACACTCCACCTTCATATCTGTATGTTCTGTTCCAACATTACGCACCATTGAATCGCCCACCACCACGCACTTTGCAGCCTTTTGCTCAGTCGGCACTATGTCCCTCTTCCCAGCTCCAGCCCGTAGTAACTTTTCTTCAAGATTCCTGTTCCTAGCCTTCAGTTCATCAATTTGTAGCAGAGCGTTATGCAATTCTTCCTCCAACATTCGAATCCTTTCAGTCCTACACTTATCACAGCTCCACTTCTCTCTCTCAGCCGCTTGAGCCTTCACATTACCACAACTATAGTGATACCAACGTTCACATAATTCACATTGGATTCCCGACCTTAGATTCCTGCAACAACCAGTACATAAAAGTTTCACAGTGTTACCTCCTTCCACAACAGGACCGGGATTTTGTTCCACTCCACCAATCACTAGTAAAACAGCTAAAACCATTGAACTCAGAGTTGAACTTAAGAGTAACAGTACGAAAAAAAAGGCTTTTTTGTGGTACCATTACCACTGCCGTGACCAGGATTTTCTTATTATTATTATTAACGAGTACAAAGAATGCAAATCACTCAAAAGGAAAAAAAAATGAATGTCTCAGAATGGGAAGAGTTGATATGAAGGTGAATACCTCTTCTGTCAAGTTATTGTGTTGCAAACAGGGCACCATGTTGGCACATGCCACACACGTGACTTCTATGGTATGTATCCTACAGTACCATATATTGGGTAGTGTCGTCGTTTAAATCCCTTTTCAAGGATGTCCTCGTCTGTTGGTTCGTGACCTTCCAATGTTTGGTCATCATATTAGAAATCAATCACTTCCAAATAGCGTCCACAAGTTTTATATCCTCCCCGTTCCGAGTATTGTTTCCATCTGGCTGTTCAAAGGAAGTCTAGGTAGTCGTCCATCGTCAAATGGCGAGCGGTATGGATATAGTGAAGCATGTGTCCTAAGAGCCACACCGTGGCGTTGTGCCGTTGTGGGGGATATATCTTAAACGCAGGTGCGGTTAGCCACTCTTCTGGGACATATTGGGTCTGCGTTCGGAGAAAGCATGCGATTCGTTGTCTCGTCCACAACCAGATGCCGCTGGCGTCCGTACACGTGGTATATCTATGCGGGAGCGTGTCTGTCTGTTGACAGGTGTCGCATGTGTCAGTTTGCCGGAGATGGATGACATGTAGCCTTTGGTTTGTTGACACAACGTCGTGAATAATGACATACCACGTGGTCGTAATTTCCTGTGGTAACGTTCGTGTGTGTATATTTTTCCATACCAATGGCCATGGTACTTCTGGCCGTTTTGATTGTATTCTGATCATCATGTGCGAGTTTATTGCTATGTACCTGTGTAGCTGTATTTCATATATATGTCGTATCTGTTGGTAGCTGAGATGTTGGCTCTGCAGTGTAGGCATGTAAGCGTGCTCTTGAAAGTAGAGCCGTAGGTGTTCTATCGTAGTTGGTAGAGGCAGCCAATTGGGCGGACAGTCGCGTTGTATTAGTTGTTTGTGTTGTTGTAGCCATAGTGCTGTTAAATGTTCCTGTTTAGCAACTTGTTGTTGAATTCTTTTAATATACAAGGTGTTGCATTTTGCTTGTATATCGGTCATATTTAGTCCGCCATCTGCTTTTTTCCTGTATAGAATTGCAAGGGGAATCCGAAAGATCCAGCCCTCCCATAGGAATCGCGTTATCAAAATTGTAATTTGTGCCGCATTGTGGGTTGTGATTGGCAAAACCTGTGCCACATACCATAATTTGGAGAGAAACCACGTGTCGCTCACCCATAGTCTTTGCTGTAAATCTAGTTTTCTGCTCTGTTGATTCTGAACACAGAGGCGTATTTGTAGGAGTTTCTTAGCCATGTGGACTCCATTGTCGTGTGTATATCGTGTCCAAAGGTTATACCTAAGATTGTAGCCTCATTTGTAAGTGTGATTCCCATCAAGGGCATTGCTGTGTTCCAGTGTCCAATAGGGAGGGCCTTCGTTTTATTCCAATTTATTGTCGCACCGGTTGCTTTTTCATACGTAGTGAGAAGCCGGGTCAAGGTGTGTAAGTCCCGTTCATTGTTGATGATAACTGTTATATCGTCTGCGTATGCTACACGCACCACTTTCCTTCGTTGTCCAATACGGAGACCCGAGAGATGTTCGTTAATTAATATAAGGAAAGGGTTTATCACCAGGGCGTATAATATCGAACTGAGTGGACAACCCTGTCGTATCGATCGCCTAAGTTGGAATGCAGTGGTGAAACGTCCGTTGATGGAGACACATGAAGAGGCGCGTGTATACAATGACATGATCGCGCCTATGATTTTGTGTCCGTAGTTGTACTTCCGAAGGGCTCCATGTAAGTAGTTGTGGGATATGTTGTTGAAGGCGCTCTTAAAGTCCAATGTTAGTAGACAGGAGCCACCACGATTTGCATTGCTCGCGGCTATGACGTCGCGGAGTGTCGTTGTAGCATCCAATATGTTTCTTTTCCCTGTGGCACTGTACTGTGTTTCATGTAACACGTGGTCTATCGTCATTTTAAGCGGTTTGCTAGAATCCTCGAGTATATTTTATAATCGGTATTCATAAGTGTCAGCGGCCTGTAGTCTTGCACTGTACTGGGGGAGTTGATCTTGGGAATGCATACAATGACACCTTTTGCAAATTGCTGGGATGTACGTCCTGTTTCAAAATAATCATTGTACATGCGGATTAGGTCTTGTTGTATAATATTTGCCCCCCATTGGTAAAATTCCGCTGTGATGCCATCAATTCCTGGGGACTTGTTTCGTGGCGCCTGATTGATTGCTGTTTGCAGTTCCTGCAGGGTTATTGGCCGGTCCAAAGTTTCATGTGTGTCAGTACTGATGGAGGTTGTTATAGCTTGATATATTGTGTTCGTATGTTCGTCTAGTGTTGGTAAATGGTCAAAGAGGGCTTGTAGCTCCGTATAAAAAGTTCGACTAATGTCGTGTTGTGTACTGTGAGTAATGCCATTCTCGTCTTGGATTTTGGAGATTAGGTTGGATGTCCGCCGTTTGTGGCGTTTGATGATGTGAAATAGGGACGTCTTTTCATTCGGGGCCGGTGTTGCGTCCCGTAATACTGCCCGTAGATGTTGCAATTGTTGGGTATGAAGTTGAATAATCTTTGCTTTGTAGTATTTAAGTTTCACATTCATCGCCGAAGATTCGATCGGGTTTTGCAACAGATCATATATACACCTATAATAAAATTCGAGCTGGATTTTTTTTGTGTGTGCGATTTCTTTCCCAATCCTTTGGAAGAAGCGTTTTATTTCGTATTTGGCACAACGCTCCCACCATTGATCAGTCGACTGATAATACTTTTGTTTAGCTTGCCAGCGCTCCCATAATTGGCGTAGCTCAGTATGTACATCCGTTGCTTGCAGCAGTTTCGTATTAAGTTTCCACGACGGGCGTCCCACTGGGGGTTCGTTGTTGTTCTTCGAATCTGCAGTTTCACTGCCTGGTGGTCCGAAAACGCTGCCACAAGAGTGGTGGTCGCTATTTTGTTTTGGTGGACGGTGTTCGTCATGTAAATTCTGTCAATTCTTGTCGCCCCCTTATTTGTGTAGTGTGTGTAACCCATAAGTTTTCGGTCGCTGTTCCATGCATCTATTAGACCACACCCTTTTATTAGTAGTTCTAATGGCTTGCTTGTGTTGGGAGTGCCCGTGCAATCAGTGGCCCGCAGTACACAGTTGAAGTCTCCCCCCAATATGGTGTCTGCGAGCGCATACTGTAGGAGGAACGGGAGGTCCGTGATATAGAAGTCGTTTCGTTCTTTCTTTTTCCCAGCTCCAGAATTCACGTAAACGATGATGTATAAATTATTGTATCGTCCCGCAATTCCTCGCCCTGTTGGTAGTTGGTGTAAGTCCTCCAGGCGTATGTGGTCTTTCGTGAAGATTGCAGTGCCCCTTTGTTCTATCCCAACATTGATATATTTTTTATATTGTGGTAGGATGTCGAAATTGTTGTGCGTAACTTCTTGTAATAAAAGAATGTCAATATCATGCTGGTAGCAGAACTCCTGTAACATTCTCAACCTCGCTTCTGCTCGTAAGCCATTAATATTAAGGGTCGCGACCGATAGGGTGTGTGGTGTTGTTATTGTGTTATTGTGACAGTTTGTTGCGTCTAGTACTCCTTACACTATTTCTTTCGTCCGCAGTAGTGTTTGTCGTGCGTGGTTTTTTATAGCTTGCGAAAGGCGGCCGTGACAGTACTTGTTCATCATCCGTCGAGGCCGATATATTTGACCTGTCCACCTCCACAGTTGTTGTGGTGTTATTGTCCCCCGTATCTGATATGGAGTCTTGTGGCATTTCGTCTTCAGTCCAAGATGTTCGCCGGCGTTGATTTTGTGTCCCTACCGGGCGCTTGCCCGAATCTATTGGTTGTGTGTTGTGTTTTTGAGTGCTGTGTGGTTTAGCCTCAACCTTGTGGGATATATCACGCATGGTCGACGCATCGCTCTGATCATCCGAAACGTCCATTTGTTCGCATATCTTGCCCATTTCTTCAAGAGGCTCTTTCTGTTGCGTAGTACTAGTTTCTTTCTTCTCTTGTGGATCCACATTCTGTACGATTGTTGTCATTGTCGGTGTTGTTTGTGATAACTCTCGTTGTTGTTGTTGTTGTTGTTGTGCTGTAGTGGCGGGTCGTTCGTGTTGTGTCTCATTATCTACATGTTGAACCCCACCTAAGTCCATATTGCTCTGTGGACCCGGTTGCTATCTGTGCCCAAGTTTTCGTACGAAGGTCACTATTCTCTGTCAGTCGTTTTTGTCGTGAGGGACATTCATTGGCTATATGTGTAGTACCATTGCAGATATAGCATGTGGTGGGTTGTCCTATATAAGAGATGAGCGTTCTATATCCCGCTATATACAAATGGGAAGGTATATGCATGCGCAAGTTATAGTAGATATTCGTATGCCATTCCCTACCGCGTATCTGTACATATTGGACCATTTTCTCCGTCACCCCATTAACTATTCCATATTTTGTCATATATTCCTTGATTATATCTTTCGGCATCTCGGGGGGCAGATTGGCTATCGAATGCTCCGTTTGCCCAGTCCTGCGGGCCCAATGGTGACCTTAGATATCTCACCCGTCTCGTGAGCATAATCTACTTCCCCTTTTGTACGTGAAATGATATTGTCTACAGTTTTTGCGTTTGTCATTTTGATAAATACCTGTCTATGAACACCATCAATTTGAATAGCCCTACTTCTTCTGTATCCAACTTCAGTTCGCGATGTATCCATTCGTGAATTTCTGTATGCGGAGATCCGCGGGCTGTGTTTCTCAAATGAGCATACAATCGTGTCTTTACGGTCGTAGCGTTGCATGTCGTTGAACTGCACTTACTGATAACACTGTACACTGAAAGTTTACATACTAGACTTGTTGCGTCACCCAAGGAGTAGTGAATCGCTCCGAACCACCTCGCTCAGAGTCTCGAGTGGAACTGGATTCGATCCCCGGACCGTCCAGCCCGTAGCGAGTCGCTATACCGACTGAGCTATCCCGGCCACTAATAGCGATGTAATGACATTCGAAACTAATTTTAGAAACACAAACTTTTCATAGAGGAGCTTATTGCTTGAGGCTTCTTGTATTTTTGTTCTGTGACCAACGTTGTTAGGCATTTCTTGTGTAAACGAAACAAGGGACTTTGGTACACTTCGATTAGATATCATAAAGTCGCGGTTCCCCTGACCCCAGTTCCCTGTAAATCTTTGGTCTTGCAAACCGCGGATATTCTTATAATCACATAATATCTAAAGGTCCATAAACCAAATCACGTTGCATGACACATAATACCATACACATGACATATCGACAGGCAGACATGAGCAACATTAACTGTAACAACAGACAGCTTACTGTACTGTACGGTAACGCACAATTTGTGTAACACAGCTAAGCAGGCCGGTATGTATTAACACTAAACTATTCACCGCTATGTAACACTAAGTATCTCAGTAACAACAGCTTACTGTACTGTACGGTAGCAAAATTGTGCAACCACTAAGCAGCCGTAGTATAAACTAAACATTTACGCATGTACAAGTATTCGTACAGACAGCTTACTGTACGTACATCGCACAATTTGTTAAACAGCTAAGCAGGCCGGTACGTATTAACACTAAACTATTCACCACTATGTAACACTAAGTATCTCAGTAACAGACAGCTTACTGTACTGTACGGTAAGCAAAATTTGTGCAACACAGCTAAGCAGGCCGGTACGATATTAACACTAAACTATTCACCGCTAATGCAACACTAAGTATCTCAGCAACAGACAGCTTACTGTACTGTACAGTACGCACAATTTGTGCAACACATCTAAGCAGGCCGATACGTATTAACACTAAACTATTCACCGCTAAGTAACACTAAGTATCTCAGTAACAGACAGCTTACTGTACTGTACGGTACGCACAATATTTGCAACACAGCTAAGCAGACCGGTACGTATTAACACTAAACTATTCACCGCTATGTAACACTAAGTATCTCAGTAACAGACAGCTTACTGTACTGTACGGTACGCACAATATTTGCAACACAGCTAAGCAGGCCGGTACGTATTAACACTAAACTATTCACCGTTATGTAACACTAATTATCTCAGTAACAGACAGCTTACTGTACTGTACGGTACGCACAATTTGTGCAACACAGCTAAGCAGGCCGGTACGTATTAAAACTAAACTATTCACCGCTATGTAACACTAAGTACCTCAGTAACAGACAGCTTACTGTACTGTACGGTACGCACAATATTTTCAAAACAACTAAGCAGGCCGATACGTATTAACACTATAAACTGTTCACCGCTATGTAACACTAAGTAATTCAGTAACAGACAGCTTACTGTACTGTACGGTACGCACAATATTTGCAACACAGCTAAGCAGACCGGTACGTATTAACACTAAACTATTCACCACTACATAACACTAAGTATCTCAGTATCCCACATTTCGTCAGTCCGATCCCAAGATCGATATGTTTACCAAAGTCACAATTAATTATCGGCCGCACACATCTGCAGGCGCTGCAGTCGGCTCACACTTTAACCGGTGCAAATCGCTAACACAACTCTGTATATATAAACATGTGGTGCAAGACCATTATATAAATATGCCTCTGATGATGGTGGTGTAATAGTTCTCCGAAACGATGTTTGACCCAAGTTTGAATTGGCTGATTGTCTAAGGTACTTCAGTGAACTTAATGTGACAGCTGTTATCTTATATGTACTTACATTTTTCGTTGTCTCACACAGCAATGTCTCCACTGTCTTTGTTAGACCATCGATGGTAGTCTGCAGCTTTGTCTGATTCTCATTGATAATCTTCAGGGCTTCTTCTTTCACTTCTAGTTGTTTCTTCAAATCATTGTTGACAGCTACTGTCTTGTTAAGTTCCTTTGATGTAGCTTCCAATATAAGAACTTGTTTTCTCAGATGTTCCATGTATTTGCAAACAAACACAGAGGTACTTGTAACGTTATATATCACACACATACAAACAACACAGAGGTACTTGTAACGTTATTAAATCAACACGTCTAAAACCCCCACACAACGCATGTAACATATGTCTTACTGAGTAACTGGCAACACGGTTTGTTTAAAACTAATGCAATTTCAAACAATTTCAGTTCTACTTAACATTTCGTTACGCTATAAAACATAATGACGATCTTCATGATTTGCACTGCTTCCCGAATATTATTTGTGTGTTGAAATGAAGAAGAGTGTAATGGGCGGGGAATGCTGAATTTATGGTGGTGATGAGAGTGTCATACAGGGGTGTGGTGGGGAAACATGAGGGAAAGTGACCACGCGGAACACCTAGGCGTAGATGGAAGGATAATATTAAAATTGATAGGAAAAATAGGATGCAAGTACGTGGACGGGATTGATGTGACTCACGATGGAGACAGTGAGAGCTGTTCTGAGTAATGTAACGAAATTGCGGGTTCCTTAAAATGCAGGGAATTTTTAACTAGCTGGGGAAACTATTATATTTTTAAGGAGGACTTTGAACTTGGAGTTATTTATTTAGTTAACCACACACATATACTTATGCATTTTTGGTACTATGCACGAAATAAGCTTATTTTGACTGTAGCCTTACCTCTGTCTACACAAATGTTACAGTCAAATGCTGTAACTGCACAGTTTATATATGTTTGTACTCAAGACACACTAACATACATATTGCTTAATAACACGAGCAGTTTGCAAAAACTTCATATCTTTATATAACTACTCACTTCACATTTGCCAGCCCGAAGTTTGTTCATGTCCTTCAGCTCTCTCATGCTCAATAAATCTCGCTCCAAACGAAATATTCCATCCTGCAGTTCACTGCACTGATCAGACACTGCAGCTGACTGCCGCAGTATCAAAATCACAAGCAGCAACTGCGGCCAGAGAGTAACACGAACCATTGGTGGTGCTCTGTAAACAGACAGGTGGTTAGTTGAACATGTGACACCGGGTAGACTGGTAGAGATTTCTAGTCACTAATGTTTTGGAGGAAATATATTTCTCTGAAACGTAAATAACTTACAGACTGCAGGGGATTATAATACGGATTTCTATATGACTTTATTCATTCGTCAAAACTCACAACTCAGACACATGGTTAATGCACATACATACATAAATACACACACACGTCCCTACATATAATTTTGAGAATTTGTACAAAAATGCGTTTTTCTTTCTGACCTTTTAAGAAATTAACTATCTATGTCAGGCCGTAACGTAAGCGGTTATTCACCAGTTTCACCACGCAAATGTCCGGCTTCAATCTCGGAAAAGTCCACATGTGAACAAAATGTAACTACGACACGTTAACTTCAGCACTTCAGTTTCCCTCCGTCAGTCATCTCCACAAAAGTCCACACAAGTACACAATGTAACTACGACACGTTAACGTCAGCACTTCAGTTTCCCTCCGTCAGTCATCTCCACAAAAGTCCACACAAGTACACAATGTAACTACGACACGTTAACTTCAGCACTTCAGTTTCCCTCCGTCAGTCATCTCCACAAAAGTCCACACAAGTACACAATGTAACTACGACACGTTAACTTCTGAGCACTTCAGTTTCCTTCCGTCAGTCATCTCCACAAAAGTCCACAGAAGTACACAATGTAACTACGACACGTTAACTTCTGAGCACTTCAGCTTCCTTCCGTCAGTCATCTCCACAAAAGTCCACAGAAGTACACAATGTAACTACGGCACGTTAACTTCAGCACTTCAGTTTCCCTCCGTCAGTCATCTCCACAAAAGTCCACACAAGTACACAATGTAACTACGACACGTTAACTTCAGCACTTCAGTTTCCCTCCGTCAGTCATCTCCACAAAAGTCCACAAAATTACACAATGTAACTACGACACGTTAACTTCTGAGCACTTCAGCTTCCTTCCGTCAGTCATCTCCACAAAAGTACTGTTCTTATCTGCATATTACACAACCGGTAACACGTTTCAGCGCACGTCACGGTCTGCTGGTTAGGGGAGGTTCCTGGTTCAAACCTCGGCCCACAAGACCGGCTCTCCTTTCAGCCAAGTGTTCTTGTGCTTTCCAGGCAAACCAGTGCACAATACCGATCTCGTCTCTTCCCGTCACCTAACGCCATATTGCCTCAGCTGTTGGCAGCGTCGTTATACGCACACATGAAGTGGCTGGAATATAAACAGTAACAAGTACAACTAAGTGACAGTAGATGTCAAAGACTCGCGGGAATTACGTCGTGATATTACGGTCTTCTGAGATGTGACACCGTCTTGTTTGGTACGCATACATGAGCACTAAAGTGTCGGTGTACACACTACCTCTATAATCTAAAACAGCGGTCGCCAACCATTCGGACCTCACGGACCACTAAACTCACAATTTTTAATCCCGCGGACCACTAACATGAATTTATTTTAAAAATGTACAAACATCTATAAGATAATGATCATAAAAGTTCCATTTTATTAATATGAAATGCACTTGTTTAATTATAACAAAATTATTAGTGTGATATTTGTTGCTGCTTGTTTGAAATAAGTATAATAAACATAAAAATTGCAAATAATGTCCAAATTTCTCCACGGACCACCAAAATTTTCCGCGGACCACCGGTTGGCGACCGCTGATCTAAAAGATGGGTGCTGATTTTATAAGACTGTGTGGCAACAGGGGCTTCATTAACATGTTGCACCTAATTACTTTAAGCAATTTTATTGTTTTAACTGTTTCTTTGTACAAATGTAAAGCCTGAGAAGTCACGTTCTGACGATCTCACTGGCAATGCGAGTTAACAGTTTCGGCACACAAAAACATACTGGTCGGACCATACCATAAATGCCTGAAGTATTTAGCTAGTTAGGGAACATCTACATAACACGCACATACAAACACATATATATAATTTGTGCTAAACTATTTAAATTATCTTATCTTTGGCATACCACAAAACTGAAAGAGCAGGTTTCTCCGAAACGTTGGTATCTACCAAACTACTATCTTTGATGACTTTAACGAATAATCAAAGAAATCAGAAAACAACTTACCGGAATTTAAACAACATTTCGCTTGTTGAAAATCAATAATTGTATGGACGGAGTGTCGTCTTTTTTAGCTGCAGTAAATTCACGAGCTCAGTGTGCGTCCGACCCGAAGCAGTGCCAACTGCAATCGATTTTGAAACACAAACCAAACACGCACAAATCCCTCGAACACAGGACGTTTTAGGCGTTACGATTATGCCCAGTTTCACTGTAATGTCTATGGTACATCTCTCTAAATCTCTCTGCTAAACTCCACAACGCACTCACCTCGACACTCGCCGTTTGCTTTGTTTACGCTTTCAGACTTCGCGTGATGACGTAACGATTTGCTGGCGTACGATGTAACACTACTGTCACCCACAGGATGCCCCAAGGCAGTATACGCAGGAGGAAAAGTTCTTGAGGGCGGAGGACGTCACCCAAACTCCAACAACTACGTTCCGACGTGGACTGACTTCTGACTCGGGCCAGGGCGTGCCGCTCGCCCTGCTGCGCCCCGCACTCCGCTCGCAACTACCGCCGCGCGCATAACACACTGTCATGTTCCATTGAGGAACTTTTCGTCAAATCCCGGTATAGTTTTACACCGTTTTATGACGCAATTCGTACCTCCAACATGTATTTACCGCGCGGTAAACAATTTGCCAGTTTCGTGTAAATACAGACTCCCTCGCTATGACCGTACACATACATACACGACTAAGCCCATTTAGATTAACCTGCATTGCATTTAAATAGTCAGATCGTACCGCGCAGTGAACACAAACAAAACATCCTGCCCATTGCCATCAAACGTACAGACTTGGCTCGTCCGCCAGCCCTGGTAGGTTCTTCACAGGCCAAATCTAACAAACGAACTATGCGACGCCGTAAATTCGCACAGAACTACGTATGTGTTGCATTGTGAGACCAGCTGGAATGCCGACGGTGGAACATATTTTCCTCAAGGTGCAGCCCGGATCTGAAGCCAACCCAGCCCCCTATTCAATGGGCACAGGATGCTCTTTCCCTAGTGGTAAAGCGGCCGGAACGTGAGGCTGATCACTTACCTTCACCTAGTGTCGAGGTTAAAAATGAGTGGAGCTGTACCTCCTCTCCCCCTATATGCCATCACGTTGTGTACAGGGACGACTTAGTGGGCTGCACTCCAAATTTCGTGTGGTGCTGCCAAACAGGGCGTGTCATTAAACTGGATACTTGGTTCATTTAATGACACTGTCTCAATTGCAAGAATTGAATGATAGTGTATGTCATTGGAGACAGATCTCTTATTGACGGATAGAGGCGTGGGCAAGCAGGAAAATGAGAAAACAGCGATAAGGAAATGGAAAAATACAGTCTAAATGACACTGCAAAAGTGTGTAAGGTGCGTGCAGCTGATTTCATGTATCATTAGACCTGTACTTATCTGCTTGCAGTCACACGTGGCATTGACTTTATACGGCGATTAAACTTGCACCATCAGCAGTCTGCCTGAACGCAGTCACAAGCAGCTTGCAGTCGAAAAGAGCTGACCGTGACGACGGCAGCCAGAGCAAGGTATCCGCCAGGAACCCCCCCCCCCCCCCCGGCCCCTTTTGATAATTGGAAATGAAACGAAAACAGCATTAACTCTGATGTAACTAGGCCTGTGTTTGAGCTGCAAGACATGTAAACGTAATCTGCACGAAGTCTATGGCTGCACTCACCCCCCCTCCACGGCACAAATGAATGAGTCATCAGTTTGAAACGCGGAAGTATTGGACATAAATAATCTTTCGACATTCCCTGAGCACAGCAAATTACTGCGGTGTTTACGTAGTAACGATGAAAAGATTAAGTTGGCAGAATGGACAGAGAGGTCAATACAGACGGTGCTTGACGTGCGGCGTGCAAGTGAGGCCTCAAGATCTGGCAGTGCTGTACTGCTGTAGTTGTGTATATACAGACTGCGTGACGACGGCGGTGTAGCGGGGTCATGTGGCAGTGAATATTACTCCCTTTTTAAGAATTTTTACATTATATATCCACCGTGCATTTAGATAATATTTCACAATTTTTAAAAAGCCAACAGATGCACTATATTATCAAGTATCCCCTACATATGTTTCGGCTCCAGTTGAACCATCTTCAGGGGGGTCAAGATTACATTCATATTACATCCATCAGTTAATCTGATGATATAATATATATACACAAATATAAGGTAAAGTTACTGTCACATTAACAGGCTGCAGTATATAACGAATTCTATGTACTGTAGTCTGTTAACTCGCTTAATATTTATCGCAGAAAAACAAGATTGAAAAGAAAACTTGTTGGTGGTGAGGAATGGGGGGGGGGGGGGATTAACACACATTTATGTCTGCTGCAGTTTGCTGCAAGTTCTACCGATACAAATAATTAAGCACATAAATGGTATACGTACATCTACGGACTTTTATACCGATCAAACGAGAACGACTGTGCGTGACTTCAGGCTTCCACCGCGATGTAAATGACGTCTTCGCTCTTCTGGGAAGTTACACAGCGATGATTTGTAGTTAATTACCGACGTTTCAGGACAGACTATCGGTCCAAAATTCAAGGTTGAAGCAGTCGGTAACTAACTACCAACCAACGCTGCGTAACGCCCCAGAAGAGCGAAGACCTCACACACGATCTTCCGAACACACCCATCGTCCACCGCGAAATCCAGCACAATGTCGTCACAGCGCTCTGTGTCCAGTTCAGATGCACCAGTTTAATTTAGCGCCATGTTGCTGTGTGAATTTGAAGCATGTATTGAGGTTGTGTAGCAGATGTGTGTCTAAATAAATATACAGATTGTTGTGTAGCAGATGTGTGTCTAAATAAATATACAGATTGTTGTGTAGCAGATGTGTGTCTAAATAAATACACAGATTGTTGCGTAGCAGATGTGTGTCTAAATAAATATACAGATTGTTGTGTGGCAGATGTGTGTCTAAATAAATATACAGATTGTTGTGTAGCAGATGTGTGACTAAATAAATATACAGATTGTTGTGTAGGAGATGTGTGTCTAAATAAATATACAGATTGTTGTGTAGCAGATGTGTGTCTAAATAAATATACAGATTGTTGTGTAGCAGATGTGTGTCTAAATAAATATACAGATTGTTGTGTAGCAGATGTGTGTCTAAATAAATATACAGATTGTTGTGTAGCAGATGTGTGTCTAAATAAATATACAGATTGTTGTGTAACAGATGTGTATCTAAATAAATATACAGATTGTTGTGTAGCAGATGTGTGTCTAAATAAATATACAGATTGTTGTGTAGCAGATGTGTGTCTAAATAAATATACAGATTGGTGTGTAGCAGATGTGTGTCTAAATAAATATACAGATTGTTGTGTAGCAGATGTGTGTCTAAATAAATATTGAGATTGTTGTTTAGCAGATGTGTGTCTAAATAAATATACAGATTGTTGTGTAGCAGATGTGTGTCTAAATAAATATACAGATTGCTGTGTAGCAGATGTGTGTCTAAATAAATATACAGATTGTTGTGTAGCAGATGTGTGTCTAAATAAACATACAGATTGTTGTGTAGAAGATGTGTGTCTAAATAAACATACAGATTGTTGTGTAGCAGATGTGTGTCTAAATAAATATACAGATTGTTGTGTAGCAGATGTGTGTCTAAATAAATACACAGATTGTTGTGTAGCAGATATGTGTCTAAATAAATATACAGATTGTTGTGTAGCAGATGTGTGTCTAAATAAATATACAGATTGTTGTGTAGCAGATGTGTGTCTAAATAAATATACAGATTGTTGTGTAGCAGATGTGTGTCTAAATAAATATACAGATAGTTGTGTAGCAGATGTGTGTCTAAATAAATATACAGATTGTTGCGTAGCAGATGTGTGTCTAAATAAATATACAGATTGTTGTGTAGCAGATGTGTGTCTAAATAAATATACATATTGTTGTGTAGCAGATGTGTGTCTAAATAAATATACAGATTGTTGTGTAGCAGATGTGTGTCTAAATAAATATACTGATTGTTGTGTAGCAGATGTGTTTCTAAAAAAATATACAGATTGTTGTGTAGCAGATGTGTGTCTAAATAAATATACAGATTGTTGTGTAGCAGATGTGTGTCTAAACAAACATACAGATTGTTGTGTAGCAGATGTGTGTCTAAATAAATATACAGATTGTTGTGTAGCAGATGTGTGTCTCAATAAATCTACAGATTGTTGTGTAGCAGATGTGTGTCGAAATAAATATACAGATTGTTGTGTAGCAGATGTGGGTCTAAATAAATATACAGATTGTTGTGTAGCAGATGTGTGTCTAAATAAATACACAGATTGTTGTGTAGCAGATGTGTGTCGAAATGAATATACAGATTGTTGTGTAGCAGATGTGTGTCTAAATAAATATACAGATTGTTGTGTAGCAGATGTGTGTCTAAATAAATATACAGATTGTTGTGTAGCAGATGTGTGTCTAAATAAATATACAGATTGTTGTGTAGCAGATGTGTGCCTAAATAAATATACAGATTGTTGTGTAGCAGATGTGTGTCTAAATAAATATACAGATTGTTGTGTAGCAGATGTGTGTCTAAATAAATATACAGATTGTTGTGTAGCAGATGTGTGTCTAAATAAATATACAGATTGTTGTGTAGCAGATGTGTGTCTAAATAAATATACAGATTGTTGTGTAGCAGATGTGTGTCTAAATAAATATACAGATTGTTGTGTAGCAGATGTGTGTCTAAATAAATATACAGATTGTTGTGTAGCAGATGTGTGTCTAAATAAATATACAGATTGTTGTGTAGCAGATGTGTGTCTAAATAAATACACAGATTGTTGCGTAGCAGATGTGTGTCTAAATAAATATACAGATTGTTGTGTGGCAGATGTGTGTCTAAATAAATATACAGATTGTTGTGTAGCAGATGTGTGACTAAATAAATATACAGATTGTTGTGTAGCAGATGTGTGTCTAAATAAATATACAGATTGTTGTGTAGCAGATGTGTGTCTAAATAAATATACAGATTGTTGTGTAGCAGATGTGTGTCTAAATAAATATACAGATTGTTGTGTAGCAGATGTGTGTCTAAATAAATATACAGATTGTTGTGTAGCAGATGTGTGTCTAAATAAATATACAGATTGTTGTGTAACAGATGTGTATCTAAATAGATATACAGATTGTTGTGTAGCAGATGTGTGTCTAAATAAATATACAGATTGTTGTGTAGCAGATGTGTGTCTAAATAAATATACAGATTGGTGTGTAGCAGATTTGTGTCTAAATAAATATACAGATTGTTGTGTAGCAGATGTGTGTCTAAATAAATATTGAGATTGTTGTGTAGCAGATGTGTGTCTAAATAAATTTACAGATTGCTGTGTAGCAGATGTGTGTCTACATAAAATATACAGATTGCTGTGTAGCAGATGTGTGTCCAAATAAATACACAGATTGTTGTGTAGCAGATGTGCGTCTAAATAAACATACAGATTGTTGTGTAGCAGATGTGTGTCTAAATAAACATACAGATTGTTGTGTAGCAGATGTGTGTCTAAATAAATATACAGATTGTTGTGTAGCAGATGTGTGTCTAAATAAATATACATATTGTTGTGTAGCAGATGTGTGTCTAAATAAATATACAGATTGTTGTGTAGCAGATGTGTGTCTAAATAAATATACAGATTGTTGTGTAGCAGATGTGTGTCTAAATAAATATACAGATTGTTGTGTAGCAGATATGTGTCTAAATAAATATACAGATTGTTGTGTAGCAGATGTGTGTCTAAATAAATATACATATTGTTGTGTAGCAGATGTTTGTCTAAATAAATATACAGATTGTTGTGTAGCAGATGTGTGTCTAAATAAATATACAGATTGTTGTGTAGCAGATGTGTGTCTAAATAAATATACAGATTGTTGCGTAGCAGATGTGTGTCTAAATAAATATACAGATTGTTGTGTAGCAGATGTGTGTCTAAATAAATATACAGATTGTTGTGTAGCAGATGTGTGTCTAAATAAATATACAGATTGTTGTGTAGCAGATTTGTGTCTAAATAAATATACAGATTGTTGTGTAGCAGATATGTGTCTAAATAAATATACAGATTGTTGTGTAGCAGATGTGTGTCTAAATAAATATACAGATTGTTGTGTAGCAGATGTGTGTCTAAATAAATATACAGATTGTTGTGTAGCAGATGTGTGTCTAAATAAATATACAGATTGTTGTGTAGCAGATGTGTGTCTAAATAAATATACAGATTGTTGTGTAGCAGATGTGTGTCTAAATAAATATACAGATTGTTGTGTAGCAGATTTGTGTCTAAATAAATATACAGATTGTTGTGTAGCAGATGTGAGTCTAAATAAATATACAGATTGGTGTGTAGCAGATGTGTGTCTAAATAAAATACAGATTGTTGTGTAGCAGATGTGTGTCTAAATAAATATTGAGATTGTTGTGTAGCAGATGTGTGTCTAAATAAATATACAGATTGTTGTGTAGCAGATGTGTGTCTAAATAAATATACAGATTGTTGTGTAGCAGATGTGTGTCTAAATAAATATACAGATTGTTGTGTAGCAGATGTGTGTCTAAATAAATATACAGATTGTTGTGTAGCAGATGTGTGTCTAAATAAATACACAGATTGTTGTGTAGCAGATGTGTGTCTAAATAAATATACAGATTGTTGTGTAGCAGATGTGTGTCTAAATAAATATACAGATAGTTGTGTAGCAGATGTGTGTCTAAATAAATAACAGATTGTTGCGTAGCAGATGTGTGTCTAAATAAATATACAGATTGTTGTGTAGCAGATGTGTGTCTAAATAAATAACAGATTGTTGTGTAGCAGATGTGTGTCTAAATAAATATACAGATTGTTGTGTAGCAGATGTGTGTCTAAATAAATATACATATTGTTGTGTAGCAGATGTGTGTCTAAATAAATCTACAGATTGTTGTGTAGCAGATGTGTGTCTAAATAAATATACAGATTGTTGTGTAGCAGATGTGTGTCTAAATAAATATACAGATTGTTGTGTAGCAGATATGTGTCTAAATAAATATACAGATTGTTGTGCAGCAGATGTGTGTCTAAATAAATATACATATTGTTGTGTAGCAGATGTGTGTCTAAATAAAATATACAGATTGTTGTGTAGCAGATGTGTGTCTAAATAAATATACAGATTGTTGTGTAGCAGATGTGTGTCTAAATAAATATACAGATTGTTGCGTAGCAGATGTGTGTCTAAATAAATATACAGATTGTTGTGTAGCAGATGTGTGTCTAAATAAATATACAGATTGTTGTGTAGCAGATGTGTGTCTAAATAAATATACAGATTGTTGTGTAGCAGATTTGTGTCTAAATAAATATACAGATTGTTGTGCAGCAGATGTGTGTCTAAATAAATATACAGATTGTTGTGTAGCAGATGTGTGTCTAAATAAATATACAGATTGTTGTGTAGCAGATGTGTGTCAAAATAAATATACAGATTGTTGTGTAGCAGATGTGTTTCTAAAAAATATACAGATTGTTGTGTAGCAGATGTGTGTCTAAATAAATATACAGATTTGTTGTGTAGCAGATGTGTGTCTAAACAAACATACAGATTGTTGTGTAGCAGATGTGTGTCTAAATAAATATACAGATTGTTTTGTAGCAGATGTGTGTCTCAATAAATATACAGATTGTTGTGTAGCAGATGTGTGTCGAAATAAATATACAGATTGTTGTGTAGCAGATGTGTGTCTAAATAAATATACAGATTGTTGTGTAGCAGATGTGTGTCTAAATAAATACACAGATTGTTTTGTAGCAGATGTGTGTCTAAATGAATATACAGATTGTTGTGTAGCAGATGTGTGTCTAAATAAATATACAGATTGTTGTGTAGCAGATGTGTGTCTAAATAAATATACAGATTGTTGTGTAGCAAATGTGTGTCTAAATAAATATACAGATTGTTTTGTAGCAGATTTGTGTCTAAATAAATATACAGATTGTTGTGTAGCAGATGTGTGTCTAAATAAATATACAGATTGTTGTGTAGCAGATGTGTGTCTAAATAAATATACAGATTGTTGTGTAGCAGATGTGTGTCTAAATAAATATACAGATTGTTGTGTAGCAGATGTGTGTCTAAATAAATATACAGATTGTTGTGTAGCAGATGTGTGTCTAAATAAATATACAGATTGTTGTGTAGCAGATGTGTGTCTAAATAAATATACAGATTGTTGTGTAGCAGATGTGTGTCTAAATAAATATACAGATTGTTGTGTAGCAGATGTGTGTCTAAATAAATATACAGATTGTTGTGTGGCAGATGTGTGTCTAAATAAATATACAGATTGTTGTGTAGCAGATGTGTGTCTAAATAAATATACAGATTGTTGTGTAGCAGATGTGTGTCTAAATAAATATACAGATTTGTGTAGGAGATGTGTGTCTAAATAAATATAAAAGATTCATTTCGTACCTCACAGTAAACACTCATTCACGGTTAATGCTGTTTATGGACGTAAACCGCAGTGTACGTGTGAGTCACACACACCGTGTGGCTAAGTGCAAACAGTTTGTGTGCTAAAATAAGCGGTACGTATTGTTACCATGTCTTTATGGTTAAAATTACATAAATAGCATTTAATTTCCCTTAGCACGCACTGCACAGTGAAATCGCACAACTCAGTGTCATATACATGCAATACACGGTTACTACTGAAAGTAAAGGTAAATTTCACCCCATAACAGGCAATGAAGGCCCACAGGGGGAGTGAAGGTATAGCTCTACTCTTTCTTTAACCTCGCTAGTACTTGGTGGTGGGTGGTCTACGCCACGCCCCAGCCGCTTTACCCACGGAAAGAGACCCGGTACCCACTGTATATGAGGCTGGGTGGGCCCCAGGGCCGGTCTGGACGGGTGCGGAAAAATCTCGCCCCCACCTGGATTCGATCCCCGGACCGTCCAGCCCGCAGCAAGTCGCTATAAGGACTGATCTATCCCGGCCCACATACGTTCTACTCTCTGCTGATTTCAGTGCCAACTGACGGTGACAATATAATGTCAGTTGTACGTCGATCGGTCTTCGTTCACTCAGCTGTACTTAGTGAACAACTCTAACTTACAGCGATCATCTGAAAGTGCTCGAGCCTGTTCAGTGTGGCCTGTATACGTTTACTATCTTGTTGAATACTGTTCGGATAATCGCCAGTCTGCAAACTGTGTATCCTGCTGTTTATCCTGGATGCAATACGCGAACTTTCACTCCTGATTCGCGTAAGCAGACACACGCCTAATGGTTACGCACTGACAGCGCACTGTCCTCGCATACAGTGAACTCGCATTACCATATAATGCTTCGAAAATTACACTGGGCTACTGCCACAGGCAACCCATCGATGTTTTAGTTATAAGTACGTTACTGTATGTGACAGTAAATTGATTTACTTCTGCGTCTGCTTACGTAGGTATCATGTACGTAGGCCTATTTATACAGGGTCGTGCACAAGCAACTTGAACCTCCATGTTTTTCACGTTGATTCTAGTGACAAGACACTTTTGCGCCACGCTGTATATACGTACGTCAATATACGAATATGTCCATATAGGCATGCGAGTGTGTACCAATACTGAAGATTAACGCGGTATGTTTTTCCGAAATGGTGACACACATTTACCATAGTAGACGGCGTCATGGTTTAGAAACCCAGGATATTAAATAAATATTTTATTAAATTAATAACTAATAAATCGATTTATATTCAAGAACTAGTAGCACTAAAAATTACGTACAGAAACAAATAAAAATAAAATGTAAGGGGCAATATGAAGACGTTTCGGTGTACTCGGATGCAGCAGACCACAAATGTCGACAGGCCACACTGTTGTAGTGCCGCGCCCTGGCGATGCAAGTGTGTACTGTGCGAGTGCGGGGAACTGCCGCGTGATGCCGCTAGCGTGTAGCAACACGCCGTCATCTGCCGGTAGTTAGGTCAAACATGTACCGCGTATAAAGCGTTCGCAGTCTTACCTGTTAACGCGTGCATTTATTTTTCGGCAAGCAAACGTGTCATAACGCCATGCCATGGCTTAGGCGGTTAGTCGTCGGCTTCCTACAGCAGTTCATTCCCTGGACAGTCCCTGTGGTATTTGTGGTGGACAAAGTATCACTGAGACAGTTTCTTTTCTCGGAATACTTCAGTTTTCCCCTGTCAGTATCATTACACTCATCTATCACTGACCTTATATGAAGTTAGCAATTGGCAGCGTCGTTAAATAACACAATTTAAAAGGTGTCACAAGAACACTAACACAACAGTACAGTGACACCACGCTGTGTAAAGAGCTGCGCACTTCTCGTGCTGAATTACACAGTCCTGGTACCTGTGGTTACTGCAACAGAAAATGCAATGACTGACTGAACACTGTCCTAAGCAGACACAACGTAATTGGGGGAAGGATACTTCTCACAACCAACTACCAGACTACACGGTGTCTCAACCAAAAAGAACAGAACATGAATGTACGTCACATGTCGTGACAGTTCTCTGCTCCGTCCGTGCTCACACAGCTGCACTCACTGTCATCACTACAAACAGACCTGATGTGCAAATCGCCTGTCTTTAAGCCTGTTTATTTCTTATTTTTCTGAATTTATTTATTTTGATTATCCTCTGTTTAACGACGCTGTCAACAGCTGTGATACACAGCGTCGAATGATAGGATAATTAGTAAACAATGAATTAAAGGATTTGGAAGGAAACGGTAATGGGTTAATGAGACGTATTATGGCGGCGTTCTTCTGCAAATGTTTAGGAAATCCATCAGGAATGAGCCGGATAGCTCAGTCAGTATAGTGACTAGGCTATCGGTGCAAAACACAGGAATCGTGTTTCGAATCCCGGCAAGGTCAAAATATTTTTCGCTTATACAAAACGCCCAGACCGCTCTGGGTCCACCCAGTACTCAGTCAATGGCTAAAGCGGGGGGGCGGGGGTGCTTTCCCCTGGGGTAAAGCGGCCAGGAAGTTAAACTGATGACTCGTCGCCAAGTAGTACGGAGCCATATATCCACTCCTCCATACGCCTTTAGCGTGTACAGCGACAACTGTACCTTCACGTTGACCTTTACGAGCAATGACATCTAGGCTCCGGCCAGCTTCAGCCTGCATTGCAAGAGCGTTACCCAAGTGCACAATGTTGTGACCTGTACTGTACTGCGGCCGCAAAACAGGGCTGTTTGAGGTCAGATGGGCCTCCCAGAGGGATCAATATTCGAATTAATCAAACCAGCAACAGTACGGACCGGAATGTGTGCAACAGCAACAGACGTCACTTCCTGTTTAGCGCACAGACCAGTTCATGTTTCAGAAGACAGCAGACATGTAACATTCAGCGCAGTGTATCACTTACGTTGGTATCACTGCACTAGCACGTTCTGCCCACACAGTGTAGTCACGTGTTGCGTATGTCTTAGGATACTAGATAGTCGGTGGTCTTCAGAGCGTTCAGCAGACATCTCCCCACTGCAGGGCTCTAACATGGCGCATGCGCGCTACACAAAGACAGGCACACGCTCAAATCAGTTTACAGCGCTGATAAGCTAACCGTTATAGTGACAGGTGCTTAATTCATTAGCACCGTACCAGGATTGACGTATAGCGGGAATGGAGGTACAGCTGTAGTTTGTCTTAACCTCTGGCATTAGGGTGATTTGTAGCTTAAGAATGTGAAGAAGAAGAAAAAGAAAAGTGTGTCGAAAGCCTCGCTATTATACTGGTAGCACGCAGCTGGGGGTTGTTATTTCTGTATTTCCGTGAAATCTGGGTCAGGATAGGGCTCAGGGGCGGGCTTTTGTGAACACGGTTATGAGCATTTGGGTACCATACAAGGTGGGAATTTCTTAATTAGCTGAGCGAATTGGCTTGTGAAGGAGGATTCTGCTCCATGGAATTAGTTTTGGAAGGGCTGTGCTATATCTATGTGATCTTATACCTTAAGGAATAGTGCCAACAGTGCTACCTATGCTAACCTACTGACAGTGGTAGTAGTGCTAGCCGTGCTAACAGTGCTACCTATGCTAACCTACTGACAGTGGTAGTAGTGCTAGCAATGCTAACAGTGCCCAAACTAATATTACGTTCTGCACATTGTGACGTCAGCACGATATGAACGTAACTAATGTCTAAGGTGTGACACTTTGACAACAGTGAACGTAACAATTTTGATCTTGTGTGTTACAACACAATGTAGTGTGTTAGATGCGTATCAATGTATCGGAGGGACAAACTGCCTCCATCTTCAGTGTATAAGTTGATGCCTTTCCTCAAGAACGTCCATTGCAGCGAACTATTCATGCGGTCAGCTGTAACGTCTTCCGTGCCCCCTGTAAGCCGAACACAAAGTTCTTGTACCGAACTGTAGTTGTACTTTGCACCGTCTGCGACTGCGCACTGCAATATTCTACTGATCTATGTGCGTCCTGTTTCAGGGCAGGCAGTAAGACAGCATCATGCACAACGGTCCAACAACAGCTGAGCTAAATCTCTCCCCACACATATATACCAATATATGTATATATAACTTTCAGGGTGTGTATATTTATAATATCGATCAGCACTGTGAGTTTTGACTGCAGTCAGTGTTCATATTTTGTAATTCTGCTTTATGACACCGTGTAGATTGGTAGTTCAGTACCGTTGTGTCGCAATAACTTGCAGCCTCCATCCTCAGTGCAGAATAAGGATAAACAGGTTATGACAGGATAACAACACAGTGCAGAAAATATAAAAATTAATTTACACATAATAAGCAATTCCGCAGACAAACAAAAATTTATTGCAAACTACAAATATATGTATATAGTCCACGTGTTTCAATTGTCCTATATCAGAATCACATTCAACAGTCCCCATTACCAAACAAAGCAAGAAGCACACAAAACTGTGCAAAGATACTAAGTATCACCAAAACCACCACAACAGGTCACTGTGCCCACGATGTGGCAGACCAATGATGATGACAGTGAAATGTGGTACTGATAAGTGACAGTGCTTGTGGCTGTTCGTTACAAACACAACAGATTGCATTGTGTTTGTGAAGATGACGGTGTTTGTGCTGTGGACTGTACAGTGCACAGGTACACTGTGTGTCCTGAATGCAGACGTGTTGAATGTTCGATACATATAGTTACTACTGTGCTTTATACAGTTGACGGTCCTTAGCCACGGCTTACCGAGACCAGCCAATCTGCCACAAGTGTCTTTCCCTTACTCCGCGCCAAGTCACTCGCGGTCCGACCGTCGTCATTCTTCACCCTAACATCTGCTCCCCTCTCCACAAGCAGCTTCACCACATAAAAATGTCCCCCCTCTGCCGCATGTAACAGCGGAGTGTATTGCGCCATGTCCAGATGATCCACCTTCGCTCCCCGGTCCAGCAACAGACGGCAGATATCCAGACGTCCAATCAAGGCTGCTTTATGCAGAGCGGTACGCCCATAAGCATCAGCACTGTCTACTTTGACGCCACCATCCAGCAACGTCTGCACCATCAACACACGGCCATTCATAGCAGCATATATCAGCGGTGTGTAACGGTACACATCATTATCAGTGCAGTCGTCATTGTTGTACTTGACCAAGATCTTTGCAGTTATAAAATCGAGGGATTTAACAGCTGTAATGAGATCCTGGCAGACCTGTAGAAGAAATCAGACTGTACTGTGAGTACTGTGTTGTTAACCTGCGTTAAGTACGTAGGCTGACTCCGAGATTCTGTATACAAAATACAGTACACTTTTAGAGCTATTCAAGGAATAATTGTCTACATTTAAGTATTTGATTCGCCTACACAATATCAGCTGTGTACAATTTGCTAATTTGGTTTTATGCATCAGCCCTTGGTTTGGTTCCCTGATGATGATTCTTTACGGATCGAAATATGTAAGAATAGTTCAGTGTGATATTGTAATATAAATATCTAAGTAACAGTATTGTGCACGCTGTTTGGTCTGAGTGTTGCTAATTGTATATCGACATGCACAGTATGAACAGTGTAAAGTGTGTGAGATACGGTTTGTGGGCAGGCCTACATGAAAATAGTTCAGTGTGATATTGTAATATAAATATCTAAGTAGCAGTACTGTGCACGGTGTTGGGCTGAGTGTTGCTAATTGTATATCGACATGCACAGTATGAACAGTGTAAAGTGTGTGAGATACGGTTTGTGGGCAGGCCTACATGAAAATAGTTCAGTGTGATATTGTAATATAAATATCTAAGTAACAGTACTGTGCACGGTGTTGGTCTGGGTGTTGCTAATTGTATATCGACATGCACAGTATGAACAGTGTAAAGTGTGTGAGATACGGTTTGTGGGCAGGCCTACATGAAAATAGTTCAGTGTGATATTGTAATATAAATATCTAAGTAACAGTACTGTGCACGGTGTTGGTCTGGGTGTTGCTAATTGTATATCGACATGCACAGTATGAACAGTGTAAAGTGTGTGAGATACGGTTTGTGGGCAGGCCTACATGAAAATAGTTCAGTGTGATATTGTAATATAAATATCTAAGTAACAGTACTTGTGCACGTGTTTGGTCTGAGTGTTGCTAATTTGTATATCGACATGCACAGTATGAACAGTGTAAAGTGTGTGAGATACGGTTTGTGGGCAGGCCTACATGAAAATAGTTCAGTGTGATATTGTAATATAAATATCTAAGTAACAGTACTGTGCACGGTGTTGGTCTGGTGTTGCTAATTGTATATCGACATGCACAGTATGAACAGTGTAAAGTGTGTGAGATACGGTTTGTGGGCAGGCCTACATGAAAATAGTTCAGTGTGATATTGTAATATAAATATCTAAGTAACAGTACTGTGCACTGTTTGGTCTGAGTGTTGCTATTGTATATCGACATGCACAGTATGAACCATATAATGTCAGAATGTCTGCAAACTGTGCTGTGTTGCACAATGAAAGGCATTGAGCGTTGTGTGTTTGACATGAGGCTGTTTGATGGCGGTGAGTAATGGAGCGTTGGAGTGAGGCAGGTGAAATTGGGTACGGAGACTGGATGTGAATATGGCAACACTGTACACTTAATGTATTTTTGTATGTCAAGAAACACAAACATGGCGACGATGCGAATTACGAGGTTATAACCTACAAGTTCAGTGCATACAGTAACTACAGATATTCAGAGGTTCTCATCAAAATGAAACAAGCAGACAAACACTTATGTGGCACTGTACGTCAGCGGACAACGAGAGCATTACTTAGAGTTACGTTGGTAACTGCTTGTCAGTTTGTTGACAGACAGAAATGGTCAGAATCTTCGCCATAAAGCTATTGGCATTTACTGTGAACAGAACTGTGGCGGCATGCGGAAGCAATTGTACACTTTCCTAGTCAGAGCATTACATATTCAACCCCCCCCCCCATAATAAAACCTACAGCTCTCTCAATTTTAGAGAAGTTACTCTGAAATCTCACAAGGAGTGAACCAGTATACAGCATACTGTCAAAAAAGCGAAATCCATTCCGAAAGAACCCACAACAAATTCTGTAAATTCGGAGCCCCTCCTGACTCACAAACTCCACGTATCGCGCGGTGTAGGGTGAACCTTTATATAAACAATCTTCCGAGATAAGAAATCGTCGCTTTTTTCAATAATTTTGTAATTGTACTTTTTTCGTAACTGAAATGAGCTTACAAAACAAGGTATGAAACACTACGATGCCGACAACTTTGTCTTCTTACAGACACATCAATTTATTTACAGTCTGACTGCTGTACAAAGACAGTTCGTACTCACTATCCTCCAACTTAACTAAGGCCCTGTCATTGCCATATGTCCTACATGTCTTCTTACAGCACATCCAGTTCACTACCATTGACAGTTACTAACACAACTGGCACGTCGACAAGCAGATACGACAGCACGTACTGTATCAAAACACTACTCCCCTCCCAGGGACACCGTTTTAACGAAGCACTGTTCGTGCGGCGGTGAGGGTTTGTGTGCCCAAAGAAGCTGGGGGCTAAACGGCGTAGCTTAGCTACTGGTAGGGTCTCCCAAGCCGGGCAGGCCTCAGCGGAGGGGCCAGACGAAGTGTGTTCCAAAAGACCCGTCAGAACCAATAACCTATCCAAAACATCCTACCTATATTCCTATGAGTCACCAAAGCTAAGGTGTGAGGCATCGTGCCGAGGGCTGCATGGCACTGGGGTGGTAAAACAGCAGTGTTGCGAACGATCCCCTTGGGGAACCGGGCAGCACCCCGTTGTATTTATGCCTTCCACCCGCAAGGGGCTCTGCGGATGGTGACTGTTATTTCCCCATTACTCGTGGGAACAAAATGGACTCGGAGAATTTAAAACCTAAACAAGGAGCAGATGTGGTTGCAGACTTGTTAAAAGAAGACTCCCATGTGGAGGTTGAAAGTGAATCCATTTCTGTTTCTTCAGAGGAGGACAGATTAGCTGCAGGTGTCTCTACAATCAAACTGCAGACTGGGCGTCTCTCTGGAGCGCAGCGAAGGAGACTAACTAACTAGTAGATGAGGGTGCTGCAGGTAAATCATCATCACAGTAGGGCGGCTTCGGCAGCCCTCTGTGTTGCAATGAGGAACTGTGATGTAGCCCTCATACAAGAACCATGGATCTACATGGGAGCTGTCAAAGGTTTAAAAGAGGTAGGTGGAGAACTAATTTATAGTAGATCCAATCTAAATCCAAGAACCTGTATTTTAGTCAAGAAAGACTTTCAGATACTGCCGATGATGCAATATTGTTCTAGAGACCTCACGGTAGTCAAAATCAGGGGGTCGTGTGACAGGGGGCCGAGGGAGATCATTCTTGGATCGGCCTACCTGCCATATGATGAACCTGAACCCCCACCCCATAAGGAGTTAGAAAAGCTGGTGGCAGGATCTAGGCAAAAGGATCACACCTTGTCATCGGCTGTGTTTCAAACGCGCATCACATATCCTGGGGAAGCACAAACATCAACACCAGAGGTGAGTATATGTTAAACTTCATTATGGCAAATAATTTAGACATAATGAATATGGGTAACAGGCCTACTTTTGTTACTTGTAACAGACAGGAAGTCATTGACATCACTATTGCCACCTTCTATGCTGGCAATTTTGTTAAAGATTGGCATGTATCTGAGGAGGTAAGCTGTTCGGACCACAGATACATACGATTTAACATTACGGGAATCGACCGTTCAGTTGAATTCTATCGCAATCCACGCAGGACTGACTGGGAGTCCTTTAGAACTGACCTGGAAAGCCACCTGTGTGGGATGAAGGATAGGATTACCAATTACATTGACCTGGAGATTGCTGCAAGGCAATTTCAGGATGCTATTAATATGGCATACAATGATAATTGTCCTTCTGTGACAAGGCAGAACAGCAGGAATCTATCTTGGTGGAACAAGGACCTTGCGGACAGAAGGAGGAAAGTTCGCAGATTATTTAATGCTGCGAAAAAGTCAGGGAATTGGACTGACTATAAGAACAGCTTGACTGATTATAATAAAACACTAAGACAGGCCAAGAGAGAATCCTGGAGGAGGCACTGCGAGGAGATAGAAAAGGCTCCTGAATGTGCAAGACTCCAGAAGATTCTCTCGAAGGATGGGCAAAGTGTAATTAGCTCTCTCCAGTTAGAAAACGGAGAATACACTAATACAGAGAACGAGACTCCGGAGGAATTACTCAGGGTTCATTTCCCTGGTTCAAAAATACTTAATGAACCTTCTGGTGGATGGGACGGTATTGAACTGGAGTCTCCTGAATGGAAGGCATCTAGGAGTGACTGGGCATTCTCCAGAAGGGTCGTAAGTTTTGGAAAATTGAAATGGGCTCTTTACTCATTTCAACCATATAAATCCCCAGGTATGGATGGAATTATGCCCATCATGCTATAGCAGGGTTTTGAACTGCTAGTGGGAAAATTATTAAAATTACTAAGAGCTAGTTTGGCCTTAGGATACATACCGATGAGCTGGAGACATACCAGGGTGGTGTTTATTCCAAAACCTGGGAAATCTTTGACCCAGGCAAAGTCCCTGAGACCTATCAGCCTCATGTCTTTCGTACTCAAAATACTTGAGAAAGTAATCTATGTACACATCAGGGATGGTGTTTTGGTTGAAAAACCACTTCACCAATACCAGTATGCCTATAGGGCAGGTGTTTCCACAGAAACCGTACTTCTCCAGGTGGTAAGCAGACTGGAAAGATCTTTGACAAATAAGGAGGTTGCGCTGGGTGCCTTCTTGGACATTGAGAGGGCATTCGACAATACCTCCTTTAATGCAATTACTACAGCTGCCAGAGAACGTGGACTTGAGGAAACATGTTGCAGATGGATCAGGTCCATGCTTGAAGGCAGACTGGTACATACTTCCCTCATGGGCAGCAATCTTACTGCCCAAGTTGTAAGGGGGTGTCCACAGGGGGAGTTTTGTCTCCTCTTTTGTGGAATGTAGTAGTAGATAGGCTTCTGGTAATAACCAATGACCTAGGATTCAGAACCTTCGGATATGCTGATGACATTGTCATCATAGTGCAAGGTAAATTTGAGCACACTGTCAGGGAACTTATGCAATGTGCCCTGGATGCAGTGGTAAATTGGGTTGTCAAAGAGGGCCTGAATATAAACCCTCATAAAGCAACCATAGTTCCCTTTACCAATAGAAGGATAGTGAGGGATTCAAGACCGATCACACTTCTAGGTAAAGAACTTGTGATGTTGGGGAGGTTAAGTATTTGGGAGTGATTCTAGATTCCAAACTTAACTGGAACCATCATCTACAGAAAATAATTAGGAAATCAATGACCACCTTTACGGTGGTCAGACGAATGTATGGTAAGAGATGGGGACTTAGACCTAGTATGTTGCATTGGCTCTACACTAGGGTAATCAGACCATCTATTCTCTATGCTGCCTTGGTTTGGTGGCCCAAGGTTAAGCAAAAGAGTACCAAAAACCAATTAGGCAGGATTCAAAGAATGGCCTGCCTAGCTATTACAGGGGCTATGAAATCGACCCCTACTGCAGCAATGGAGGTGCTTCTGAATCTGACTCCGCTAGATCTATTGATTATGGCGGAGGCGAGGATGGCACTCTATAGACTGAATATAATTGAGCAACCAAATATTTCCAAAATGGAAGCAGGGCTGCTGAATATCTGGAGGAAGTTGGGTGACCCTTTATTTGATATGCGGTCAGACCACATAACACCAGTGTATTACTACACCAAAAACTACATGGTTATTATTGACCAGGAGTTTTGGAGGAATAAAAATCCAAGGCTTCCCAGAGACGCCCTAATCTGGTTTACAGACGGATCAAGGGATGGCTCAGGGACAGGATCTGGGATTCAAGGCATAAGACCAGAGAAAGGCTTCAGTTTCTCTCTGGGTAAATTTGCCACAGTTTTTCAAACCGAAATACATGCCATTCTTCAATGTGCATGTGTGAATATAAGAAGGGCTTATCATAATAAGCGGATCCTTATTTTCTCTGACAGCCAGGCGGCACTTAAGGCACTCAACAGCCCAAAAGTAACGTCGAGACTAGTTGTAGAATGCATGGATGCTCTCTCTGAGGTGGCAGAACGCAATGAGTTAACCCTCATGTGGGTGCCTGGGCATAGTGGCATCCTTGGTAATGAAAAAGCAGATGAACTTGCAAGGCAAGGTGCAGCTAAACCATTACTTGCCCAGAGCTCGGCTCTTGGAATACCAAAGTGTTCAGCAAGAGAAGCAATAAAGAACTGGACTGAGTGTCAACATTTAACTACCTGGAACAGTATACCAGGTCACAAACATGGTAAACTCTTTATCAATGGACCATGCAAGAAGAAAGCTGATGGCCTGATTAAATTGAGCAGGAATCAACTTAGATCAGTAGTAGCATTCCTCACAGGACATGCACCTGTGAGGAAGCACTTGAACATTATGGGCATCTTCGAAGGAGATCCGACCTGCAGATTTTGTGGGTCGGAGACTGAAACTGTGCACCATATTGTTTGTGGTTGCGAGGCACTGGCTCGACAACGTTATATGCTCTTTGGGAAGATGTTCGCTGAACCAAGAGATATAAGCTTGGCTCCACTAAAAGACCTGTGTCTCTTTATTAGTAGCACAGGGCTAATGAACCAATGCTGAAAGAAAGACTAAGGGTGAGCACAATAAGCCTAAGGCTGCGGTTTATCCGGAGCGAATGCCGACGGACCCATAGAAAGAAGAAGAAGAAAGAAGAAAACACTGCTCACTGTGTACAGTAGTGTGGACTGCAGTGTGCAAAACATAAAGGCAGGTTCGTAATTACAACGTATGAATAGGAACTTCGTTTTTACTGTAACACTGAAATCACGTAATTTAGCTAATTGTTTGACTCTGATCTCAAGAGCCTCATTTCACCAACATCAAGATTATGAGTGGCCGCGCAACTCTGTATGTGTTTGCGTCTGCTAAGTATTTCACCTCGTGAAATCTAGAAAGTCCTAGTAAATGTGCTAAAGTCGCAGTACAGAGACTGTAGTCCCGCTACAAAAAAACACCTCCTTATTCAGGATTCAGTTCTGAAGGGATATGAATTTAGCATGGAACCTCGTTGACGTAAGCTCCTTATGAATATTTCCCACACAAACACTGATGATGGAGTCAGCGCAGGCCTACAAAAATCTATACTATAAGAAGTTTTGCTCTACAGATAACCGGAGAGATTTCAGTCCACTTACTCAGTGCGACAGCTGCTATCGTATATGTACTTACGTATTTCTGTTTCTGATGCAGCCCTTGTACCGTCTGGTTCAGTGATTTCAATGTCTTTGTTAGACCATCGATGGTAGTCTGCAGCTGTGTCTGTTTCTCATTGATATTCTTCAGAACTTCTTCTTTCGCTTCTAGTTGTTTCTTTAAACCACTGTTGACAGCTTCTGACTGCGTAAGTTTACTGGCTGTAGCTTGCAATTTAAGACTTTGTTCTCTCAGATGTTCCTGTATTTGCAAACAACACATTGGTACTTGTAACGTTATATCACACACACACAACGCAGTGTAACATATGTCTTACTAAGTAACTGGCAACACGGTTTACTTTACAACTAATGCAATTTCAAACAATTTCAGTTCTTTTTTTTTTAGATATACACCAACAAAGTGCACAAATTAATAAAGGTGCAAATTAGCTCCTTATCATGATTTAACCCTACACGCGTTTCAACTCTTTATGAGCCATCATCAGGGGTTTTCCTTATAAAAAGTGCTTTTCAAATGCTGAATCTGTTGATGACACTTGTAAAGTTATGCACTATTTTAGAGCATAAAAACACACGTTCATAAGTTAAAAACATGAGTCATAAATTATAGTTAAAATGATGATTTGTTAAAAAATGATAACTTGTTAAAAAACACTGTTCACTGCGTCTATTATATAAAGATGTGTTCGCACTTCCAGAAGTTATAGGAGATCATATATTGTACTATGTTGGTTGTGATGGAATTTGATGCAGAACGGCGATAGGCAATGCGTGCTGTGTGAGTTCTTGTCATTTCGTTTTTTCGTCGTAGTGTAGTCTTCCTGAGGATGTGGTATAAATTAAGAGGAAGAAGAAGTGGTTCTGGTGCTAGTATGGTGTGGGGTTGTGTCTTGAAGTATACCCGGTGAAAGTGAACTGTGTTATGATCTCCTATAACTTCTGGAAGTGCGAACACATCTTTATATAATAGACGCAGTGAACAGTGTTTTTTAACAAGTTATCATTTTTTAACAAATCATCATTTTAACTATAATTTATGACTCATGTTTTTAACTTATGAACGAGTGTTTTTATGCTCTAAAATAGTGCATAACTTTACAAGCGTCATCAACAGATTCAGCATTTGAAAAGCACTTTTTATAAGGAAAACCCCTGATGATGGCTCATAAAGAGCTGAAAAGCGTGTAGGGTTAAATCATGATAAGGAGCTAATTTGCACCTTTATTAATTTGTGCATTTTGTTGGTGTATATCTAAAATAATAAAAATGCACGATGAGTTAAAACTAAAAATTTCAGTTCTCCTTAATATTTAGTTACGTTACAAAATATGCGACGAGATCACAGAATTTCAAAGAACATGACGTTATGATCTAAAGTACATGAAGACAAAGGAGCTAGGTTGGAAAGAAAACCATGGGATTCAAAACGTTGGCATCGAAAACTCTCAAGGGAATATGATAATAGTTAAGAGATGTGTGCTGCAAATTTTGGAGAATTATATCACAGAGATCTACGATCGAGCTAATCGACCAGAACACCTAGAATTTGAACTTGAAGCTGAAGTAGATGAAGGCGATAAAGGCCCTTATATTTTGCAAAGTGAAGTGGAAAAAGCTATCAAGGAGATGAGGGATAAGAAGGCTACAGGAGATGATGATGTACCTGGAGGTGTACTCAAATTATTGGGAGAAGATGGTCTCGGACTAAAGACACAGCTGATCAACAGCATATATGTAACTGGGGAGTGGCTCAAGGATTTCATTGAAGTTAAAATTATTGCCTTAAAGAAGAAGCCCAAAGCTACAAAATGCAGCGACCATCGCACAATCAGCATCATCACACATGCAGCAAAGATAGTAGCGAGGATTCTTAGAAGAAGGATTGAAGGGAAGACTGAGGATGCGCTTGGAGAAGATCAGTTTGGATTTAGGAGAGGAAAAGGAACTAGGGATGCAATTGGGATGCTGAGAATAATATCAGAACGAACCTTGGTCATAGATGAGGAATTGTGTGCTTGCTTCATAGACTGGCAGAAGGCATTTGACCGTGTGACTGGACCAAATTAATGCAGATCCTAAAGGGAATTGGGATAGACTTGCGCGAACGAAGATTGATCAGCAAATTGTACATGGAACAAAGTGTCAAAATACGACTGGACCAAGGGGAGACGAGAAGTGGGAAGATTGGAAGAGGAGTTAGACAAGGTTGCTGTTTGTCGCCGATTCTGTTCATCTTATACAGCGAGTACCTAACCAAGGAAGCTTTTGAAATGTTTGAGACTTCAAAATAGGAGGAAAAGTAATTCGCACTGTGAAATATGCAGATGACCTTGTGCTACTGGCTAGGGAAGAAAAGGTGCTACAGGGCATGGTTGGTAGACTAATTGAAATTGGAAGACGCTATGGAATGGAAATGAATGTGGGAAAAACTAAAGTAATGAAAATCTCAAGGCAACCATCCCCAATGAAAATTATGATAGATCAAAAACAATTGGAGAATGTGGAGTATTTCAATTATTTGGGTTGCATGATAACAAGTGATGCAAGGTGTACACGTGAAATTAAATACAGAATTGCCATGGCAAAATCAGCATTCAACAAAAAGAAAAATCTTTTCACCAGCAAACTGGAATTAAATTTAAAGAAGAAGCTAGTAAAGTGCTACATTTGGAGCATAGCTTTGTAAGGTGCTGAAACGTGGACACTCCGGAAAGTAGATGAGAAGGATCTGGAAAGTTTTGAAATGTGGTGCTGGAGAAGAGTGGAGAAGATCAGATGGACCGATCGTGTGAGAAATGAAGAAGTATTACACAGAGTGAAGGAGGAGAGGAATATCCTACATGCAATAAAGAGAAGAAAGGCTAACTGGATTGGTCACATTTTGCGTAGAAACTGCCTTCTAAAACACGTGATTGAAGGAAAGTTAGAAGGAAGGATATAAATGACGGGAAGACGAGGGAGAAGACGTAAGCAGCTACTGGATGACCTTAAGGAAATGAGAGGATACTGGAAATTGAAAGAGGAAGCAGTAGATGGCACTCAATGGAGGTCTCGCTTTGGAATAGGCTACGGACCTGTTGTAAGACAGACTACAGAATGAATGAGAAAATATAATTAGGATCTTAAGATTTGCACTGCTCACCAAATATTATTCGTGTGTTGAAATGAAGAAGAGTGCAATAGGCTGGGAATGCTAAATTTATGGCGGAGGAGAGAGAGTTTCATACAGGGGTTTGGTGGGGAAACATAAGAGAAAGAGGTCACTCGTAGGACCTAAGTGTAGAAAGAAGGATGATATTAAAATGGATAGAAAATAGAATGCTAGTACATGGACGGGATTGATGTGACGCACGATGGAGACAGTGCGATCTGTTGTGAGCATGGTAATGAAATTTCGGGTTCGTTAAAATGCAGGGAGAGTTTGACTAGCTGAGAAACTACTAGCTTCTTAAGGAGGACTGACTCCATGGATATAGTTATTTAGTTAACAACAAGCAACAATTTCTCACATTTTTTTGATACTGTGTACGAAATAAGCTGATTTTGACTGTAGCCTTATCTCTGACTACACAAATGTTACAGTCAAATGCCATTAACTGCACAGTTTATATATGTTTGTACTCAAGACACAGTAACATGCGTATTGCTTAATAACACGAGTAGTTTGCAAAAACTGCATATCTTTTTATAACTACTCACGCTACAGATGTTTGCCCGATGTTCGTCAATGTTTTCAACTCGGTTATATTCACTATATCTCGCTTCAAACGAGATATTTCTTCTTCCTGCAGTTCACTGCACTGATCAGACACTGCAGCTGACTGCCGCAGTATCAAAACCACAAGCAGCAACTGCAGCCAGACAGTAACGCGAACCATTGGTGGTGCTCTGTAAAGAGACAAGTGATTAGAAATAGAAAATTATTTATATTTATATTATTACAGCACACGATCAAATACGATCGCACAACTAATATACATAGACAGCTGTCGAACAAAGTCTTAATAACTTTTAACATTTTATACTACGACTATCTTCATTTATAAAGTTTTAATTATTCAGTTTTAATAAAACACCAAACAAGACAAGCTGACCGCCATAAACAAGAAGATAAGTGATATTAAGTGATAGTGAATTTATGTTGTGAAAGTGAATTGGATGCATTTGAAAACTGTGAAATCTCGACGACACCCCTGAGGATGGCTCTAGGAGTGCCGAAACATATGTAGGGACAAGAAAACAAATTAATTAATGTGATTAGATATTGTGACCTAATCCAATATATGCACACAAGTCTAAGAAAGTATACTATAAACGTAGTAATACCTCCTACATGTTTCGGCCACTCATGTGGCAATCCTCAGGGAGGTGCGTCACAAAGGATGGATACATCGAGATATTACAAAAGTTTGTGAACCAAAGCACAGATATAAAATATTAGATTTTAACAACGTCACACGGTTAAAAATACATATCAAAAATAAAATACAGATAAAAATATTTTGTGATTAATTCTGATGTGTTACGAATGATGTATGTAGATGTTATGTAATGATGTATGTAGATGTTATGTAATGATGTATGTAGACGTTAGTAATGATGTATGTGATGTTATGTAATGATGTATGTAGATGTTATTAATGATGTATGTAGATGGTATGTAATGATGTATGTAGATGTTATGTAATGATGTATGTAGACGGTATGTAATGATGTATGTAGACGGTATGTAATGATGTATGTAGATGTTATGTAATAATGTACGTAGACGGTATGTAATATGTCACCGTCCCAAAAGAAAGAAGTAAGTGTGTGTACGAAGTTATTGATAATATATTGGTAGATATATAAGGCTTTCGATTTAGTTCCTCATGATCGGCTGCTTGCGAAAATTGCGGCCTCGGGCGTGGATTTTAGGGTAGTTGTATGGACAAGAGAATTCCTTTTGGGTCGTACGCAGAGAGTCAGGGTAGGAGGGCAATTATCAGAGGAGGTCAGAGTAACGTCAGGTGTACCGCAAGGAAGTGTATTGGGCCCACTTCTGTTTCTAGCGTACGTTAATGACATTTGGAGGAACATTGACTCAACTATTAGACTTTTCGCAGACGACTGTGTAATATATAGGAAAATTGTAAATAAAAATGACATAAAAACGTTGCAGATAGATCTGGACAGACTGGGAAAGTGGGCAGTTGAAAATGCGATGAAAATAAATGCAGGTAAATGTAAGGCAGTTAGTTTCACGAGAGCCCGGGTGAAGGATCAACTAAGTTACTCTTTACTGGACGAATTAATTCCGGAAGTGAGCAGTTGTAAATACTTGGGAATAATCTTACGCAGCGATTTAAGCTGGGCTGACCAAGTAAATTACACGGTGAGAAAAGCTTGGAAGGCACTTCATTTCATAATGCGTATTCTCAAAAAGGGAAATAGTAATACTAAAAGCTTAGCCTACACGTCACTAGTGCGTCCGATTCTTGAGTATGGGGCTGCGTGCTGGGATCCATACAGGGAGCGACAGATAAATGCGTTAGACCGGGTACAACAGAAAGCTGCTAAATTTGCAAATCATACGACCGAGTTGAACTGGGAAACTTTGGGCAGCGCAGAAAGACAGCACGCTTATGTGCTCTATTCAAAGCATACACTGGCGAACGGGCTTGGAAGGCTATAGGTGACAGACTACAAAGGCCACACTCTCTGAGCAGGCTTGATCATAATCGGAAAATTAGGAACAGGAAGCAAAGGACGGATATCGGAAAATTCTCCTTTGAAAATAGGACCATCCAACTCTGGAACAAACAACCTGCAGATGCTTTACGGACTTTCCCTTGTAAGCCGAGTATGTTTAGGAAGAGGGTTAGGAAAGTGATAAGTGAAGTGAAGTGAAGGGTATAGATGGTGGGGAAGAATATCTAATAATACAGTGAAGTGAAGTAAAGTAAAGTAAAGGGAGGTAAACGGGAATGCCGTGATGTGTATATAATCGTAGTGAAGTGAAGGTGCAATTGAAATGTGTGTGTATCATTTTTTGAAAACATGGAATTTTATTTTTGTATAGTGTTTGACTCATTGCTTGGTATACGAAATTACTTTTAACTCTGATTCTTTTACGTTAGGTTTTAGGTTAGGCTTAACAACTCTTTCTTTTTGCAGTATGTGTGTTTTGATGTTTTTTGTATTATTTAATGTGTGGAGTTTTTTTGTTAATGTACGTGTGTTTTGTTTGTATTGTGTGGGTGGTTTTGTAAGGTGTGGATGTTTTTGTTAAAGGAGTGGATATTTTTGTTAAGGTGTGGAAGTTTTTAATGTATGGATGGTGTTCTAATGTGTGTACTTGTATTTACTGTATGTATTGTTTTGTAATTGTGTATAGTTTGTTTTGTATTGTTATTTTATGTATATTATATGTCCATTTGTATTGTGTGTACTAGTGTAAGGACTACTGCCCTCGGGTGAAAATATTTGTATTGTGTGTACTAGTGTAAGGACTACTGCCCTCGGGTGAAAACATTTGTATTGTGTGTACTAGTGTAAGGACTACGCCCCGGGTGAAAACATTTGAATTGTGTGTACTAGTGTAAGGACTACTGCCACCGGTGAAACACTTGATTTGTGTGTTCTAGTGTAAGGACTACTGCCCCTGGTGAAAACATTTGAATTGTGTGTACTAGTGTAAGGACTACTGCCACCGGGTGAAAACATTTGTATTGTGTGTACTAGTGTAAGGACTACTGCCCTCGGGTGAAACATTTGTATTATGTGTACTAGTGTAAGGACTACTGCCCCGGGTGAAAAATTTGAATTGTGTGTACTAGTGTAAGGACTACTGCCCCGGGTGAAAACATTTGTATTGTGTGTACTAGTGTAAGGACTACTGCCACCGGGTGAAAAATTTGTATTGTGTGTACTAGTGTAGGTACTTGATTTGTATTGTGTACTTGTAAGCTTGCCCCGGGTGAAAACATTTGTATTGTGTGTACTAGTGTAAGGACTACTGCCACCGGGTGAAAACATTTGTATTGTGTGTACTGTGTAAGGACTACTGCCACCGGGTGAAAACATTTGTATTGTGTGTACTAGTGTAAGGACTACTGCCCCGGGTGAAAACATTTGTATTGTGTACTAGTGTAAGGACTACTGCCACCGGGTGAAAACATTTGTATTGTGTGTACTAGTGTAAGGACTACTGCCACCGGGTGAAAACATTTGTATTGTGTGTACTAGTGTAAGGACTACTGCCACCGGGTGAAAACATTTGTATTGTGTGTACTAGTGTAAGGACTACTGCCACCGGGTGAAAACATTTGTATTGTGTGTACTAGTGTAAGGACTACTGCCACCGGGTGAAAACATTTGTATTGTGTGTACTAGTGTAAGGACTACTGCCACCGGGTGAAAACCCAATTGCAATAAATAATAATAATAATAATAATAATGTAGATAATCATTATATAGTGCAATATGGAGATGAAAAGTCTGTCAGTGAAATGCGTACCAAGCAAAAGACTGTTGATGCTACAGGTGCCGCAAACTGCTGTGTATTTTAATTACAACGTTCAAAATTGCAAGAGAAGTATTCAGACCAGTAACACAGTCCGGGAAAAATATCGTTTTTTATAAAGTACTTACAGTCAAAACACACAAAACTTTGGCAATTGTGTTAATATCTGCAGTTGCTTCCACACACACTGCTGTGCGCTCTGAGCCTGTTACATAAATGGCAGTTCTATTTACTGACACGCGTTATCAACCGCAGATTAGAACGCGTTCTTAAGAACGGAAAAGGTGTGGCAGACTGAGTAAGATCAGCACGGTCAGTGCTACAAGCAGCCTACCGTATCTCGCAACATTGATGGCCTTACAGCTACATTTTCCTCCTTCTGCAGTACATTATGTCCACAAACAAGCACTTAATAACGTTTCTGCCTATAAATCTCTCACGGCACTCTCGCTGCCTATTTGCTGTCCCACTGCCAGTTGCACATCTCGGTACATCGTCAGCAGCAATACGATGTCTGTGTAGCTACCGTACTTACACTACCAATATGGCTTCTGTGTTTTGACTGTCTGTGCTGGAACTTGTACAGTCAGCAGACATATTTAAATGTATTGCAGTGTATTACGTTAAGAATATGAATTGGATTTAAATAGCTCATGAGTCTTCAATACCGTTGTATTGTGAAGGCTGTGCTGTATTGCTATTACAAGCAGAAGCTGACTGTTGAGTACCTGCGATAGGCTGTCACTTGTACTGCAGGCGTTATTAGTAATTATGTTACATTTTATACCATAAGAATACTGCTACGGTGCTAACAGTGCTAGCAATGCTATCCGTCCCAACAGTGCTAGCAATGCTACCGTGCTAACAGTGCTAGCAATGCTATCCGTGCTAACAGTGTCCAAAATAGCATTACGTTCTGCACATTGTGACTTCAGCGCATGATATGAACGTAACTAATGTCTAACGTGTGACACTTTGACAACAGTGAACGTAACAATTTTGATCTTGTGTGTTACAACACAATGTAGTGTGTTACATGCGTATCAGTTTATCGGAGGAACAAACTGCCTCCATCTTCAGTGTATAAGTTGATGCATTTCCTCAAGAACCTCCATTGCAGCGAACTATTCATGCGGTCAGCTGTAACGTCTTTCCGTGCCCCCTGTAAGCCGAACACAAAGGTCTTTTGTACCGAACTGTAGTTGTACTTTGCACCGTCTGCGACTGCACACTGCAATATTCTACTGATCTATGTGCGTCCTGTTTCAGGGCAGGCAGTAAGACAGCATCATGCACAACGGTCCGTCAACAGCTGAGCCAAATCTCTCTCCACACATATATACCAATATATGTATACTTAACTGTCAGGGATGGTAGAGGGGAACAATTATCAAGGCGGGTACAGGGCAGCTTTACACCTGTTTAGATGTTGCAAGATCAAAACATTCGCGGGCCTCCAAAACCGCTTCTTCCGCTACCACGCAGACCGGCAGATACAGGTGTTACAGGCATTCAGCACACAGACGGCGGACGTCGCATGAGCACATCATCACATGACAATCACACACGTCACATGAGCACATCACATGAAAATCACAACACGTCACATGAGCACAGCATCACATTACAATCACAACACGTCACACGAGCACAGCATCACATGACAATCACAACACGTCACATGAGCACAGCATCACATGACAATCACAACACGTCACATGAGCACAGCATCACATGACAATCACAACACGTCACATGAGCACAGCATCACATGACAATCACAACACATCACATGAGCACAGCATCACATGACAATCACAACACGTCACACGAGCACAGCATCACATGACAAACACAACACGTCACATGAGCACATCACATGACAATCACAACACGTCAGCAGCAGCTGACCGTGCAGTGATCGCACTGCTGTGATGTGCATGTCAACTGCTGGCTTATATCAAGGCCTTGCAACGTGCCTTTACCAACACACAACAAAGTGTCAGTGACATCGGAAGCAAGGACGAGGGAGCAGAATGTATGTCGAAACTGAGTCAATACAGTGAGTAGCTGAGGGCGGACAGTGGGGGTTGGAGTGCCAGCAGGCTGAAGGAAATGTTGCCAAGGAGTAGGTCTATCAGCGTCTGCTGCTGACTTGTTCAGATGGAAGTTTCGTATACAGTTTGCAACATTGAAAGTGGCTATGATTTTGAAATCTTCGCTATTCTGGGATGTTACACAGCGTAGATTGACGGTAACTAACTGCCAATCACCGCTGTGTAACATCCTAGAAGAGCGATGATCTCATTTACACCGCGGCGGAAGCTTGATATGGGTTCCGTGCTTGTAGCGGACGTGCGCCAGGCGGACCCTGCGCGAAGCGGACACGTCGTGCTTGAGGCGGACATATTTGTTGATAAGGAAGAGGATAAGATTACGTGGCTGTAGCGGCCGTGGGCCAGACGGACGTACTTTTTAAAAGGAAGGGGATGTGAAAGAATACAAGAAATACCTGCACACCTGTGTACTTGTGTGGAGATGAGAATGCAGGACGAAGTGAAAACGTGAAGATAGATAATACACTTTGAAAGGGTGGAACAGTTGAAATATTTGGAAAGGACCCTAACGAATGGAAATTGAATTAATGAAGAAATTAAGAGCAGATTGAAGTCACGTAATGCTTGTTATCATTCGGTGCAGCATCTTGTGTCTTACAGTTTGCTATGCAAAGATACAAACATTAAGATATACAGAACTGTAATTTTGTTGTTGTTTTGTATGGGTGTGAAACTTGGTCTGTCACACTGAGGGAGGAACATAGGCTGAGGGTGTTCGAGAATAGGGTGCTGAGGGGGATATTTGGGTCTAAGAGGGAAGAGGTAACAGGGGAGTGGAGAAGACTACATAACGAGGAACTTTATGATCTGTACTCATCACTAAATATTATTCGGGCAATCAAATCAAGAAGAATGAGGTGGGCGGGGCATGTAGCACGTATGGGGAGGGGTGCATATAGGATTTTTGTGGGGAGACCTGAGGGAAGGATATCACTTGGAAGACCCAGGCGTAGATGGGAGGATAAAATTAAAATGGATCTTCAGGACTGGACTGGATTGGTCTGGCTCAGGATAGGGACAGGTGGCGAGCTCTTGTGATGCGGTAATGAACTCCGGGTTCCATAAAATGTGGGGAATTTCTTGACTAGCTGACGACCTGTTAGCCTTTCAAAAAGGACTCTGCTCCATGGAAGCGCATTTCTGTCTAGGCTAAAGATCTCCTCCAGTTCTTTACCTGACGTCGGCCAGAAAGCGGGTGCCTCTACACACACAGTTGTGCCTCTACACACACAGTTCCCACAAATGATAAGCTGCCTCTAGATCAGCGGTCGCCAACCGGTGGTCCGCGAGAAAAGTGTGGTGGTCCGTGGAGAAATTTGGACATTATTTGCAATTTTTTTTATACTTATTTCAAACAAGCAGCAACAAATATCACACTAATAATTTTGTTATAATTAAACAAGTGCATTTCATATTAATAAAATGGAACTTTTATGATCATTATTTTATAGATGTTTGTACCTTTTTAAAAAAATTCATGTTAGTGGTCCGCGGGATTCAAAATTGTGAGTTTAGTGGTCCGTGAGGTCCGAATGGTTGGCGACCGCTGTTCTAGATGTCTGCATTCCGGCGAACTTCATGTGTATAGGAAAAATTGACCTTCGGTCAACGGACTGTCAGATAACGGCCTGACCAATAACTGCATGTGCATGGATACCTTAAACTATGGGTTCCCCGCCGTTTTGCCTTAGTCATTTGGTATTTGGTTTTGAAACAGTAAACAGCTTATGCATGCGCGAGTCAATAAGGGAATTATGGCTGGTGAAACTGCAGTAGTTTCTACTAGAATGGGAAAACCGTCCTTGATATTTGGCGGATTTCAATATCGAATTCATCGTAAAGATTCGAAGTTGATAAGTTGGGCGTGTGTTAAGACAAGTGCGGTAAGTGCAAAACTACTTTACAGTATGAAATCGTTAGTAAAACGAACCATAGTTGCGTTCCAAACCTATCTGGAAAGGAGGTTAAAGTAAAATTGGAAAACTGCATAAAGAGAGCTAGGGAAGACGTGTCTGTGCCTGTACATACTGTGTATAGGGAAGAACTGTCAGACACTTACGCGAAAGGATATGACATTTTAACGGAAATACCAAAATACGAGAGTGTTAAGTCTCGACTGTGTAAAGAACGGCGAAAAGTTCTGGGTACTGAGCAAAATCCAGAAGACAGTTCGAAAATTGTATTTCCGGAAGAAGTTTTACGTCTGGCAAATAACTCCAGTTTTCTTCGAATCGATCACACTGATGACTCAGGAAAAAGAATTCTCGTCTTCGCTGGGGAAGATTGTGAATATTTACTTACAACCGGAACTTCTTTTTTTCTAGACGGCGCATTTAAAAGTTGTTCGAGGCAATTCGCTCAGTTGTATAGCTTGCACGTAGATCTTGGAAGCACATCGCATGAAAACTACATATATCCGGTTCTGTTTGCACTTTTACCGAACAAAAAAGAAAAAACATATCATTGGTTGTTAACTCTGCTGAAGAATTGGTGTGTGTTCTGGTCACCAAAAATTATAAAGGTCGATTTTGAAGCAGCGGTCATCAGTGCAATAAATAAAGTCTTTCCAGGCTCAGTTATTACTGGCTGTAATTTTCATTTTAATCAGTGCCTGTGGAGACAAATACAAAATATTGGTCTTGCGGTGGAATACAAAGAAGATGAACAAGTCCGCATAATTTGCAGAATGTGTGCTGCTGTGGCACACCCACCTATCGACAAAGTAGAAGAAGGTTGGCTCATGATCATGGAAAGTGTTCCACAGAATGAGAAATTAACCTTATTTCTCGATTACTTTGTCAAGCAATGGATGGAGAATCAGAATGTTCCCATCGAGATGTGGAACATACATCAGCATCGGCATCGGCATAGGACCAACAGTGCCGTCGAGGGTTGGAATTCCAAACTGAACAGCATTATAGGAAAGCAACAGCCTAATATTTTTCTGCTGATACAGAAATTAAAAGAAGAAGCAGAGTTGGTATCTTGGCAAATTAGATCAAAGGAACTTGGACTGGCTGGCCAGAAACGAAAAAAGACTTACGTAAAACAAGATGAGAGAATTTAAAGAATTATGGCAGAATACGACAAATCAAATGATCTGTACAAATGTCTCAAAGCTTTAAGCTACATAAATACATTTGAATAATGTGTTAATGCCAGATTGTGTGACGAAGACTTATAGTCTGCAGTTATTATATATAAATATTAAATAATGAAAATATTATATGAGTAACTGACTGACAAAACTTCTTGTCTGCATGTCATGAAGACATTGACTAATCCCAAGTTGGGGGGAGAAAAATGTGTGAGGGAAAGTTTGCAGATAATGGACTTGTGTAACTTGCATAACCTTAGTTTTCTTATCTTAATCATGTAGCAGATAAAAAGGGATCAGTTTCACTGTCCGCCTGAAGCACGGTATTTAACACTCTGTCCGCCTCACGCACGATTTTAGCTTGTCCGCCTGAAGCACGTCCGCCTCGCGCACGACACCGCTTGATATGTGGCTATGATTTTGTTTGCTTGTATGTTTATAGAGAAGGCTCAGTTTCGCTTCGGAGGTTTTCGGGCAGACTGGCGGAAGCCTTGAAAATTTATCTTTCCTGGTCACACCTCGTCAGCTACAGCTAACAAACAGCGAGTCACACATTCAGATAAGGAAAAGGCTTTCCTGCTTTGCGACAGATAATGTGCCGCTTAAGACGACAAACACTTAGTCACTTTGTGTGTTTTATGTTATGGGTTTCACGGATCAAAATTTCTCAGCCCAAGTCAGGCGTCCGTGGGTCGCAGGGTGGATGGCATCATGTGACATTTACCACTCACAAAGTGTCTCACTGAAGCAGGCTGTTCTCTCAGTACTCTCCCAACTCCCCTGCCACCACCAGTCCACCACTGCCCCCCATACCACCTGTCACGTGCAGTACTGAACAGGCAGCACCTCATCACATCCTCAGCTGACGGCTTCACCTCTGACCGCAATTCGCTGACACTACATGCACTGCTTTGAAACAGTGTAATGACGTCACAACCTGTGTACAGCGGCATGCGACACAAACAGCTGACAGTTGTACAGTGCCGTAACTGTTACGAGTCTAAATGTAATTGTGACCGTGAGTTGTGAGGATAAAGACGGACTGCTGGGGTTTTGTGTACAGCTGGCACGATGGAACGGTGTGGTCAGTGCAGACTTTATACAGTGTGTGAACACCCTGTACAATTACATAAAACATTCAAGCAGTAATTATTCTGTAAAGCTACCAAGCAATATACAGCAAGCAGTGAGGCTCGGTATATTTATAATATCGTACAGCACTGAGGGATTTGACTGCATCAGTATTGATATTTTGGGCTTCTGCGTTATGACACCGTGTAGTTTGGTAGGTGAGTATCGATGTGTCGGAATAACTCGCAGCCTCCATCCTCAGTGCACAATAAGGATAAACAGGTTATGACAGGATAACAACACAGTGCAGAAAATATGAAAAGTAATTCAGCTATAGTAAAGTAAATACACACAAAACATGGAATTTATTCGAAACTACAGCAGTAAGTATAAAGTCCACATCTTGCAATTGCCCTGCATATGAATGACATTCAAAATTCAACATCACCAAACAAAGGAAATAAATCACCAAAACCACCACAACAGGTCACTGTGCGCACGATGTGGCAGACCAATGATGATGACAGTGAAATGTGGCACTGATAAGTGACAGTGCTTGTGGTTGTTCGTTACAAACACAACAGATTGCTATTGTGTTTGTGAAGATGACGGTGTTTGTGCTGGGACTGTACAGTGCACAGTACACTGTGTGGCCTGAATGCAGACATGTTGGATGTTCGGTACATATAGTTACCATTGTGCTTTAGACAGTTAACAGTCCTTTCCCACGTTTTACCGTGCCCAGTCACTCGCGGTCTGACCGTAGTCATCCTTCACCCTAACATCTGCTCCCCTCTCCACAAGCAGCTTCACCACAGACAAATGTCCCTCCCCCAGTGCCGCAACATGCAGCGGTGTGTCTTTCCTGCTGTTCAGAGGATCCACCTTCGCTCCCCAGTCCAGCAACAGACGGCACAAATCCAGACGTCCATTGCGCCAGATGACCAGTCATCGCACCACAATCACACGACACGAACGTCACACGGCTCACCCAGTACATACAGATGACCTTCTTACGGCAATTAAAATAACAAACAAAGAACCTCAAGACCAAACTGCCATTAATTTTCTTATTGACTACAAGCTATGTAATCATTTTAGCAACATTTTACTCCTTTTATAATAACTTATTTTACAACACTGTACCAAGTGCACAATATCAGCCCACTCATATTCTACATATACGAATATAACCACATATGTAATAACTGTAAGGTCTACGCTAAATAATCTCTACGACCCCCTGAAGATGGTGGTTTAAACCACCGAAATACGTATAGGGGAATTTTAAGAATAAACTATTGTGAATAAAGTTTATGTGCATTAGTTGGTGATTATTGAATATATCTTAATTGAAAAAATGCACGGTAAATACAATGTTAATGAAGCAGCAATTTCCTTCTTTCTATATGCTAAATTAAGGCTCCTGACGGTGGTAATGCTTCGAATTGCAGTGTTTTGTGTTATGACACCGTGCAGTCTGGTAGGTGGGTCCTGGCCGTGCAGACGGACACACTATATGCTTCTGCAGGGCCAATCACTGCTCGCTCACTCTGGTCCCCGAATTACTTTAGGGCTCATGGCGGGGCCACCAGTTGGCACTACGATCGATACAAATGTGTACCTACATCAGATTACAGTTGACGGATCGCTCTCACTCACTCAATCTTCTCTCCAATCCTCGCCAAAGTCGCATGTAATCTGAAGACACAGGAAGCTGTCTAAGTGTAGGCAACTCACCGAGCTATGCTTATTTCTAACGTTACAGAGTGGCTTGTGGTTAGTTTCATGTTAAATGTTTGGTTAAACTACAACCGTAATTGATTGGAATGCAATAAATGTTACAGATGTACCGTCACAACTTCAACAGCATAATTTGATAAATCTCATCTGCAGTCACTTTATACAAGTAATTCTTCCATTGATCCACTCTTGTAGAGTGACGTTTTTTTATCTGACAACTCACATCACTCTTCATGCAGATCATTTCGCGTGACTGCAGACAGCTCAGTATTTGCCGCCATTCCAGTCTGCCGTGGTACGGTGTGCACATGCTGATGTCAACGTGATGCAGTTAAACGACACTTACACAACATCAACACAGCTCTTTAGTAATTAACATTTTTTGTTGACACTTTGGCAACATGTTTCGGCTTATTTAACTTACGGTAATTGCAAGGAAGCTGATCCCGGTGTCCGTGTGGTCTATGGCGTAGGTCTGCGGCCGCTTGATTGCTGCGATCGCGGGTTCGAATCCCGCTGATTGCATGCATGTTCGTCTCTTGTGTTTGTTGTTTGTTTTGTAGGTAGCGACCTCTGCTACTAGCTGATCACTCGTTCAGAGGAGTCCTATCGGGTATATCTAGTTGTGTGTGATCTAGAAACCTCAACAATTATGAGGCCTAGACCCCAGTTGGGCTGTTGCGCCAGAGGAAAAAAAGTCAAAGTGTGTTCGCTTTGAAGTAAGGAGTGAAACTTTAGTCGCTTTAGCAAAACTACGGAGGCTGTGTGTCTGTCTGTGTGTATATAACAACTGGAGAACCGCTGAACGAATTCCATTAAGTTTGATATTGGAGAGCTTCATGAAAGCTTTTACAAGCATTTCATTCTTTTAATATTCTCGTTGTTTCAGACAGTTGTAATGACACTTCACATGAAGGTTCAAGCAGTCGTAACTAACTAACAACCAACGCTGCGTAACGCCCCAGAAGAGCGATAACCTCACACACGATCTTCCACAACAAATGCCCTCGCGATATCAGACAATGTCGTCACAGCCCTGTGTTCATTCAGATGCACAGTTTAATTTAGCGCATGTTGCTGTGTGAATTGAAGCAGTTTGATTCGTGTAGCAGATGTGGTCTAAATAAATATACAGATGTTGTGTAGCAGATGTGTGTCTAAATAAATATACAGATTGTTGTGTAGGAGCAAATGTGGTCTAAATGTGTCTTAAATATACAGATTGTTGTGTAGCAGATGTGTGTCTAAGTAAATATACAGATTGTTGTGTACATGTGTCATATCAGATTGTGTTAGCTTGTCTAAATAAATATACAGATTGTTGTGTAGCAGATGTGTGTCTAAATAAATATACAGATTGTTGTGTAGCAGATGTGTGTCTAAATAAATACAGATTGTTGTGTAGCAGATGTGTGTCTAAATAAATATACAGATTGTTGTTAGCAGATGTGGAAGAATATACAGATTGTGTGTACAGAGTGTGCTAAATAATATATTTTACAGATTGGTTTGTTGTGTAGCAGATGTGTGTCTAAATAAATATACAGATTGTTGTGTAGCAGATGTGTGTCTAAATAAATATACAGATTGTTGTGTAGCAGATGTGTGTCTAAATAAATATACAGATTGTTGTGTAGCAGATGTGTGTCTAAATAAATATACAGATTGTTGTGTAGCAGATGTGTGTCTAAATAAATATACAGATTGTTGTGTAGCAGATGTGTGTCTAAATAAATATACAGATTGTTGTGTAGCAGATGTGTGTCTAAATAAATATACAGATTGTTGTGTAGCAGATGTGTGTCTAAATAAATATACAGATTGTTGTGTAGCAGATGTGTGTCTAAATAAATATACAGATTGTTGTGTAGCAGATGTGTGTCTAAATAAATATACAGATTGTTGTGTAGCAGATGTGTGTCTAAATAAATATACAGATTGTTGTGTAGCAGATGTGTGTCTAAATAAATATACAGATTGTTGTGTAGCAGATGTGTGTCTAAATAAATATACAGATTGTTGTGTAGCAGATGTGTGTCTAAATAAATATACAGATTGTTGTGTAGCAGATGTGTGTCTAAATAAATATACAGATTGTTGTGTAGCAGATGTGTGTCTAAATAAATATACAGATTGTTGTGTAGCAGATGTGTGTCTAAATAAATATACAGAATTGTTGTGTAGCAGATGTGTGTCTAAATAAATATACAGATTGTTGTGTAGCAGATGTGTGTCTAAATAAATATACAGATGTTGTGTAGAGATGTGTGTCTAAATAAATATACAGATTGTTGTGTAGCAGATGTGTGTCTAAATAAATATACAGATTGTTGTGTAGCAGATGTGTGTCTAAATAAATATACAGATTGTTGTGTAGCAGATGTGTGTCTAAATAAATATACAGATTGTTGTGTAGCAGATGTGTGTCTAAATAAATATACAGATTGTGTGTAGCAGATGTGTGTCTAAATATATACGATTGTTGTGTAGAGATGTGTGCTAAATAAATATACAGATTGTTGTGTAGCAGATGTGTGTCTAAATAAATATACAGATTGTGTGTAGCAGATGTGTGTCTAAATAAATATACAGATTGTTGTGTAGCAGATGTGTGTTCAGGTTGTTACAATTCAAAAATATACAGATTGTTGTGTAGCAGAGTGTGTGTCTAAATAAATATACGATTGTTGTTAGCAGATGTGTGTTAATAAATAACAGTGTGTAATGTGCTAGCAGATTGTGTGTCAAAATAATGTACGATGTTGTGTAGAGATGTGTGTCTAATAAATATACAGATTGTTGTGTAGCAGATGTTGTAATAATATACAGATTGTTGTGTAGCAGATGTGTGTCTAAAAAATACAGATGTTGTGTAGCAGATGTGTGTCTAAATAATATACAGATTGTTGTGTAGCAGAGTGTGTCTAATAAAATACGATTGTTGTTAGCAGATGTGTGTCTAAATAAATTACAGATGTTGTGTAGAGATGTGTGTCTAATAAATATACAGATTGTTGTGTAGCAGATGTGTGTAAATATATATACAGATTCAGTTCGTACCTCACAGTAACACTGTCACGGTTAATGCTGTTTATGGACGTAACGGAGTGTACTGTGTGATCACACACCCGTGTGGCTAAGTCAACAGTTGTGTGCTAAATAAGCGGTACGTATTGTTACCATGTCTTTAGGGGTTTAAAATTATATTTAAATAGCATTTAATTTCCTCTCAGCACGCACTGCACAGTGAAATCGCATTACTCAGTGTCTATACATGCAATACACGGTTACTACTGAAAGTAAAGATAAAGTTCACCCTATAACAGGCCCTGAAGGCCAGAGGGGGAGTAGAGGTATAGCTCCACTCCTTCTTTAACCCTGGCACTATATGCAGGGTGTGGCTTGTCAACTCCACGCCCCGGCCGCTTATCGTCGGGAAAGAGCCACGGTACCAATTGTATAGCAGGCTGGGTGGGCCCCAGGGCCGGTCTGGAGGGTGCGGAAAATCTCGCCACGCCGGGATTTGATCCGAGTCGCTATACCGACTGAGCTATCCCGGCCCATCAAGAACTAATAGCACAAATAATTACGTACAGAAACAAATAAAAATAAAATGTAAGGGGCAATTTGAAGACGTTTCGGTGTACTCGAATACAGCAGGCCACAACTGCGACAGCCCAAACTGTTGTAGTGCCGCCCTGGCGATGCAATGTGTGTACTGTGCGAGTGCGGGGAACTGCCGTGTGATGTCGTTAGTGTGTTGCGACACGCCGTCGTCTGCCGGCAGTTAGGTCAAACATGTACCGCGTATAAAGCGTTCGCAGTCTTACCATGTTAACGCGTGAATTTATTTTTTCGGCAAGCAAACGTGTCATAACGCCATGCCATGGCTTAGGCGGTTAGTCGTCGGCTTCCTACAGCAGTTCATTCCCTGGACAGTCCCTGTGGTATTTGTGGTGGACAAAGTATCACTGAGACAGTGTCTTTTCTCCGAATACTTCAGTTCTCCCCTGTCAGTATCATTACACTCATCTATCACTGACCCTATATGAAGTTAGCAATTGGCAGCATCGTTAAATAACACACTTTAAAAAGTGTCACAAGAACACTAACACAACAGTGCAGTGACACCACGCTGTGTAAAGAGCTGCGCACTTCTCGTGCTGAATTACACAGTCCTGGTACCTGTGGTTACTGCAACAGAAAATGCAATGACTGACTGAACACTGTCCTAAGCAGACACAACGTAATTGGGGGAAGGATACTTCTCACAACCAACTACCAGACTACACGGTGTCTCAACCCACAAGAACAGAACATGAATGTACGTCAGATGTCGTGACAGTTCTCTGCTCCGTCCATGCTCACACAGCTGCACTCACTGTCACTCACTACAAACAGACCTGATGTGCAAATCGCCTGTCTTTAAGACTGTTTATTTCTTCATTTTTCTGAATTTATTTATTTCGATTTATCCTCTGTTTAACGACGCTGTCAACAGCTGTGATACACAGCGTCGAATGATAGGATAATTAGTAAGCAATGAATTGAAAGGATTTGGAAGGAAACGGTAATGGGTTAATGAGAGGTATTATGGCGGCGTTCTTCTGAAAATGTTTAGGAAATCCATCAGGAATGAGTCGGGATAGCTCAGTCAGTATAGTGACCAGGCTATAGGTGCACAACACAGGAATAGTGGTTCGATTCTCGGCAAGGTCAAAATATTTTTCACTTATACAAAACGTCCAGACCGCTCTGAGGTCCACCAAGTACCCATTTAATGGCTAAAGCAGGAGGGGTGGGGGCGGGGATTTCCCCTGAGGTAAAGCGGCCAGGACGTTAAGCTGATGACTCGTCGCCATCTAGTACAGAGCCATACATCCAGTCCTCCATACGCCTTCGTGGCTTGTACAGCGACATCTGTACCTTTACACTGACCTTTACGAGCAATGACATCTAGGCTCCGGCCAGCTCCAGCCTACAATGCAAAAGCGCTACCCAAGAGCACAATGTTGTGACCTGTACTGTACTGCGGCTGCACATATATACTAATATATGTATACATAATTGTCAGGGATGGTATATATATATAGCACTGAGGGTTTGACTGCAGTCAGTATTCATATTTTGTGCTTCTTCATTATGACACCGTGTGGTTTGGTAGTTCAGTGCCGATGTGTCGCTATAACTCGCAGCCTCCATCCTCTGTGCAGAATAAGGATAAACATACTGTGACAGGATAACAACACAGTGCGTAAATATGAAAAGTAGTTTACCCGTAATAAAATAATTACGCAGCAAATATGAATTTATTGCAAAGTACAGCAGTAAGTATAAAGTCCACATATTGCAATTGCTCTACATATGCATTACATTCAAAATTCGACATCACCAAACAAAGTAATAAATCTTCAAAACCACCACAACAGGTCACTAGGCCCACGATGTGGCAGACCAATGATGATGACAGTGAAATGTTGCACTGATAAGTGACAGTGCTTGTGACTGTTCGTTACAAACAGAACAGATTGCATTGTGTTTGTGAAGATGACGATGTTTGTGCTGTGGACTGTAAAGTGCACAGGTACACTGTGTGGCCTGAATGCAGACATGTTGGATGTTCGGTACATATAGTTACCACTGTGCTTTAGACAGTTAACAGTCCTTAACCACGTCTTACAGAGTCCAGCCAGTCTGCCACAGCTTTGTGTCCCCAATTCCGCGCCACGTCACTCGCGGTCTGACCTCTGTCGTTCTTCACACTAACATCTGCTCCCCTCTACACAAGTAGCTTCACCACAGCACTGTATGAACAGTGTAAAGTGTGTGAGATACGGTTTGTGGGCAGGCCTACATGAAAATAGTTCAGTGTGATATTGTAATATAAATATCTAAGTAGCAGTATGTGCACGGTGTTGGTCTGAGTGTTGCTATTGTATATCGACATGCACAGTATGAACAGTGTAAAGTGTGTGAGATACGGTTTGTGGGCAGGCTACATGAAAATAGTTCAGTGTGATATTGTAATATAATATCTAAGTAACAGTACTGTGCACGCTGTTGGTCTGAGTGTTGCTAATTGTATATCGACATGCACAGTATGAACAGTGTAAAGTGTGTGAGATACGGTTTGTGGGCAGGCCTACATGAAAATAGTTCAGTGTGATATTGTAATATAAATATCTAAGTAGCAGTACTGTGCACGGTGTTGGTCTGAGTGTTGCTAATTGTATATCGACATGTACAGTATGAACAGTGTAAAGTGTGTGAGATACGGTTTGTGGCAGGCCTACATGAAAATAGTTCAGTGTGATATTGTAATATAAATATCTAAGTAACAGTACTGTGCACGCTGTTGGTCTGAGTGTTGCTAATTGTATATCGACATGCACAGTATGAACAATATAAAGTCAGACTCTCTGCAAACTGTGCTGTGTTGCACAATGAAAGGCATTGAGCGTTGTGTGTTTGACATGAGGCTGTTTGATGGCGGTGAGTAATGGAGCGTTGGAGTGAGGCAGGTGAAATTGGGTACGGAGACTGAATGTGAATTTGGCAACACTGTACACTTAGTGTATTTTGTATGTCAAGAAGTACAAACATGGCGACGATGCGAATTACCAGGTTATAACCTACAAGTTCAGTGCATACAGTAACTACAGATATTCAGAAGTTCTCATCAAAACAAAACAAGCACACAAACACTTATGTGGCACTGTACGTCAGCGGACGAGAGTATTCCTTACGAGTTCCGTTCGTAACTGCTTGTCAGTTTATTGACAGACAGAAATCAGGAAGCAGTTGCACATTTTCCTGAGCAGTGCGGTATATAAACCCCCCCCCCCCCCCCCAGTAATGGTTAGAGAAGTTACTCAGCGATCTCACAAAAAGGACCCAGATTACAACATACAAGAACGGAATCCAGTCCGAAATTACCCGCAACACGTTTTAGTATTCTGTACGTTCGGAGACTCCTCTGACTCACGGTCTCCGCGTACTGCGGTGTCTAGGGCGAGCCTTTAACTTCGCCACTCTTCCTAGATGTGAATGCGTTGCTTCTTTTCAATAATATTGTAATCGTGTTTTATTCGTAACTGAAATGAGCTTAAAACAAAATATTAAACACTGTGATGCTGACAGCTTTGTTCTGACTTTGGTTATGTATATATGTCACAATCGCAGCACGTGATACACACCAGATGTCATCGTAATCACAAGCGATGTTTATGTATATATGTCACAATGGAAGCACGTGATACACACCAGATGTCATCGTAATCACAAGTGATGTTTATGTATATATGGCACAATGGCAGCACGTGATACACACCAGATATCATCGTAATCACAAGTGATGTTTATGTATATGTCAAAACAGCAGCACGTGATGCACACCAGATGTCATCGTAATCACAAGTGATGTTTATGTATATATGGCACAATGGCAGCACGTGATACACAACAGATATCATCGTAATCACAAGTGATGTTTATGTATATATGCCACAACAGCAGCACGTGATACACAACAGATATCATCGTAATCACAAGTGATGTTTATGTATATATGGCACAATGGCAGCACGTGATACACACCAGATGTCATCGTAATCACAAGTGAAGTTTATGTATATATGTCAAAACAGCAGCACGTGATACACACCAGATGTCATCGTAATCACAAGTGATGTTTATGTATATATGGCACAATGGCATCACGTGATACACACCAGATATCATCGTAATCACAAGTGATGTTTATGTATATATATAACAACAGCAGCACGTGATACACACCAGATGTCATCGTAATCACAAGTGATGTTTATGTATATATGGCAAAATGGCAGCACGTGATAAACACCAGATGTCATCGTAATAACAAGTGATGTTTATGTATACATGGCAAAATGGCAGCACATAATACACACCAGAAATTATCGTAATCACAAGTGACGTTTATGTATATATGTCACAACGGCAGCACGTGACACACACCAGATATTATCGTAATCACAAGTGATGTTTATGTATAAATGGCACAAAGGCAGCACGTGACACACACCAGATATTATCTTAATCACAAGTGATTATGTATATATGTCAAAATGGCAGCACGTGATACACACCAGATGTCATCGTAATCACAAGTGACGTTTATCTATATATGGCACAACGGCAGCACGTGACACAAACCAGATGTCATCGTAATCACAAGTGATGTTTATGTATATAAGGCACAATGGTAGCACGTGATACACACCAGATATCATCGTAGTCACAAGTGACGTTTATCTATGTATGGCACAACGGCAGCACGTGACACACACAAGATATTATCCTAATCAAAAGTGATGTTTATATATGTATGGCACAACGGCAGCACGTGACACACACCAGATGTCATCGTAATCAAAAGTGATATTTATGTATATATGGCAAAATGGTAGCACGTGATACACACCAGATGTCATCGTAATCACAAGTGACTTTTATCTATATATGGCACAACGGCAGCAAGTGACACACACCAGATATTACCGTAATCACAAGTGATGTTTATGTATATATGGCACAACGGCAGCACGTGACACACATATATGTCATCGTAATCACAAGTGATGTTTATGTATATATGTCATAATAACAGCACGTGATACACACCAGATGTCATCGTAATCACAAGTGACGTTTATCTATATATGGCACATTGGCAGCACGTGACACACACCAGATATTATCGTAATCACAAGTGATGATTATGTATATATGGCACAACGGCAGCACGTGACACACACCAGATATTATCTTAATCACAAGTGATTATGTATATATGTCACAATGGCAGCACGTGATACACACCAGATGTCATCGTAATCACAAGTGACGTTTATCTATATATGGCACAACGGCAGCACGTGATACAAACCAGATATTATCGTAATCACAAGTGATGTTTATGTATACATGTCACAATGGCAGCACGTGATACACACCAGATATCATCGTAATCACAAGTGACGTTTATCTATATATGGCACATTGGCAGCACGTGACACACACCAGATGTCATCGTAATCACAAGTGATATTTATGTATATATGGCACAACGGCAGCACGTGACACACACCAGATATTATCGTAATCAAAAGTGATATTTATGTATATATAGCACAACGGCAGCACGTGACAAACACCAGATATTATCGTAATCACAAGTGATGTTTATGTATATATGGCACAATGGCAGCACGTGATACACACCAGATGTCATCGTAATCACAAGTGATGTTTATGTATATAAGGCACAATGGCAGCACGTGATACACACCAGATGTCATCGTAATCACAAGTGATGTTTATGTATTTATGGCACAATGGCAGCACGTGATACACAACAGATGTCATCGTAATCACAAGTGATGTTTGTGTATATATGTCACAACGGCAGCACGTGATACACACCAGATGTCATCGTAATCACAAGTGATGTTTATGTGTATATGGCACAATGGCAACACGTGATACACACCAGATGTCATGGTAATCACAAGTGATGTTTATGTATATATGGCACAATTGCAGCACGTGATACACAACAGATGTCATCGTAATCACAAGTGATGTTTATTTATATAAGGCACAATGGCAGCACGTGATACACACCAGATGTCATAGTAATCACAAGTGATATTTATGTATATATGTCACAATTGCAGCACGTGATACACACCAGATGTCATCGTAGTCACAAGTGATGTTTATGTATATATGGCACAATTGCAGCACGTGATACACACCAGATGTCATCGTAATCACAAGTGATGTTTATGTATGTATGGCACAATGGCAGCACGTGATACACACCAGATGTCATCGTAATCACAAGTGACGTTTTTCTGTACATGGCACAACGGCAGCACGTGACACACACCAGATATTATCGTAATCACAAGTTACGTTTTTCTGTATATGGCACAACGGCAGCTCGTGACACACACCAGATATTATCTTAATCACAAGTGACTTTTATATATATATGGCACAATGGCAGCACGTGATACACACCAGATGTCATCGTAATCACAAGTGGTGTTTATGTATATATGGCATAATTGCAGCACGTGATACACACCAGATGTCATCGTAATCACAAGTGATGTTTATGTATATATGGCACAATTGCAGCACGTGATACACAACAGATGTCATCGTAATCACAAGTGATGTTTATGTATATATGGCACAATGGCAGCACGTGATACACACCAGATGTCATCGTAATCACAAGTGACGTTTTTCTGTATATGGCACTACGGCAGCACGTGACACACACCAGATATTATCGTAATCACAAGTGATGTTTAAGCATTTGTTCCATCGTGGCACCTAGCCTCGTATACTGGCATATAAAGGATCATTATTATTTCCTATCTGTTTATTACATAGCCATATACAGTACAGTTAAACAGTAATTTGCTGAATATGGTGATGTATGATGTCAGTGACGTAACTGATGTGTGGCGTCAGTAATGACCTTAACTGATCGGTCGTCTGATTGGTAGTTGACAATGACATTGTTCTAGAAACTATATAAAGCTTGTGTCGCCAACATCACTCTCTCTTTTAGATCTACCTTTCTGGTTCGTCTATTTCACTTGTCATTTGTTTAACGACGCTTGCTTTCGTACTTTTGTGGAAGAACAGAGAAGATGATGTGAGTCACACACGTCACACTTTTCAGCTAAGTAACGTTTTGTTGAAGTGCGTTACTGAATTAAAAATTGCTTATTGTTTATTATGCCTTGTAGGAGCCAGAGCGTTTTTGGATATGTCATAGAAGTTCATAGTCAACAATCCGCATCGCAATTTTATTAGCATTAAACTACAACAATTCTCGAATCCAAGAGACAGAGACGTGGCAACATTGTAACTTGCAACGTGTACTGTGTGAACTCTCCATACGTTGTTACATGTTAATTTGTTCCCCTTTTGTTCTGTAAATAATTAGCATAACTATGTTACTAAACTAGCCTATGTCCAGACGTTCACTGTGATCCTCACAAAGCAAGCTCTGACGACTGCGTAGCTTTCAAGCAAGACGCATATGAGCTTTCATCTGACGCAGCATCATGGCTAGAAATCCTTCCCTTAACCTATCTATGTCACAACTACCTATAAAGGGCTTCAAATACAGGGGGTCACACGGGGTAGCCACACTCCACGGATAAACCACGTTACATCATCAAGTGCCCAACGACACAGACGTTCTACATGTGCTCGTCACATTGTGAATTCCGGTGTTCAGTGATGCTGTGTGCCATGAAACATGCTGATACATCAGTTTTATAAACCACCCTGTAGCATTCAGTATCCCTTGTGGTTAATGAAGTTTCAAGTTGTTTACTTACTAAGGCCCTCTCGTTGACAAATGTTCCACATGTTTTCTTACAGGCACATCAAGTTGTTTACAGTCTGACTGCTGTACAAAGACAGTTCGTCCTCACTGTCCTCCAACTTAACTAAGGCCCTTTCATTGCCAAATGTCCTACACTTCTTTTTACAGACACATCAAGTTGTTTACAGTCTGAATGCTGTACAAAGACAGTTCGTCCTCACTATCCTCCAACTTAACTAAGGCCCTGTCATTGCCAAATGTCTTACATGTCTTCTTGTAGGCACATCAAGTTGTTTACAGTCTGACTGTTGTACAAAGACAGATCGTCCACACTATCCCCCAACTTAACTAAGGCCCTGTCATTGCCATATGTCCTACATGTCTTCTTACAGGCACATCAAATTGTTTACAGTCTGACTGCTGTACAAAGACAGTTCGTCCACACTATCCTCCAACTTAACTAAGGCCCTGTCATTGCCAAATGTCCTACACGTCTTTTTACATGCACATCAAGTTGTTTACAGTCTGACTGCTGTACATAGACAGTTCGTCCACACTATCCTCCAACTTAACTAAGGCCCTGTCATTGCCATATGTCCAACATGTCTTCTTACAGGCACATCAAGTTGTTTACAGTCTGACTGTTGTACAAAGGCAGTTCGTCCTCACTATCCTCCAACTTAACTAAGGCCCTGTCATTGCCAAAACTTACATGTCTTCTTGCAGGCACATCAAGTTGTTTATAGTCTGACTGCTGTACAAAGGCAGTTCGTACTCACTATCCTCCAACTTAACTAAGGCCCTGTCATTGCCAAAACTTACATGTCTTCTTGCAGGCACATCAAGTTGTTTATAGTCTGACTGCTGTACAAAGGCAGTTCGTACTCACTATCCTCCAACTTAACTAAGGCCCTGTCATAGCCATATATCCCACATGTCTTCTTACAGGCACATCAAGTTGTTTACAGTCTGACTGCTGTACAAAGGCAGTTCGTACTCACTATCCTCCAACTTAACTAAGGCCCTGTCATAGCCATATATCCCACATGTCTTCTTACAGGCACATCAAGTTGTTTACAGTCTGACTGCTGTACATAGACAGTTCGTCCACACTATCCTCCAACTTAACTAAGGCCCTGTCATTGCCATATGTCCAACATGTCTTCTTACAGGCACATCAAGTTGTTTACAGTCTGACTGTTGTACAAAGGCAGTTCGTCCTCACTATCCTCCAACTTAACTAAGGCCCTGTCATTGCCAAAACTTACATGTCTTCTTGCAGGCACATCAAGTTGTTTATAGTCTGACTGCTGTACAAAGGCAGTTCGTACTCACTATCCTCCAACTTAACTAAGGCCCTGTCATTGCCAAAACTTACATGTCTTCTTGCAGGCACATCAAGTTGTTTATAGTCTGACTGCTGTACAAAGGCAGTTCGTAACTCACTATCCTCCAACTTAACTAAGGCCCTGTCATTGCCAAAACTTACATGTCTTCTTGCAGGCACATCAAGTTGTTTATAGTCTGACTGCTGTACAAAGGCAGTTCGTACTCACTATCCTCCAACTTAACTAAGGCCCTGTCATTGCCAAAACTTACATGTCTTCTTGCAGGCACATCAAGTTGTTTATAGTCTGACTGCTGTACAAAGGCAGTTCGTACTCACTATCCTCCAACTTAACTAAGGCCCTGTCATTGCCATATGTCCTACATGTCTTGTTACAGGCACATCAAGTTGTGTTATAGTCTGACTGCTGTACAAAGGCAGTTCGTACTCACTATCCTCCAACTTAACTAAGGCCCTGTCATTGCCATATGTCCTACATGTCTTGTTACAGGCACATCAAGTTGTTTATAGTCTGACTGCTGTACAAAGGCAGTTCGTACTCACTATCCCCCAACTTAACTAAGGCCCTGTCAAAGCCATATGTCCTACATGTCTTCTTGCAGGCACATCAAGTTGTTTACAGTCTGACTGCTGTACAAAGACTTTCGTACTCACTATCCTCCAACTTAACTAAGGCCCTGTCATAGCCATATGTCCCACATGTCTTCTTACAGGCACATCAAGTTGTTTACAGTCTGACTGCTGTACAAAGGCAGTTCGTACTCACTATCCCCCAACTTAACTAAGGCCCTGTCAAAGCCATATGTCCTACATGTCTTCTTACAGGCACATCAAGTTGTTTACATTCTGACTGCTGTACAAAGACTTTCGTACTCACTATCCTCCAACTTAACTAAGGCCCTGTCATAGCCATATGTCCCACATGTCTTCTTACAGGCACATCAAGTTGTTTACAGTCTGACTGCTGTACAAAAGCAGTTCGTACTCACTATCCCCCAACTTAACTAAGGCCCTGTCAAAGCCATATGTCCTACATGTCTTCTTACAGGCACATCAAGTTGTTTACATTCTGACTGCTGTACAAAGACTTTCGTACTCACTATCCTCCAACTTAACTAAGGCCCTGTCATAGCCATATGTCCCACATGTCTTCTTACAGGCACATCAAGTTGTTTACAGTCTGACTGCTGTACAAAGGCAGTTCGTCCTCAATATCCTCCAACTTAACTAAGGCCCTAACATTGCCATATGTCCTACATGTCTTCTTACAGGCACATCAAATTGTTTATAGTCTGACTGCTGTACAAAGACGTTCGTAACCACTATCCTCCAACTTAACTAAGGCCCTGTCATAGCCATATGTCCACACATGTCTTCTTACAGGCACATCAAGTTGTTTACAGTCTGACTGCTGTACAAAGACAGTTCGTCCTCACTATCCTCCAACTTAACTAAGGCCCTGTCATTGCCATATATCGTACATGTCTTCTTACAGGCACATCAAGTTGTTTACAGTCTGACTGCTGTACAAAGACTTTCGTACTCACTATCCTCCAACTTAACTAAGGCCCTGTCATAGCCATATATCGTACATGTCTTCTTACAGGCACATCAAGTTGTTTATAGTCTGACTGCTGTACAAAGACTTTCGTACTCACTATCCTCCAACTTAACTAAGGCCCTGTCAAAGCCATATGTCCCACATGTCTTCTTACAGGCACATCAAGTTGTTTACAGTCTGACTGCTGTACAAAGGCAGTTCGTCCTCACTATCCTCCAACTTAACTAAGGCCCTGTCATTGCCATATATCGTACATGTCTTCTTACAGGCACATCAAGTTGTTTATAGTCTGACTGCTGTACAAAGACTTTCGTACTCACTATCCTCCAACTTAACTAAGGCCCTGTCATAGCCATATGTCCCACATGTCTTCTTACAGGCACATCAAGTTGTTTACAGTCTGACTGCTGTACAAAGGCAGTTCGTCCTCACTATCCTCCAACTTAACTAAGGCCCTGTCACTGCCATATATCGTACATGTCTTCTTACAGGCACATCAAGTTGTTTACAGTCTGACTGCTGTACAAAGACGTTCGTACTCACTATCCTCCAACTTAACTAAGGCCCTGTCATTGCCATATGTCCTACATGTCTTCTTACAGGCACATCAAGTTGTTTACAGTCTGACTGCTGTACAAAGACGTTCGTACTCACTATCCTCCAACTTAACTAAGGCCCTGTCATTGCCATATGTCCTACATGTCTTCTTACAGGCACATCAAGTTGTTTACAGTCTGACTGCTGTACAAAGACGTTCGTACTCACTATCCTCCAACTTAACTAAGGCCCTGTCATTGCCATATGTCCTACATGTCTTCTTACAGGCACATCAAGTTGTTTACAGTCTGACTGCTGTACAAAGGCAGTTCGTCCTCACTATCCTCCAATTTAACTAAGGCCCTGTCATTGCCATATATCGTACATGTCTTCTTACAGGCACATCAAGTTGTTTACAGTCTGACTGCTGTACAAAGACGTTCGTCCTCACTATCCTCCAACTTAACTAAGGCCCTGACATCGCAAGTCTTTTTATGTGTTTCAATTGACTTAGTATTTGACGCCATGCAATCTACAAAGTCCTAGTAAGTGTTCTAATGTCGCTGTACTGAGATTATTTGTTGTAATGTTACAGAGAAACACCGCCTTATTCAGGATTCAGTTCTTATGGGATATGATGTTAGCGTGGAAACTCGTTGACGTAAGCTCCTTATGAATATTTCCCACACAAACACTGATGATGGCATTATAACAGGTGTACGAAACATCGGTATTTGCAGAACTTTCACTCTACTGATAGCCGGAGAGATTTCAATTCATGTACTCAGTGTGAAAGCTTCTATGTTACATGTAGTTACATGTTGCTGTGTATCAAACAGCCTTTGTATAGTCTCGTTCAGTGATTTCAATGTTTTTGTTACATCATCGATGGTAGTCTGCAGCTGTGTGAGTGACTGATTTTTACTCTTGAGAACTTCTTCTTTTGCTTTTAGTTCATATATTAAACCACTGTTGATCGCTTCTGATTGCTCAGGAGAACTGAAATTCTTTGAAATTCCATTTAGTTTTGAAGGAATCCGTGTTGCCAGTTACATATTAACACAAAAATTATGTGTGTGTGTGCGTGATATATCGTTACAAGTACCACTCTGTTATTTGCAAATCCAGGAACATCTGATAAAACAAAATTTTATAATGCAAGCTACAGCCAAGAAAGTTAAGGAGATAGAAGCAGTCATCAGTGGTTTAAAGGAACAACTACAAGCGAAGGAAGAAGTTCTGAAGAATAAGACTGAGACACAGACACAGCTGCAGACTGACATCGATGGCCTAACAAAGACAGTGGACTCACTGAACCAGACGATACAAAAGCTACGTGAGACTACGCAACGTGTAAGTACATATAAGATAGTAGCTGTCGGACTGAGTAAATGGACTGAAATCTCTCCGGCTATCAGTAGAGTCAAACTTCTTCTAGTATAGAATTTTGTAGGCTTGCGCTGCCTCCATCATCAGTGTTAGTGTGGGAAATATTCATACGTCACTTATGTCTACCAGGTTCCATGCTAACTTCATATCCCATCAGAATTGAAACTTAAATATGATATAATTTTTCTGTAACGTGAGTATACTGTCTGTACAGCGACTTTAGCACACTCAGTAGGACTTTATAGATTGCACGTTTAAAATACTGAGCCAACGGAAACACATAAAAAGAGTTGCGCTGCCACTAATTGTTTTGATTTATTTTATAAAACCAACAGGAGTCGCTGATGATGGCGTTCGTCTGTCGAAAGATGTAGTAGTTGGTTAATGTTGTGTGTATGTAGGCGAGGACCGCCTATTTGGACCCCCTAAAAACAAAAGCGTTTTGACACGAATATTAAAGGAGAAGAATTAAAAAATAATTCTCTGTCACAAACGCATTTATTAGGTATTGAACCACACACTTAATGTTTTCGTTATTGCACAAGAAAGTACATTTTAAAAATAACATCATCGGTCCAATTTAAGAATACGTATTCCTAAATTGGACCATAATGAAAACAATATTTCACAGTGCACAAAATACAGAGTGATTCATGAGCTAAGGACTTTGCTGTAGGAGATGATTTCTGAGGTCCCTGTGATGGAAAAACGTTCATATAAGCAAGTGTCCGATTTTGAAAGGTTATGGAGTTATGACCGCTTGAAGCTTAGAACAAAAGTTAAGGATTATTGACAATATATGGAATAAAAATAATAAACAAACAATTACCTGAGAAATTTAGCGTATAAATAAATGTGACTTAATGACATTGCCTTTAATTTACACTGACCTGTGCTTAAAGAAGTTTTTCGAAAATCCCACCCTCATCCGCCACCTCGACGCTCTGTTGTGAATAGTGGGCGTTGCTTGCTGCAGCTGCAGCTGGCAACAAGGAAAACTGCTGCTGCCGGCCAGAGTCGAGTTGCAAGAATTGCGTTAAGTGAAGGAGTTAAGCCTGGAATGTTTTACATCGCCCGCCTTCATTCGTAGGAACAAACGTGTTAACGGTCGCATGCAGTACGCGCAGTTCACAGGAGTGGGTTTATGAGAGTTAAAGAAAGCCCATAGTAACATAACCATTGAGAATAGAACCCATGTTGATAGGAACGTTTTGATCACAAAGACCTCAGGAACCATCTCCTACAGCGATGTCCATAAATCATGATTCACCGTACAAATACATCGTCTAAATGCATTCTTCACAACGGTACTTCTTCTTTTTCGGTCCCACTTTTGCACAATCTTGGTGGACCCATCCCCGGCACCCCATGCATTGGATCATATCACGCATTTCGTCCAATCTACAGAGTTTGCAAAACCAGCTCAGCCTACGTTCTGCAACGCTTTCTGGGAAGGCAAGCTTACGCTTCTTAGTTCCACATGAAACTTTATTTTCCAGCTGCACTTTGTGAGGTGTGCTGTGAGGACTGTAGTAGCTGTTATCTTCCTTGTCGTTACTCCATTGCTTTGAGGCAGAGGTGATATTTCTTCAACCTTCTTGTAAGGAGTTGTCGACTTTGGTTTTGGGCCCTTTTTTCTTGGCGAGGATTGGAAGAGGTTGCTGCCTGACATTCTGTGACTGAATTTGTAGTTCCAGCTGACGGGTAAGATACTTGTGTCGATGCCGCAAAGTCACTGTCTTGAAATACGTTTGGATCAACTGTCCAAACTCATGTTCTGGTGAATCCAGTTACTGAGTTGGCTACACTTGCAGCTCGTCCGTAGGACTTTCCAAGCAATTCACTTATCTGAAATTGTGTGTTGTTTCTCATATGTGTAGGGCGTTGCCGCATCCACTTGTCGCACGCCTGACTGAAATACACGGAAAGTGGTTTAAGAAAGCCCACATCCAATGGCTGTAAGCGATGTGTAGTGTGTGCTGGGAGGGAGAACAGTATCACTCCATACTCTCTTGCCCAATTGATAGCTTGAAGGTTTTTTGTATGGGTTGTATGCCCATCCAGCTGAAGTAATACTTTTGTCTCTTTGCTTGGCTTCTTGGTTTGTATAAAATGTTTGAGCCACTGAACAAAAACGTCGCTCGTGATCCAGCCATTTTCTGTGCAGGCAAACTGTGTACCTGGAGGAGCCCCTGTCGAGAGTTCAAACTTGGAGCGTAGCCTCTTAAATATGAGCAACGGTGGAACAAACATCCCGGCAGCACTCATGCAACATATACACTTTGTGTTCGTTCCTCTCCCTGCACTTGTCATTGCCCCAACTTGGTGTTTACCTTACGGGCTGACACATTTTTTGTGGTTTTTTGACAGTCGAAAATGCAGATTCATCCATATTAAATATCCGACCAGCATCCAAGTTATTTTCGTGAAGGATTTTGTCCAAGACACAAAAAAATTCCGTAACATTTTCTTTGGAGAAACCTTGAGCTCTGGCCACAGAGGTTCCTTCAGGCTGACGGAGTTATATTTCAGGGTGACGAGCAATAAATCCATAATACCACTTGTCGCCAGCCATTTTCCTTTCTTGGCTGAATCTGTGGGGCAAATTGTTTATCTCTGCCATTTCATGAGCCAAGCGCCGGAGGTCTTTTCTCGTCAATCCAAAAAGTCTTTTTTCCAACAGCAGCACATGACTTACTAGATCAGTTGTAACTTCGTCAGGCAGGCCAGCAGTTGGTCCGAACAACTGTTTATGTCCTACAGCATTTATGTTTGTCCCATCAATTCATCTCTTCAGGGTTACTTTCGGCACACCGTAAGTTCGTGCTGCGTATTTAAGTCCCAAATCGCCATTCCGATAATCAGCCAATGCTCTCTGCATCATTTCTTCTTCCCACGTTCCGTATTTGTCTCCATTCGACATACTAATTAGCACACAGACTGAGAATCATCAAAAGGATATTTAAATTCAACTTGAATTGCACGTACTGAACTCAGTTCACAAATTTACTTGCTAATTAATAAACCTCACAGCTTCAAGAATTTATACAGAAGAGTTTGATCTCATTTTCCTAAAACGGACGACACGAAAGAGGTGGTCCAACATCGGAAATTACTGCCAGACCAATTTAGAACAACACGCCATTTTTCTTTTCACCAAACACATTCAGAGACTTGATGGCACAATACATACGTTGAGGCCTCAATTTTATCCCAAGAAAGTTGTGTTTCAACATCTGTAGGTGAAACGTACCTCAGCCAAACAGAACTGAATTAAAAAACGACATGTAGAATTGAAAAATAAGATAAAACACTTATACAACACAAACACGCCACAACGAGCCAAGCTTCCTGAACACTGTTAAACTATCTCCTTTACTCAGAAAAACGAGCTTCGTCTTTTTGCCGCTGGACAAAAACCAATACTATCCGTCAAATTCTAGAGCAATGGTCCAATTTAAGAAGTGGTCAAATTTACGTGGTCTTCCCTTATTTGTATGTGCAAGATGCTGGTTTATAAAGTGAAGTATATCACACTGCATGCTACGAAAAACGTTAAAAATCATTGGCTTGATTTTAGTGAGATAAGGCTCTTGGGATCAGACTCACGTAATTAGCGAAATTACGTAGTTTCAGTGTTACAATACAAACGAAGTTATTCTTCTTCATACGTGCTGTGCATAGTGAGCAGTGATTTGTTTCACTATGGAAGGAACCCATTTAACTGTACTGTATATGACTATGAAATAAATAATAAAGAAATAACTCAGTAGGACGTAGCTATCAATATGTGATTGTGATAATGATTGCTTATATGTGGCGATACAAGGCTAGGTGCCAGATGTGACAAATACTTAAACATCACTTGTGATTACGATGACATCTGGTGAGTATGACGTGCTGCCATTGCGACATGTATACATAAACATCACTTGTGATTACGATGACATCTGTTGTGTGTCACGTGCTGTCATTGTGACATATATACATAAATGTAACTTGTGATTACGATGATATCTGTTGTGTGTCACGTGCTGTCATTGTGACATATATACATAAATATAACTTGTGATTACGATGACATCTGTTGTGCGTGACGTGCTGTCATTGTGATATATATACATAAATATAACTTGTGATTACGATGACATCTGTTGTGTGTCACGTGCTGTCATTGTGACATATATACATAAATATAACTTGTGATTACGATGACATCTATTGTGTATCACGTGCTGTCATTGTGACATATATACATAGACATCACTTGTGATTACGATGACATCTGGTGTGTATCGCGTGCTGTCATTGTGACATATATACATAAATATCACTTGTGATTACGATGACATCTGGTGTGTATCATGTCCTGTCATTGTGACATATATACATAAACATCACTTGTGATTACGATGACATCTGGTGTGTATCAATGTGGTGTCATTGTGACATATATACATAAACATCACTTGTGATTACGATGACATCTGGTGTGTATCACGTGGTGTCATTGTGACATATATACATAAACATCACTTGTGATTACGATGACATCTGGTGTGTATCACGTGCTGTCATTGTGCCATATATACATAAATATCATAGTAACAACACATGCACAGTATAATAACCACTCACATAACATTGGGCTACATATAACTGTATCACAGTGACGACACATGCACAGTATAATAACCACTCACATAACATTAGGCTACATATAACTGCATCACAGTGACGACACATGCACAGTATAATAACCACTCACATAACATTGGGCTACATATAACTGTATCATAGTGACGACACATGCACAGTATAATAACCACTCACATAACATTGGGCTACATATAACTGTATCACAGTGACGACACATGCACAGTATAATAACCACTCACATAACATTAGGCTACATATAACTGTATCACAGTGACGACACATGCAAGTATAATAACCACTCACATAACATTGGTCTACATATAACTGTATCACAATGACTACACATGCACAGTATAATAACCACTCACATAACATTGGGCTACATATAACTTTATCACAGTGACGACACATGCACAGTATAATAACCACTCACATAACATTAGGCTACATATAACTGTATCACAGTGACGACACATGCACAGTATAATAACCACTCACATAACATTAGGCTACATATAACTGTATCATAGTGACGACACATGCACAGTATAATAACCACTCACATAACATTGAGCTACATATAACTGTATCACAGTGACGACACATGCACAGTATAATAACCACTCACATAACATTAGGCTACATAAAACTGTATCACAGTGACGACACATGCACAGTATAATAACCACTCACATAACATTGGGCTACATATAACTGTATCACAGTGACGACTCATGCACAATATAATAACCACTCACATAACATTGGGCTACATATAACTGTATCATAGTGACGACACATGCACAGTATAATAACCACTCATACAACATTGGGCTACATATAACTGTATCACAGTGACGACACATGCACAGTATAATAACCACTCACATAACATTAGGCTACACATAACTGTATCACAGTGACGACACATGCACAGTATAATAACCACTCACATAACATTGGGCTACATATAACTCTATCATAGTGACGACACATGCACAATATAATAACCACTCACATAATATTGGGCTACATATAACTGTATCATAGTGACGACACATGCACAGTATAATAACCACTCAAATAACATTAGGCTACATATAACTGTATCACAGTGACGAAACATGCACAGTATAATAACCACTCACATAACATTGGGCTACATATAACTGTATCATAGTGACGACACATGCACAATATAATAACCACTCACATAACATTGAGCTACATATAACTGTATCATAGTGACGACACATGCACAGTATAATAACCACTCACATAACATTGGGCTACATATAACTGTAACATAGTGACGACACATGCACAGTATAATAACCACTCACATAACATTGGGCTACATATAACTGTATTATAGTGACGACACATGCACAGTATAATAACCACTCACATAACATTGGGCTACATATAACCTTATCATAGTGACGACACATGCACAGTATAATAACCACTCACATAACATTGTGCTACATATAACTGTATCACAGTGACGACACATGCACATTATAATAACCACTACATAACATTGGGCTACATATAACTGTATCATAGTGACGACACATGCACAGTATAATAACCACTCACATAACATTTGGCTACATATAACTGTATCACAGTGACTACACATGCACAGTATAATAACCACTCACATAACATTGTGCTACATATAACTGTATCACAGTGACGACACATGCACAGTATAATAACCACTACATAACATTGGGCTACATATAACTGTATCATAGTGACGACACATGCACAGTATAATAACCACTACATAACATTGGGCTACATATAACTGTATCACAGTGACTACACATGCACAGTATAATAACCACTCACATAACATTGGGCTACATATAACTGTATCATAGTGACGACACATGCAGAGTATAATAACCACTCACATAACATTGTGCTACATATAACTGTATCGTAGTGACAACACATGAACAATACAATAACTGCTCACATGACAATTGCCAACCCGATGTTTGTTCTTGTGATTTACCTCTGTTATACTCACTTTATATCGTTCCAAACGAGATATTTCTTCCTGCATTTCACTGCACTGATCAGACACTGTAGCTGACTGCCGCAGTATCAAAACCACAAGCAGAAACTGCAGCCAGACAGTAAAGCGAACCTTTGGTGTTGCTCTGTAAACAGACAGGTGGTTAGATGTTGTAGCTAAAACAAATGCACATAAGTCTATGAAAGTATACATGAAAGTATATACTACATGTATAAACATACTACATGTTGCGGCCACATGTGGAAATCCTCAGGGAGGTGCACTACAAAGGATGGATACATCGAGATATTACAAAAGTTTGTGAACCAAAGCACAGGTATAAAATATATAGATTTTTAAAGATATCACATGTTTAAAAATACAAATCAAAGATTTAAAATACAGATAAAAATTTTTGTAATCAATTCTGGTGCGATACGAATGATGTATGTAAAAGGTATGTAATATGTCAACATCCCAAAAAAGAACGGTGTGTAGGAGGTTATTGATAATATATTGGTAGATAAACATTATATAGTGCAATATGGAGATGAAAAGTCTGTCAGTGAAATGCGTACCAAGCAAAAGACTGTTGATGCTACTGGTGGGGCAAACTGCTGTGTATTTTAATTACAACATTCAAAATTGCAAGAGAAGTATTCGGACCAGTAAGACAGTCCGGCAAAAAATATCGTTTTTTACAAAGCACTTACAGTCAAAACACACAAAATATCGTTTTGTACAAAGCACTTACAGTCAAAACAAGCAATATCTCGGCAATGGTGTTAATATCTGCAGTTCCTTCCACACACACTGCTTTGGAACCCTACACTCTATTTTGCAGATTGACGTCCTCGAAGTTAGGGCGATGTCGCAATATTGATGGCCTTTTCACCTACATTTTCCTCCTGCAGTACATTATGCCTACAAGCAAACATTTAATAGTGTTTCTGCCTATAAATTTCTCACGACACTCTCGCTGCCTATTTGTTGTCCCACTGCGACTTCCAGTCACTTGCTTTTCTCGGTACATCGTCAGCAGCAATACGATGTCTGTAGCTACCAGTACTTACACTACCAATATGGCGTCTGTGTTTTGACTGTCTGTGCTGGAACTTGTACAGTTAGCAGAACTATTCAAATGCAGTAAATTCACATGCTCAGTGTGCTTCCGACCCGAAGCAGTGCCAACTGCAATCGATTTTGAAACACAAACCAAACACGCAAAATTCGCTCGAACACAGGACGTTTTAGGCGTTACGATGATGCCCAGTTACACTGTAATGTCTGCCATTCACCTCTCTGCTAAACAAATCCACAACACACTCACCTCGACACACGCCGTTTGTTTGTTTACGTCTTCAGACATCGCGTGATGACGTAACGATTTGCTGGTGTACGATATAACACTTCTGTCGCCCACAGGATGCCCTAAGGCAGCATACGCAGTAGGCAAATTTCAGCAATAACGTTCCAACATGGATAAATTTCCAACTCGGGCCAGGGCACAGATTACTACTACCAGATAGGAAACTGCAAAGCTATTAGTCGGAAACGAGGAGCCGAGTCTATTTTCCTGCCTTATACGTAGTTCACAAGTACCACAAGGTGTTAGTAGCAATCGGTAGCAATAACCCAGTCGGTAAGGTTGACTACTATTTGACCCTCAATATCTCCCCCCCTTTCGCCCGTGTGAAGCAGATAATTTTCACTTGATATGGTTTATCAGCAGCATGAAATAAAGTCCTGTACAATAGGTCATATCATAGATATTTCATTCATATGTATTTATTATCCCTGCACTGAAATCTACTCAGCTGGAGAGTACGTTAATGTTCACACTTTTAACTTCCACATCAATTTTGAATGTAGGACAAGATATAAACAAACTAAAAATTTTTTATTCTTAAAAAAAGGGCAGTAAGGTATACTGCAGGGTTAAAACATTTAGAATCGTGTAGAAAGAGTTTCAGTCACTGAAAGATATTAACAGTGTATTTGTTATACATTCAAAAGACAATCTTATAAGTAATAGAAAAGACTAACTGCACTGTAAATAAACATGTACATACATGTAACACAATAAATAGTATTTATTACATCTATCTATCTATCTATCTATCTATTATGACTATACAAGCAAAGGTATATGTTGTATATACAACAAGATTATACAATAAACACAGCTGTACTTTCGTTATGTATAATACAGATTCACATCCTATATCATTGTATTTTCATCTACAGGATGAATGAAATAAGTGATTGATATACAACATCAAACAGTGTACATTCAATTCAATTTATTTCATTTTCAAGCAGATCCAAATCAACAAGCCATACAACCATTGGATATAGAATGTGTCACATAATTATCATGTTCAAATCTTCTCCAGAATCAAGTCAATAAATATAATGAAAGGTAATGCAATAAAATCATCATGAATATAGAAATATTTACAATTAAAATTATAATGCTTAGAATGTATGTATAAAAGTATAAATGAAATTATGTATATATATGCACATAGACACACAGATACACATAATATAATAACATACATATTTAAAACAATGAAGTATAATTTAAAAATTCTTGAATACTATAAAATGAATTTTCATAATATACACAATGCAGGGTGTCTACAATGAAACGCCATTTTTGCGTGAAATGACAACAGCGCCCCAAAGGTGGCCGGTGAGGTAGCATAAAAATGTAGGCGGGAATTTGAACTCCTGTAGTATGCAGGAAACCCTTAAGACCTGAAAAAAACCATTTGCCTATTTTTAAAAACTCTCCAAAATCAGGGCGTTTCATTGTAGACACCCTGTATATACAGACACCAGCTGAAGTGGGTAACCTGAACATAGAAATAGTCTGTAAAAAGTAATGCCAGTTAATTTTTACCTATACATGTAAAAGTATGAACAATAATGTGTACGAGATAGAAAGGAGGTTCATACAGAATTCTCAGTTGCGATGTACTTCTGCCAACATGACAAACTGTATAAAGGAATTCTGAGACATATGTAGGTCAATGTAAATTAGAGCTTCTTCCACTGCCGGTCTACACAAGCTTCTCATAGATGTCACATTCTCCAAGTGATGTAATGTCTAACGATGCTCACATCGGTGGTAGCCACACACTTTCAGACTGCATGGTCTGTTTCACGTGACGGAACAAACTTGATACGTGCAGGAGACCAGAACTGTTCATTGAGAGGTCACACAGCTGCTGTGTACCACCTCACTTAGGCAAAAGTTAAGAGGCATTAATTTATTACTGACCTACTGATGTGACAGAATCTTCATCTTTCTCTTAGTTGCCCTCTGCCTGACTGCTTCAATTAACAACCGATTTGTTCGCTTACACCACCAAGGAATGGCAATTCTGGCGACACCAACAGCAATGCCATCCACCAATTCTTGGTAATGAAGTGAACAACCAGTGGACCTGCCAGGGCCTGCCGCTCGCCCTGCTGCGCCACGAATTCCGAACGCACCAACGCCGCGCGCATGCGCGGTGACCAATTTGCCTGTTTCGAGCAAATACAGACTTCCTCACTATGACTGTACAAATAGATATACGACTCACACCAATTAGATTAACCTGCATTGCATTTAATTATGTAGGGCAATGTTGGCTGGCATGGTCACATCAATACAGTCCGCAGCACTGCGATGCGCGAACACAGTCGCTCCATGAATATGAACAAAACATATACCGATTCCTAGCATGTAAAAAAATAAAACAAATACAAAACACCACTCTAACGAATATTCTACATAAAAGACAAGATTATGTCATAACAGATACGTAATAAATTAGCTTACAACAATCTTGCGACCGAAAAAGCAGATAAAGGTAAAACAATAGTTATTATAAACAAAACACATTCACACAAAAAACAGAAGACTTTCTAGAAGAAAATCACTTCACACAATTACATAAAGACCTCACAGACAAATACCAAAAACAACTACAACAAATAATACCAAAATGTAATAAAATAATCGATAAACAACAGAAAAAATACCTTATGCAAATCAAACCAAAACCACCAATATTGAACGCACAAATCAAAATACATAAGGACACTGAACCCATTAGACCCGTGGTTAATAATATACACGCACCTACTTACAAAATTACAAAATTTTTCAACAAATGGCTTAAAGACCAACTTCTTTTACCAATCACCTTCATAACCTACAATACAACACAACTTGCAAATGAACTAGTAAAACTAAAAATCACAGATACGAGTAGACTAATCACATTCGATATAAAATACTTGTTTGTTATTAACTGCCCCTTTTTCCCACACGTACTGAGTCCCACAGATGGGAAGGGGTAGTCACACAACAAAGATATAACATAAGAAATGAAAATATATTCTACATAAAAAACCTTGATAAGAAATCTCACATACAATAATATACAAACACTACACATATAACCAGCATAACAATTACTTGCCCCATACATACCAAATCAAAATTACCTTGCTGTTGCCGTGGGACTAAACCCAACTAAAATGACGCCTCGGGACCACGGCATCAGCCAAGGGACTCCAGCCCCAGCTGGCTCGCTGAACTGAATTTGGAACCCATTGCCGAAACCGAATTTTGATACTGCCTCCAGTCAGGCTAGGATCAGAGTGATCAAACTTAGCATTCATACGTAAAAGGAAAACTCGTGGCATGAGGGGAATAGAAGAGGGGAATCTTGCGAGGAACGATGCGCGCAGCGAAGGTCCATAGATCGATCCGCGTACGAGGTACTGGGAGGAAATCCCGGTACAGTTAATATACCCATAGAAGAAACATAAAAATCACAAAACCTTAATTAGGAAATCGAAAGATTGAAAATGACACAATTTCACAAGCTATCATACTATTGGAAACAATTTTAAAACAAAATTACCTACAATTTAATGTCAAATTTTATCAACCACATAAAGGTGTTGCAATGGGTTCACCCATATCAGGACTAATAGCTGAAAGTTTCTTACAACACTATGAACAACACATAATAAAGAATAACCTAGAAAGCAACAAGATTAGTTACTAAAGAGGCCGTTCAAATTTAAACGAGAATTTAGTTCCTTTTTGAGCACAAATTAACTTGTATGAAAGTGCTTGCGCTGACAAGTTATGACATGTTTAAACTTGCAACCCGCAATAGTCGGATCCCTCTCCGCCTCAACCATCAGGTGCAATCAAGATGGCAGAGCAAGAAGTATCCAGCAGTGTTGCGCAGCGTATAATTATCAAATTTCTCACGAAGGAAGTTGTCATTCCTTCTGAAATCTTTACCAGGCTTCAAGCACAGTTTGGGGATGAATGTTTCTCACAGCCAAGGGTGTTCAGTTGGGCTAAATCATTTCGAGAAGGACGAGACCGTGTTGAAAATGAACCTCACGCTCGGCGACCAAGAACTTCTGTAAATCCAGACAACGTTTTGAAAATTGGTGAAATTATTCGGGCTAATCGTCGCATAACTGTTCTTGAACTGTCACAGGAAGTAGGAATTAGTGTAGAGAGTGTTGAAGAAATTCTGCACAACTAGTTGAAAGTCAGTAAAATGACTGCAAGGTGGGTCCCACTGCTCCTGTCACCGGAGCACAGGGAAAGACGTTTAGTGTCCGTTACTGAACTTTTGCAACGATACGAGAGAGAAGGATCCGAATTTTTGGACTCAATTGTGACCTGTGATGAGATCTGGATCCACTGCTTCACTCCTGAATCAAAAAGAGCAAGCAAGCAGTGCTAACACACCCATTCCTCACCCCCCAAAGCATGCGAAAGCAATATTTTCAGCGGGGAAGATCATTGCTACTGTGTTCTGGGATTCCAAGAGTATCATTCACCTGGACTTTTTCACTGGTCAAAAGACCATCAATGCGCAGTACTATTTAAATCTCCTGAATGAAAAAATGAAGCCGGCAATTCGCTCAAAGCGAAGAAAAAGGCAGGATTCAGTTTTCTTCCTCCAAGACAACGCTCGTCCTCACACTGCGGCTTAAATGATGGCAACTCTACTGAAACTGAAGTGGGATGTCCTGCCTCATCCACCTTACAGTCCAGACTTAGCTCCATCTGATTATCGTTTGTTTGGGCCAATGAAGGGGATTTGAGGAGGCAAGAGATTCCGATATAATGATGAGGTCATTGCAGCTGTGCAAATTTGGATACACAAGCAACTGAAAACCTTCTTTGAAACTGGAATTAAGAAGGTTCCAGAACGTTGGCACAAGTGTATGACAGTCAACAGGGACTGCATTGAAAAGTAGTGTGTAAGACTTTTCCATTTCATTGTGAATAAATTTTTTAGAAACGAATTCTTGTTTAAATTTGAACGTCCCACGTATAATAGATATGTGGATGATATCTTAATAATACAGGGCATACACAAAAGAATGGTGCAACTTTGACTGGCGACTCATTTTTGGACATGTTGGAAAGCTGGTTGTTATCCCAACTGAATACCAATTATGACGATTACAATCTACAACTGGACGGAGCTCCCCCCCATTTTCACATGAATGTACGAGTGCTTCTCAATCGTGTTCTTCCACAGCGCTGGATCGGACGTGCTGCTGCAAATGGAGACAAGAACCTTCTCCCTTTGCCACCCTGTTCGCCAGATCTTACACCTTGCGATTTCTTTCTTTGGGGGTTCGTTAAAGACAGCGTTTATGTATCACCAATGCCCACGTCCATCCATGAAATTCTTGATCGGATAACGCATGCACTGCAGGCCATTACAGCGGACATGCTACACCGGGTTTGGGATGAGTTTGATTACCGTGTGGATGTGTGTCGTGTGACCCAGGGTGCATACATTGAAGGATTGTAATTACCAAATGAGAAACTTGGGCATTTGCCGCCGCTGATGGTGTATGCTGTGCCCGTGTAAGGTGAGAAATACATTTTTTATTCACTTTTGATACCGCACCATTCTTTTGTGTATGCCCTGTATATGACAAAAACCATACCAAAATAAATGAGATTCAAGACTTATGAACAAAATACATACTGAACTCCAATTTCAAGCAACTGACGAAAATAACAACACAATCAGTTTTCAAGACCTCCTAATTACCAGAGAAACAATCAAGTTATCAATAAACATATATCGAAAACCAACAACTACAGATACAACGATACATTTTAAATCAAACCATCCTATACAACATAAAATGGCAGCATATCGATATATGCTAAACCGATTACATAACCTCCCATTAACACGAGAACATAAAAAACAGGAAATGAATACAATCACACAAATAGCAATACAAAATGGATATCCCATCACATTAATAGAAAGACTAAACAACCATATCAAAAACAAAATAAATAGCACAATAGATGACACACAAATACAACCTAACAACAACAACAAAATGGATCACTTTTGAATATCACAACCCAATAATAAGAAAGGTCACAAATATCTTCAAAAACACGAATCTAAAGATCACATTCCGTGTTAATAACACACTACACAACAGACTCAATACCCATACCCATAACAATGACGTACACAAACAATGGAATCTACAGTATAAGGTGTAACACATGTAATAAATATTATGTGGGTCAAACCGGTCATAGCTTAAAGACAAGATTCTCAGAACACATTAGATATATTAAAACAAATGAACCAAAGTCAGCCTACGCATTATATATCTTGAACAACAGGCATGAATACTCCACAATAGAAAATAGTATGGAACTACTAAAGATATGTAAGAAGGGTTGGCATATGAATATAACAGAGAATCTCTATATGCAGTCAGCCCACAGACAACATTTATTGATCGACGAACAGAACCCGACCAAAGAAACCCCGCTATTCAAGTTCATCAACCCCAACATTCACCCCCTTAACAATGAACATACGTAAACATCAGCTACACTTCCGCAATAGGAATCACAAGACCTTCCAATAGATTGCAACACTGTGATTAAACCCATCTCACCCCCTACCAATACACAGATATAACGCACCACAACCATGATCCAATAGCACACTCCACTAGACACCCACTCCACCAACAAGCAGTACAAAATAGGTATGTCATTCAATAAATCTTATATTCAATACCATATAATATTAAACATGCGAAAATAAATTTTAATATAATTTAATATACTCAATTTCGTTTTTACAGAATAATTCAAAGTGACCTCCATATCCATATACCACGAATCTACGTATTGTCAAACTAGTGAAGTGCGTAATTGATACGATAACAAATGTTTAAAAACAACGGAGACAAAAACTTTTAACTTTCTAACCTTTTAACTTTCTAGAATTTTATACAGTGTCTCAGTTTTTACAATTTAAACATAACCTTCTTCTAAAGGTTACATAATGTAACAAAAGTGACCTGACTGCAAAACTTATGGATGTGTGAAGGTGTAGTTCGAAAAGAGTTCCCCCTGATGATGATTCGATAAGGTCGAAACATATGTAGGGGTAGTGTCAAACTGAATAATTAGTGACATTTAATGTGCATTAGTTGGTCTTTTAAAAAAAATAGAGTAAAATGCACGGTGATGAAAATGCATTAAAAAAATTCGGTTACGGTGTACGTTATGTCTCTGTTACAGTCGGCGCGATATTCGAACCTTGTCCTGGACGGACTGACGCCCATACAAGCACTGTAGAAGCAAGCTGGAAACATGTTAACGCTTTCCTCAACCAGTACAACCGCCACACAAACTACATCTATTACCTTTCACAATATATGTTCGCATCTCTTTGCCGCTAACGTGCCATTCCCCCTTCACCATGTCCCTTCACGTCATCCAAATGTGGCACAGGTCTTATGGCAGAAGGCAAATTACAATAAATAATTTCTTATTTTTGGTATTGAAGCCTTTCAGTGTACACACATAAAAATAGCAGTCATCAACAAGTTTTATTGGCTGACGCCACACCATTGGTGTACCAAACTGCAGGGCCTTCTTCTTTCACTTTGTCCAGTTTCGCAACACAAACACTGCACACTGTATGAGGAGCCCAAGGTTTGTCCTAATCACCTAAATTAATTCCAAAGTAAGCAAAATAGGCAGTTTTAACAAAGGATATTATGTTCTGTCTTTGTTTCTTACCACAAAATTCCCACAGATATAGCACAATACATTTGGATTGTTGAGACTATGTGTTTTTTGCATTGTTTTTGGCACAACAATTATAAATAAGCACAAGATTTAGACAAGGAAATCACTGTTGATAACATGTATTGAAATTTCTTGCTCAGCAACAGTTGTAGTAATTGCTATCTAGTCACAGCCATTAGCACAGTGAAAAGTGCTGCCATCTCGATGCAATAAGCTGTCTTCTACAATAAAACAATTTTGCCAAATCCATAACTATTTAATTTAGAGTGTCTTTTGACTTTGACAGTAATGTTCAATTACTGCATTTCAAATAATTTTTTAAAAGTATTATTATAGAATTACTAAAACACTAAAAAATGGTATGTGATAGAACAAAAGTAATATTATTTCTGGAATCAGCACACAACACTTCATTTTAGTCAAGATTCAACATCAAAACAGCAAAATCCATGTAGACCAGTGTTATCGATAACCACAAAGCCTCAATTTCAAAACGATACATTGTACATCTTCCTATCGCTTTGTTCCTCTTACCACCAAGAACTGTGCTCACACTAATTCAGCAAAACTCTTCCGTTAACATTGTTAGTATGAAGACCCACAGCCATATGAAAGTAAAGGCACAGATATATCTCTCCATACATTATTTGTCCTGGTACTGTTTGACACTACGAGTCCATCTACTGATGAGTTTAAGAATGAGCGGATATAAACCTCCAATCCAATAGGAGCAATGATGTGCACAAAGGCTTCAACTTATTCTTAAAAATTTTGATTTCTTACTGTCAGAAATAGACATAGGATACTGCAACAATTTAAAGTTTAATGTTATCGAAATACAGGTCACACAAAAAAACTCATTTCTTACATGGCATAAAATAGACTTTCTGGTTACATATTTCTTTTTCCTATTGCTGGACAGCCTGAAGGGGGCTCAGGACTCCTCATTATTGAGACTTCACGATCACACTTTAGATACACCACACTCGGTAGGACTCCTCTGGACGAGGCACCAGTCCGTCGCAGAGACCTCTACCTGACATCACACAACACTCACAACAGACAGACATCCATGCCCCTGGCGGGATTCTAACCCACAATCCCAGTAAGCGAGCGGCCGCAGACCAATGCCTTAGACCGCTTGGCCACTGGGATCTGCTTCTGGTTACAGATACTAAACCTGTAATACTGTTGGGAAAAAAATCGCAGTTTGGGGTGAGAATTATAAGAAAAGCATGCACAAAATTTGGGTAGAACCCGAGTGCTGTAAACATAATGCACATGGGACATATTGTTACCACTGTGCTTATGCCTCATTTCACGTTTTCTCACTTGGAAGTAACTGTATCACAGTGACAACAAATGCACAGCATAATAACCACTCACATAACACTGGGCTACATATAACTGTATCACAGTGACAACAAATGCACAGCATAATAACCACTCACATAACACTGGGCTACATATAACTGTATCATAGTGACAACACATGCACAGTAAAATAACCACTCACATAACATTGGGCTGCATATAACTATATCACAGTGACAACAAATGCACAGTAAAATAACCACTCACATAACATTGGGCTACATATAACTGTACCACAGTGACAACACATGCACAGTATAATAACCACTCACATAACATTGGGCTGCATATAACTGTATCACAGTGACAACACATGCACAGTAAAATAACCACTCATATAACATTGGGCTACATATTACTGTATCATAGTGACAACACATGCACAGTAAAATAACCACTCACATAACATTGGGCTGCATATAACTGTTTCACAGTGACAACACATGCACAGTATAATAACCACTCACATAACATTGGGCTGCATATAACTGTATCACAGTGACAACACATGCACAGTATAATAACCACTCACATAACATTGGGCTGCATATAACTGTATCACAGTGACAACACATGCACAGTAAAATAACCACTCACATAACATTGGGCTGCATATAACTGTATCACAGTGACAACACATGCACAGTAAAATAACCACTCACATAACATTGGGCTGCATATAACTGTATCACAGTGACAACACATGCACAGTAAAATAAACACTCACATAACATTGGGCTACACATAACATAACATAACATGTCCCCCACAGAATGCTCTAAGGCAGCATACGCAGTAGGCAAAGTTCAGCAATATCGTTCCAACGTGGATCGATTTCTGACTCGGCCAGGGCCTGCCGCTCGCCCTGCTTCTCCACGAATTCCGAACGCACTAAAGCCGCGCATGAAAGAAAAATTTTGAATGATGATTCCAAATCACATCCAAACACTGCAATATTTGCACATCGTTTTGATAGCTGTGGTTACCGTACGTATTGGTAATAGTACGCAGTGAATGTCATTTCTTTGGGTGTTCTCTGTTAGGTCAGGAAGGAAGCAGACAATTTCCTTCTTTCTATATGCTAAATTAAAGCTCCTGAATGTGGTAATGCTTCATATTGCTCTGGTTTGTGTTACGTCACCGTGCAGCCTGGTAGGTGGGTCCAAGCCCTGCAGACGGACACACTATCTGCTTCTGCAGTACCAATCACTGCTCGCTCACTCTGGTGCCCGAATGACTTTAGGGCTCATGGCGGGGCCACCAGTTGGCACTACGATCGATACAAATGTTTACCTACATCAGAGTACAGTTGACGGATCGCTCTCACTCACTCAATCTTAAACTGCAACCGTAATTGGTAAAGCAATCCCATTACAGGCCTGGACAGGTCCTTAGGGTTCCAGGAGGTTGAGGCTCCCAGATTTCTAGACAATCGGCACATGAAGGTGATAAGGTTGTCAGCCTTACGCACCGGCCGCCTTTACCCCCCAGGAAAGATTCCTTGTACTCATTTCTGTTAGAGGCTGAGTCGACCCCAGGGCCATAGTGCGACCGAAACGGTTATGTGAATGAAAGATTACAGTGACACCATCGGGAATCGAACCCGCGACGTTCCGGCTTGTAGCGCAGTGCCTCAACCAACTGCGCCACCGCGTGCCCCTCAACCGTAATTGATTGGAATGCAATAAATGTTACAGATGTACCGTCACAACTTCCAAGAGCATAATTTGATAAATCTCATCTGCAGTCACTTTATACAAGTAATTCTTCCATTGATCCACTCTTGTAGAGTGACGTTATTTTATTTGACAATTCACATCACTCTTCATGCAGATCATTTCGCGTGACGGCAGACAGCTCAGTATTTGCCACCATTCCAGTCTGCCGTGGTACGGTGTCCACGTGTTGATGTCAACGTGATACAGTTAAACGACACTTACACAACACCAACACAGCTCTTTATTAATTAACATGTTTTGCTGACACTCACTCTAGCAACATGTTTCGGCTTATTTAACATACGGTAATTGCAAGGAAGCCGATCACGGTGGCCGTGTGGTCTAAGGCGTAGGTCTGCGGCCGCTTGATTACTGGGATAGCGGGTTCGAATACCGCCGAGGGCATGTATGTTCTTCTCTTATGTTTGTTGTGTGTTGTGTAAGTAGCGGCCTCTGCGACGAGCTGATCACTCGTGCAGAGGAGTCCTACCGGGTGTTTGTGTTTAATTGTGTGTGATCTAGAAACCTCAACAATTAGGAGGGCTAGACCCGAGTTGGGCTGTTGCGACAGAGGGAAAAATGTGAAAGTGTGTTCGCTTTGAAGTAAGGAGTGAAATTTTAGTCGCTTTAGCATAACTACGGAGGCTGTGTTGAAGTCTGTGTGTATATAACAACTGGAGAATCGCGGAACAAATTCTATTAAGTTTGATATTGGATAGCTTCATGAAAACCCTTACAAGCATTTCATTCTCTTAATATTCTCGTTGATCAGACAGTTGTAATGACACTTCACATGAAGAGTCGCATAAGTAACGAGCGGGATATTTATCGGAGACAAAACGTTTGTAACAAAACTTGCAGGTTTGAATGGCGGTGAATGAACCACAAGTTTTATGTCTGCTACAGTTTGCTGCAAGTTCTACCGTTACAAATAATTAAGCACATAAATGGTATACGTACATCTACGGACTTTTATACCGATCAAACGAGAACGACTGTGCGTGACTTCAGGCTTCCACCGCGATGTAAATGACGTCTTCGCTCTTCTGGGAAGTTACACAGCGTTGATTTGTAGTTAGTTACCGACGTTTTGGGACATACTAATTCAAGGTTCAAGCAGTCGGTAACTAAATACCAACCAACGCTGCGTAACGCCCCAGAAAAGCGAAGACCTCACACATGATCTTCCCAACACACCCATCGTCCACCGCGATATCCAAAACAATGTCGTCACAGCGCTCTGTGTTCAGTTCAGATGCACTAGTTTAATTTAGCGCCATATTGCTGTGTGAATTTGAAGCATGTATTGAGGTTGTGTAGCAGATGTGTGTCTAAATAAATATACAGATTGTTGTGTAGCAGATGAGTGTCTAAATAAATATACAGATCGTTGTGTAGCAGATGTGTGTCTAAATAAATATACAGATTGTTGTGTAGCAGATGAGTGTCTAAATAAAAATACAGATTGTTGTGTAGCAGATGAGTGTCTAAATAAATATACAGATTGTTGTGTAGCAGATGTGTGTCTAAATAAATATACAGATTGTTGGGTAGCAGATGTGTGTCTAAATAAATATACAGATTGTTGTGTAGCAGATGTGTCTAAATAAATATACAGATTGTTGTGTAGCAGATGTGTATCTAAATAAATATACAGATTGTTGTGTAGCAGATGTGTGTCTAAATAAATATACAGATTGTTGTGTAGCAGATGTGTGTCTAAATAAATATACAGATTGTTGTGTAGCAGATGTGTGTCTAAATAAATATACAGATTGTTGTGTAGCAGATGTGTGTCTAAATAAATATACAGATTGTTGTGTAGCAGATGTGTGGCTAAATAAATATACAGATTGTTGTGTAGCAGATATGTGTCTAAATAAATATACAGATTGTTGTGTAGCAGATGTGTCTAAATAAATATACAGATTGTTGTGTAGCAGATGTGTGTCTAAATAAATATACAGATTGTTGTGTAGCAGATGTGTGTCTAAATAAATATACAGATTGTTGGGTAGCAGATGTGTGTCTAAATAAATATACAGATTGTTGTGTAGCAGATGTGTCTAAATAAATATACAGATTGTTGTGTAGCAGATGTGTATCTAAATAAATATACAGATTGTTGTGTATCAGATATGTGTCTAAATAAATATACAGATTGTTGTGTAGCAGATGTGTGTCTAAATAAATATACAGATTGTTGTGTAGCAGATGTGTGTCTAAATAAATATACAGATTGTTGTGTAGCTGATGTGTGTCTAAATATGTATACAGATTGTTGTGTAGCAGATGTGTGTCTAAATAAATATACAGATTCAGTTCGTACCTCACAGTAAACACTGCCACGGTTAATGCTGTTTATGGACGTAATCGGAGTGTACTGTGTGAGTCACACACACCGTGTGGCTAAGTGCAACAGTTTGTGTGCTAAAATAAGCGGTACGTATTGTTACCATGTCTTTAGGGTTTAAAATTATATAAATAGCATTTAATTTCCTCTCAGCACGCACTACTCAGTGTCTATACATGCAATACACGGTTACTACTAAGAGTAAAGGTAAAGTTCACCCTAGAACGGGTCCAGAGGGGGAGTAGAGGTATAACTCTACTCTTTCTTTAAACCTGGCACTAGATGAGGGTGTGGGTGGTCAACTCCACGCCCCGGCCGCTTTACCCTCGGGAAAGAGACACGGTACCCGTTGTATAGGAGGCTGGGTGGGCCCCAGGGCCGTCTGGAGGGGTGCGGAAAATCTCGCCCACGCCGGGATTTGATCCGAGTCGCTATACCGACTGAGCTATCCCGGCCCATCAAGAACTAATAGCACAAATAATTACGTACAGAAACAAATAAAAATAAAATGTAAGGGGCAATATGAAGACGTTTCGGTGTACTCGGATACAGCAGACCACAACTGTCGACAGCCCAAACTGTTGTAGTGCCGCGCCCTGGCGATGCAAGTGTGTACTGTGCGAGTGCGGGGAACTGCCGCGTGATGCCGCTAGCGTGCAGCAACACGCCGTCATCTGCCGGTAGTTGGGTCAAACATGTACCGCGTATTACCCTGTGTTACCCTGTTAACGCGTGCATTTTTTTTTTCGGCAAGCAAACGTTTCATAACGCCATGCCACGGCTTAGGCGGTTAGTCGGCGGCTTCCTACATCGGTTCATTCCCTGGACAGACCCTGTGGTATTTGTGGTGGACAAAGTATCACTGAGACAGTTTTTTTTCTCGGAATACTTCAGTTTTCCCCTGTCAGTATCATTACACTCATCTATCACTGACCCTAAATGAAGTTAGCAATTGGCAGCATCGTTAAATAACATACTTAGAAAGTGTCACAAGAACACTAACACAACAGTACAGTGACACCACGCTGTGTAAAGAGCTGCGCACTTCTCGTGCTGAATTACACAGTCCTGGTACCTGTGGTTACTGCAACAGAAAATGCAATCACTGACTGAACACTGTCCTAAGCAGACACAACGTAATTGGGGGAAGGATACTTCTCACAACCAACTACCAGACTACACGGTGTCTCAACCCACAAGAACAGAACATGAATGTACGCCAGATGTCTTGACAGTTCTCTGCTCCGTCCGCGCTCACACACAGCTGCACTCACTGTCACTCACTACAAACAGACCTGATGTGCAAATCTTTAAGCCTGTTTATTTCTTCATTTTTCTGAATTTATTTATTTTGATTTATCCTCTGTTTAACGACGCTGTCAACAGCTGTGATACACAGCGTCGAATGATAGGATAATTAGTAAACAATGAATAGAAAGGATTTGGAAGGAAACGGTAATGGGTTAATAAGAGGTATTATGGCGGCGTTCTTCTGGAAATGTTTAGGAAATCCATCAGGAATGAGCCGGGATAGCTCAGTCAGTTTAGTGACTAGGCTATCGGTGCACAACACAGGAATAGTGGTTCGAATTGCAAGATTGGAAATCGAAACAGGCAAAGTACGGGACTACGGAAAGATGGTGGACAATATATGTCAAACGAGATATACAACGCCTCTTTAAATGTATAGGCAAGGAGACTGCCCAAAACAACAAAAAGCAAATAAATTTCTACTATTCATGCCTCTATGACTTATTGAATAAGTCAGTAGATTTCCCGGACATGAATACAAAAATCAAGTATTTCAAAGCAAAAATCATACAGCTTTACAGAACAAGATTCCAAAACTTTCAAGCAGAAAATAGAGAAACAACAACATTTGAAGACGAACAGATATCACTATATCATATAGTCTCTCGACATAAACGCCGACAACAGCGCTTCATTCGCTCTATCATACATGATAAAGGAGCTCTGCACATTACAACATGACATACAGAACGCCTTTCTATCGGCTCTACAGGACAGGTTCGCTTAAATATCGGTACATAATCAGCATATAGAAGAAATCTACGCCACAGTTATAAGAACCGTAGATTCGGACGTACAACACTACATGGATGCACCAATCACAATCAACGAACTAACTGCGGCGATCATGCGAGCTCCAAAAAATAAATCTCCAGGATTAGATGGCATTATCGCAGAATTTTATAAATGGGGTCACGGCATAATAAAAGAAGACTTACTAAATATGTACAATGGATTTCTGTCTACAGGTTCCCTACCGTCAATACACAAACAAGGCATAATAGTATGTTTACCAAAGAAAGCAGGCGCACATACCCTCAACGATTATAGACCTCTTACCCTCCTAAATACTGATTGCCCGTATCCTAAATAATCGTATTAAACCCACACTGAAGGACGTTTTACACGCTTCACAATATAGCGTGGTGCCAGGCCGCAATATCTATGACGCAACAGCAGCAATTAGGGACATCATTGCACTAGGAACACAAACGAAAGGAGGCATCTGTATAATAGCTTTGGACTTTCAAAAAGCGTTTGATAACATTTCCCATCAATATCTAAGTGGTTTATTGTCCAAATACAATTTTGGGACAAAAATAACAAAAGCAGTCCTATCATTATACGGGAATGCACAATCAAAGATTGACATCAATGGACATCTTACACGGAACATTCCAGTATGTTGCTCAATCAGACAGGGATGTCCCCTTAGCTCGACCATATACGCTTTAGCAATTAACCCATTTCTTACACGAAAACTTACGAGGCATTCAACTCGGAACTCATGGAGACTCCATTGCGTGCATAGCGTATGCAGATGACGAAACAGTCGTCGTTAGAGATGAACACGACATCGAACGACTACAGCACGTTATTCGACAATACACACAACCAAATCATGACGATTTTACTGCAATACATATGGAAAGGCCACGTCTTCCATGTCCCTATTTCGACACTCTACAAAAGACCAATCGAAGGAGGAATGAACATGACACACGTCCAAAGCAAGTGTGACACACTATATTTCACCAGACTGACACAGCAATATCAATATATGGAGACACCCACAGCGCATTGGCTATATTTTCATAAACATCTCAAACAAGCGCAAAACCCTCCAAATTGGACACCTCTCCCAAAAACGCTTGAATATTTGCGAATACATCTACAAGACAAAACTTACATACGAGACAGGCAGGACACAGAAACGTTCCTCACTTATAAACGGTACATTTACAATGTACAACGGCACCACCACCTATTAGAAAGCCCAGACGTCGGCATGCGGATACAGAACAAATTTCCAGATGTAAATTGGACATCGGTCTGGCGAAATATCAACAAACCTTTCTTGTCGAAACAAATACGAACATTGTTTAGGGTTGTCCATGACATCTTACCGACAAACTCTCGCCTCTACAGCATAAATTTACATAGTGATGGTAGATGTAACCTGTGCACACAAAATGATACTGTACAAGAGATATACGACATGCCAGAATACACAGCCGATTTCGGTATGGACCCGCTCACGAATTGCAGCATACATGCGTACCGACCAACGCAATGTGCCTGCGGAATGGATTCGATTTCCAGATTTCATCATTTACCCTCCGCAACGGCACAATGCAACTGTATGGATCATCGGTCATATGATTAGTTATATTAACCACTCTGACACTTTATCAATACAAGACTATCTGGATTTCTTGCGACGATCAAGGTGGAAGGCACAACAATCAAATGGTCAGTACAAACATTGCGGACGATACCTAGAGATCCTAGAATAACTGAAAAAGACATAAATACAATGCATTTCCATATAATAGGCTACAGACGACAGTTATAACTTCACTCATACAGAGGTTCAGCTAACACACAACAAGATTGACGCATACCAATGCCTTAAAACATCGCAGTTCAAGTAGTCAATACAAATAGTTGAAAGGAAAGGCAAGATATTATACCATTCGAGCGAAGGCCTTTGTTAACAATTGGATGTAATCTGGTTATATTTGATCTGTACTATTGTTATGAATAAAGAATTTTATAATAAAAAGAAATTCCCGGCAAGGTCAAAATATTTTTCGCTTATACAAAAAGTCCAGACCGCTCTGGTGTCCACCCAGTACCCATTCAATGGCTAAATCGGGGGGGGGGGGGGGGGGGGCTTTCCCCTGCGGTAAAGCGGCCAGGACGTTAGGTTGATGACTCGTCGCCAACTAGTACGGAGCCATACATCCACCCCTCCATACGCCTTCATGACGTGTACAGCGACAACTGTAACTTCACGCCGACCTTTACGAGCAATGACATCTAGGCTCCGGCCAGCTCCAGCCTGCATTGCAAGAGCGCTACCCAAGTGCACAATGTTGTGACCTGTACTGTACTGCGGCCGCACATATATACCAATATATGTATACATAATTGTCAGGGATGGTATATATATATATATATATATATATATATATATATATATAATATCGAATAGCACTGAGGGTTTTGACTGCAGTCAGTATTCATATTTTGTGCCTCTGCGTTATGACACCGTGCACTTTGGTAGGTTAGTACCGATGTGTCGCTATAACTCGCAGCCTCCATCCTCAGTGCAGAATTAGGATAAACAGACTGTGACAGGATAACAACACACTGCACAAAGTATGAAAAGTAATTTACCCATAATAAGTAACTATGCAGCAAATATGAATTTATTGCAAAGTACAGCAGTAAGTATAAAGTCCACATATTTCACTTGTCCTACATAAATTCACATTCAAAATTCCCCATCGCCAAACAAAGTAATAAATCGCCAAACCACAACAGGTCACTGTGCCCACGATGTGGCAGACCAATGATGGTGACAGTGAAATGTGGTACTGATAAGTGACAGTGCTTGTGGCTGTTCGTTACAAACAGAACAGATTGCTTTGTGTTTGTGTAGATGACGGTGATTGTGCTGCGGACTGTACAGTGCACAGGTACACTGTGTGGCCTGAATGCAGACATGTTGGATGTTCGGTATATGTAGTTACCACTGTGCTTTACACAGTTAACGGTCCTTAGCCACATCTTACCGAGTCCAGCCAATCTGCCACATCTTTGTGTCCCCAATACCGCGCCATGTCACTAGCGGTCTGACCTTTTTCATCCTTCACACTAACATCCGCTCCCCTCTCCACAAGCAGCTTCAACACAGACAATTCTCCCCGCTCTGCCGCCAAATGCAGCGGAGTGTGTTTCCGCTTGTTCAGAGGATCCACCTTCGCTCCCCAGTTCAGCAACAGACGGCACACATCTAGATGTCCACACAAGGCTGCTACATGCAGAGCGGTACGCCGAAGAGCATCAGCTGTGTCTACGTTAGCGCCACCCTCCAGCAACACCCGCACCACCTCCACATGGCCATACCAAGCAGCATATGTCAGCGGTGTGTCACGGATGCAATTATCGTCAGTGCAGTTGTCATTGCTGTATTTGAACAAGATCTTTACAGTGTTCACATTGCCAGATTTAGCAGCGTCAAACAGATGCCAACAGACCTGTAGAAGAAATCAGACTGTACTGTGAGTACTGTGTTGTTAACCTGCGTAAAGTACGCAGGCTGCCTCCGACACACTGTATACCAAAATCCAGTACAGCTGGAAACATGTTGGAATTTCAGTGTCACTATGTCCCTGGGGTCGACAAAGCCTCCAACACAAATGAGTATCGGGAAAATATCCTGGGGGGTTAAGGCGGCCGGTGAGTAGGACTGACAACCTTACCACTTTCATGTGCCGATTGTCTAAAAATCTCGGAGCCTCAATCTCCTGGAACCCTAAGGGCCTGTCCAGGCCTGTAATGGGATTGCTTTAGCTTTTATTATAACACAAATATTTAGTAACAATATTGTGCACACTGTTGGTCTGAGTGTTGCTAATTGTATATCGACATGCACAGTATGAACAGTGTAAAGTGTGTGAGATACGGTTTGTGGGCAGGCCTACATGAAAATAGTTCAGTGTGATATTGTAATATAAATATCTAAGTAGCAGTATTGTGCACGGTGTTGGTCTGAGTGTTGCTAATTGTATATTTACATGCACAGTATGAACAGTGTAAAGTGTGTGAGATACGGTTTGTGGGCAGGCCTACATGAAAATAGTTCAGTGTGATATTGTAATATAAATATCTAAGTGACAGTACTGTGCACGCTGTTGGTCTGAGTGTTGCTAATTGTATATCGACATGCGCAGTATGAACAGTGTAAAGTGTGTGAGATACGGTTTGTGGGCAGGGCTACATGAAAATAGTTCAGTGTGATATTGTAATATAAATACCTAAGTAACAGTACTGTGCACGGTGTTTTTCTGAGTGTTGCTAATTTTATATCGATATGCACAGTATGAACAGTGTAAAGTGTGTGAGATACGGTTTGTGGGCAGGCCTACATGAAAATAGTTCAGTGTGATATTGTAATATAAATATCTAAGTAACATTATTGTGCATGCTGTTGCTCTGAGTGTTGCTAATTGTATATCGACATGCACAGTATGAACAGTGTAACTAAGGCCCTGTCATTGCCATATGTCCTACAAGTCTTCTTACAGGCACATCAAGTTTTCTACAGTCTGACTGCTGTACAAAGACAGTTCGTCCTCAATATCCTCCAACTTAACTAATGCCCTGTCATTGCCAAATGTCTTTCATGTCTTCTTGCAGGCACATCAAGTTGTTTACAGACTGACTGCTTTAAAAAGACAGTTCGTCCTCAATATCCTCCAACTTAACTAATGCCCTGTCATTGCCAAAAGTCTTACATGTCTTCTTGCAGGCACATCAAGTTGTTTACAGTCTGACTGCTGTACAAAGACAGTTCGTCCTCACTATCCTCCAACTTAACTAAGGCCCTGTCATTGCCATATGTCCTACATATCTTCTTACAGGCACATCAAGCTGTTTACAGTCCGACTGCTGTACAAAGACAGTTCGTACTGACTATCTTCCAACTTAACTAAGGCCCTGTCTTAGACATTTGTCCAACATGTCTTCTTACAGGCACATCAAGTTGTTTACAGTCTGACTGCTGTACAAAGACAGTTCATACTCACTATCATCCAACATAACTAAGGCCCTGTCATTGCCATTTGTCCCACGTCTTCTTGTAGGCACATCATGTTTTGGAGCGTTGGTGAAATGATACTGACAGTGGAAACTGAAGTACTGGGAGAGAAACATTATACAGCGTTGGTGGTAGATGTATGAATGAGTATGGAGCATTGGTGGAATGATACTGACAGGGGAAAACTGAAGTACTGGGAGAGAAATATATTTTGATGCCACGTTGTCCACCTTAACTCTCGTACCAAATAGGTCCACTTAGGTCTAAAACAACTAACTGTAGACAACAATAAAACGGATATTAGAATAGAATATCTAATGGGTTCGAGCCCCTAGAGGCCCGATGCTCGTAGGCCTTTTTAACAGGCCGTTTGTGCCCCCCAAAATGCAAAGATTTTCTTAGAGTCCTGAGGCCCAACATAAGGCCATGAACCCTCTAAGTTATACATAACAGAAAAACATATCAAGTACAGGTTCCGGCTCAATAAACATATTGGACGAGCTCTCCCTTTCTAAATACCTTTAGGTTCTCCCTATGGAGCCCCTGTAAAAATAAATGTTCCATTTCCAGAGCCTTGTTTTACATATCTTTATAAGTCCCCAGCATAGGAGCCCCCCTACCAGGTTCCCCTCGCAGAGCTCCCACAGAAAGAGACGCTCCGTCTCCAGAGCCTTCTTTTACCTGTCACTCAAAGTCCCCGGTGAAGAAGTCCCCCCTCCAAGGTCCCCCAACGGGTCCCGCATGGAGAGAGATGCCCGTCACCAATGCCTTCTTTTACATGGTTTTCAAACCCCCCCCCCCCAAAAAAAAGATTTCCTAATAAAAATAAAAACTCGCCTTTCTAAGTCCCCGGTAAAGGAGCATCCCTCCACGTTCCCCTACGGGGCCCGTATGGAGAGAGAGGTGCCCCTTTCCAGAGCCTTCTTTTCCATATCTCTTTACCCACACAGCCTCAGTCCCCCATTCTGTCCCAGAGCCATGTGTCAGCCAGACAAGCCCTTGGACATCCGTAGGAGCCTTTGGGCAGCTCCTATAAAAGGCAATGCTCCGTTTCTAGTGCCATTGACCTATTCATTCATTCATATCTCTCGCAGTCCCCAGTTAAGAAGCTCTCCCACAACACACCCGAAAGCAGGCGTTCCTTCCGACTAGCAAGAGTTTCACTCGTCTCGGGCGAATTCGGATTCTGCCCAGTTGCCCCTTGCGGAGCCTCCGGGCGCGGGAGGTCCCCATTATTGGAGCTCCCCCTAGAATCCTTGTCGGAGTCCCCAGTCAAGGAGCGCTCCTCAAATTCTATTTGAATCTTAAGGGGGAGTGCATGCAGTCCACCAAGCAGAGCCCCCATGCCTGGCAAGGCTATACTACAACTGGGAGGTCGCCTGGTATCCCAGAGGGCGCCGTTTGCGACAGACTAACCCACTGCCATTCATCCCATGGGCACGGCACTCACACCGTAGGATTGGGGATTGTTTTTCAAGGTTTACTCCTTTAGATCCGCTGTGTTCTGCGCAAAACAGGGTCTCTTTCCACCACGCACAGACGGTCTTGGGTGAGGAGAGGCTATATAACGCATCCATCACCCCTGGGGTAGATATCCGGAACCAGGTCGGAACCATCATAACTCGATGATGACCCCAACCAAGCTCGGAATCATCCAAAGCCCTGCTCGGCCCGGGCCGATGCCATCCCCACACGGCGATGACCCGACAGGGGCACGAACCCAGCAAAAATCCCCTTGACCCCAAAACGGATATTAACGAAATAAGTTGGGACGGTATGGGCTTTATTTATGCCGAAGAGGGCAGACTGCTAACTGAACTTCCGGATTCCACAAAATGCAGGGTTTTCTTAAATGAAAGACTAATAGCTGGTCTACTCGTATAATCAATGAATGTAGCCTCTGTATTGTGGAATTAGTCAGTACAGGTGTGTCTTACCGACAGCAAACATTGAAATGTCGCTAATTTCTTTCGTATTGTTCACACTGTGCATTTTTAGTAGATCACAAAATTCTTTAACCAACAAATGCACACTTATTATTTATTATACAATACAATTTTTACAGCAAGCTAATCCAACATGTTTCGGATCCCTATTTTGGGACCATCATCAGGAACCCTTATCGTGAATTACACAAAATCACAAATCAACAAATAATGACACATATTTAAATTTCAAAATTTAAAATGTAGGCTCATCTCAGCCTTCCATAAGTAAACACAACTTCTGATACACAGCGGACCCACAAAAACAACTGTGATAGCCTACATTTTACCTTTAGAACTTTTAATGTGTGCCATTATTTGCTTATTTGTGATTTTGTGTAAATCACGATATGGTTCCTGATGATGGTCGCAAAATAGGGATCAGAAACATGTTGGACTAGTTTTACCGTAAAAATTGTATTGTATAATGAATAAAGATTGTGCATTTGTTGGTTAAAGAATTTTGTAATCGACTCTCTAATTTTCTTCCTTCATTGGAAGATTTTTAATCGTGATTCAGAAGAGCTCACTGACATTAAAGCGAAATAATTACGGACGTAGGGGATTAGAAGAGTTTATATGTTTGTAAGGCAGAACGTCCCACGCTATTTACCACAACACAGACATTGCACAATTCATCGCCACGTCCCCCTCCATCCCATTCTGAATGCCAACCACTTCATATAAATTTCCAAATTCCGGAATAGCGTGTGACAAAATTAGATTATTGCAATTTCATGACTGTGATATTCTTTCGGCTTTGTATTGCATCAGAATACGATTTGCATCACAGCTTTTGTTTGTTTGTTACTGATTTTTGTTACGTGACGCCCAACATGACATTACAGCTGTCGGTCCGGACCACCGCTAACTAAAAGCTACGGCCATCTGCATTACCAACAGCACATATTAATGCTGCCTGTTGTCTTAATCACCAATGTCATTGCTCATTCAATCAATCTGATCGCTTTACAAGAAATACAAGCACGTATATTGCAGTTCAATGCAAATTTTCCCCACACTTTGTTTCCTGTCACACTTTGCCGCGCTGCAAGCCAACAGTCACACACAAACAGATGTTTTAGACTGCACGAAGCAGCAAGTAACTAACCGCTGATGTGCCGCTAACATACGGAAGAAGTCCGTGGCCTTTCATGGATCCTGAACCTTACGTTGCTAATTTCACCACCAAAGCAACAGTTGGTGTTCGTCCTGCTCTACATATGTCTGGTCCATATTTTCACACCCTACACCTTTAGGCTTCACTGAAATGTTGTCCGTCTCCACACAGGATCTTTTCCTTTTAGGGTTTCTGACAAAACTTTTGTGTGCATTTCGCATTTCTCTCAAGCTTAAGACATAGGCCTCTCGTGCCCAAGTCACGTTAATAATGTGTGTGTGTGTGTGTGTGTACGTTTTGTATTGTTAAATAGCGTCATAGTCGTAACTGTAAACGTTGTGTTAGAGCAAGAACGCTGACAGTTGCAACTGGAGTGTGGTTTTTAGCCAACAAGTACGTTAGGACAATGCAATGGTCACTGTATATACATATGACACATATGTCAATGTAACATGTAACATATACATATGACACTATGTCAATGTAACATGTAACATATACTATGACACATATGTCAATGTAACATGTAACAGTACATATGACACATATGTCATGTAACATGTACATGTACATATGACACATTGTCAATGTACATGTAACATGTACATATGACACATATGTCAATGTAACATGTACATATACATATGACACATATGTCAATGTAACATGTAACATATACATATGACACATATGTCAATGTAACATATACATATGACACATATGTCAATTAACATATACATATGACACATATGTCAATGTAACATGTAACATATACATATACACATAGTCAATGTACATGTAACATTACATATGAACATTGTCAATGTAACATGTAACATGTACATATGACACATATGTCAATGTAACATGTAACATATACATATACACATATGTCAATGTAACATATATATATGACACATATGTCAATGTAACATGTAACATATACATATGACACATATGTCAATGTAACAGTAACATATACATATGACACATATGTCAATGTAACATGTAACATAACATAGAACATATGTCAATGTAACATGTAACATATACAATGACAATATGTCAATGTACATGTAACATATCATATGACACTATGTCATGTAACATGTAACATATACATATGACACATATGTCAATGTAAATGTAACATATACATATGACACATATGTCAATGTAACATGTAACTATACATTGACACATTGTCATGTAACATGTCTCTTTTTACCGTATACCTAAGACATAACAAACAAACGTATTGTGAACTTTATTCGAAAAGCAAAGCAACCCCATTACAGGCCTGGACAGGCCCTTAGGGGACCAGGAGGTTGAGGCTCACAGATTTCCAGACAGTCGGCACATGAAGGTGGTAAGGTTGTCAGCCATACACATTAGCCGCCTTTACCCCCAGAAGATATTCCTGGTAATTATTTATGTTGGGCCGGGATAGCTTAGTCGGTATAGCGACTCGCTACGGGCTGGAAGTTCCGGGGATCGAATACCGTTGGGGGCGACATTTTCCGCACACTTCCAGATCGGCCCTGGGGCCCACCCAGCCTCATATACAATGGGTACCGGGTCTCTTTCCCAGGGGTAAAGCGGCCGGGGCGTAGAGTTGATCACCAAACACACCTAGTGCCAGGGTTAAAGAAAGAGTAGAGCTATACCTCTACTCCCCCTCTGGGCCTTCATGGCCTGTTCTAGGGAGATCTTTACCTTTACCTTACCTTTACCTTAGTTGTGTTAGAAGCTCAGTCGACCCAGGGCCGTAGTGCGGCCGGAGAGATTAAGACAATGAAAAATTCCAGTGACTGCATCGAGAATCGAACCCGCGACCTTCCGGCTTGTAGCGCAGTGCCTCAACCAACTGCGCCACCCTTTGGCGCGAGGGTATGAACTGGCGCACGACGGACTCCAGTGGCGTATCCTTGTGTTTGAACGTGCACGCCACTTTACTTCTCGGACACTGGAATCGTGGCTTCGAATCCCGTCACGGATATGGCTGTATATCTGTGTTTCTTGTGTCTGTATAAGAAACCTTTTTACAGGCCGATCCCCCATCCAAGGGGTCATAACAGATATCTACAAAGAAGATTCCGAAAACTACAAAACAACATTCCCTGGGGCCCTTGGCATGTAGCGTTATTGAACAGAACAGGTGTATTTGTGTTACAGGCTGGTCCAGTATGGCGTGGAATTGTAGCAGCGTGTTACAATACGAATAAAATGCTTCGGCTGACATAATTGGTACACTTGTGCAGGTTCACAGTTCTTACACATTCTGTTCAACTGAACAGTCCATCAATTTGACGTCACTACGTTAACATATAGTATTCATTTAATTACATATGTGTTCTTTCCCGGAGAAGTTTTTGTAATTTGAAGCGAATAAAACGATGTTTAACCTGATTGCCGGTTCTGCAATCCTATCTGTTGTATGGTACACCCCCTCCAACCCTCCAACCCCCCCTCCCCCCGCTACACATGGTCTAACAGGGCTGAGTTTCTACAGTCGGCAGTAAAGCAGTTATCACTGACACGCCTTATTTACTGTTCATAGTGCAGTGGCTATTGACTGCAACGGTCAATGTAAGCTGCCGTGGTCACAGTACACCTGCATGGCGCATGCGCAGTTGAGCACAGTTTACTGTAACATGTAGAGGTTCCAGGAGGTTGAGACTCCCAGATTTCAAGACAATCGACTCATGAAGGTGGTAAGGTTGTTACACCTACACACCTGCCGTCTTTACCCCACAGGAAATATTCCTGGTACTCATTTCTGTTAGAGGCTCAGGGCCATATTGCGGCTGGAAGGATTAAGTCAAAGAAAAATTCTAATGACTCCATCGGGAATCGAACCCGCGACCTTCCGGCTTTTAGGGCAGTGCCTCAAGCCATGTAATACAGTCACAGTAGTATTTGTCGGCTTTTGTTAAACTCGGGTTTTGTGTGTGCTGTGAAACACGGACTGAGGAACGTGTGAAAGACACAGAGGGAGTCGTATTGTCGATGTCGAGTGAGCAAAGGTCGGTTTTGGGGCCCACATTCTGAACCTGCACATCTCTAATATATTCACTACACGACTGCAACTTTCGTCGCATGTACAACTGCTTCAGGTCCCGCCGTTTCGAAAGGAGAAGTAGGGAATCTTTACTTTGTGTGAAGCTGGTTGACGTGAAATTCTCATTTCCATCTTCCAATCGACCGTCAGCTGCTACTGTGGTAGTACAGCTCTCTGCACAACCACTTAGCGCTACAAGACAGCTCTACAAGTTGTGTACCTTTATACATGAAGACTGACTTTGAATGAAAACTTTCTTTGAACCTAAAGGCAAGTACTGTCTTTCTTCAATTTAAGCCTTTACTGAAGATCATATTATTGTTATTATTTAATAATATCCAGTTCCTACCTCACAGAAAACACTCCATTTCCACCACAAGCATTAACAAATTAGTCCTACTCAGAGAAATAATCGCTATTTGTTTACGAATCTTATTCGACACACAAAGAGATCAATAGCTATATGTTAGCTCAGTAACTGATGTCGTTTAAAGGGTAAAAAATTTATATTCAAGCAGTCTTTCGCTATTGGCAACTTGAAACTAAAATATATGGTATTCAACTTCTCAGCTCAGGCATTTGTCTCGTGTTGAGAGCCTTTCCATGTCATGTGACTGTAACGTCTTAGACAGGAGATTCTAAAAAGTTTGAGGCTCTAAGCTTACGTTCTAACTTAAAGGCCAGAGGGCTGAAATGTGTGTCAGAATGGATAAATGAAAACGTTAGCTTGAGAATCGTAGTTCGACATCAGAATCGTAAAACGTTCGCGTTCACATAATATTTATAGTACTAATATTATGAAGTTGTTATGTGGACCATGGTTACACGTGACGTTTGCAAGTCTCCGTACGCCTGTGGTTATTGTACGTACCGTTTTGTAACGTTAAATGACACAGTTGAATCACATCGTTTGTTTATGGGGTTCAATTTGTTTTGAGAACAAACTGTTTGTACTCTGTCACTAACATTAACTGCCTGGCCTTTAAAATGGACATTTTGAATTACTACAAATTTGCTTTAAATTTAACGATAAACACGCCACAACCTCGCGGTTATCCTCGTAAATCTGATCTAGTCAGATAAGTCCTTATCACACATTGACAGCGTCGTTAAATAAACACGTATCTCTTTGTGATTGAATATGTACGCATGTTACGAAGTTCTGACGCAATTTCCAAGGAAATATAAAATGGTGACAGCTCTGTTTCCAAACTGCCATCTAACGAATAAAGATGAAATTTACTTCACTGGTTTGAGGCATAAAAACTTATATGACGTCACGAAAGACGTGACAGCCCGCTGCATCTCAGTGGGTCTTTTCCTGTAGTACAGATCATAAGTACTAAGTCCGAGTCCGACCCGCGTACTGTGGCCTTTAAATATTGTAATCGGCCGACTGTCATGTGACCTTGAACCATTGCGACGCCCCAGTTGTGCGCTGGCTTAAGAACTGTCAATTTGCTTTTAAATACTCTTGTAAAGTAATTCAAATGAAGGCCCATCGTAGTCAACACAACTCATTTATTGCACTGTGCGTTGGTACATGTTTCGGTTAATTACAAAGCCATCGTTAGGTGAAGCCAAGAAATTCAAGCAACATGAAGTCACTAGTACTTTGGAAAAATGTTTTTGAGCTTCTTTAGATGAGTCTGCGTCTTTGGATTTGGGGTTGGGTGCCTCGTCTGGCAACTACCGTCTCAGACGGCACTCCCTTCAGAGTAGCCAGCTGTTTATGGCGAATTCTTCGTCAGTGATTTGGATGATGCAGCTACAGGGCCCTGGCAGAGGCGTGGACAGAGGCCCCTGGACAGTGGACAAGGCATGCTGACTGCTACAATACTAAGGGTAGCAGCAGCAACTACTTAGAACTGGTAGTAAATGGACACACAACCAGGCACGAAATACTGTCTTACGGAGAGAACTTCTGTCATCGCAAAGTAATTTAATAGAAGCACAAAATGGAAAATATGCTGAAATATGCACAGCACAAGGAGTGTAAAAATATTGAGCCTCAAGCTGTAGGTTGAACCAAAGGCATCCGTATTACTTGAATGTCCCTTGCTGTCCTGGATGTGGCCAGTTGTCTTTGTAATGCGCCCGAAAAATGTAGCCATCACATTACGAAATAAGTACGTTGTACTGATTGTGATAGGCCTTTATTCGAATCATTAAATGTTCACACAACAGGACGACCCAGATGAAGGCACGACTTTTGTTGCTACAGCCACACATAGTACAAACAATTTTGTTGCTACAGCAACACATAGTACAAACACATTTTGTTGCTACAGCCACACATAGTACAAACACATTTTGTTGCTACAGCCACACATAGTACAAACACAGTTTGTTGCTACAGCCACACATAGTACAAAACCATTTTGTTGCTACAGCCACACATAGTACAAACACATTTTGTTGCTACAGCCACACATAGTACAAACAAATATTGTTGCTACAGCCACACATAGTACAAACACATTTTGTTGCTGCAGCCACACATAGTACAAACACATTTTGTTGCTACAGTCACACATAGTACAAATACATTATGTTGCTACAGCCACACATAGTACAAACACATTTTGTTGCTACAGTCACACATAGTACAAATACATTATGTTGCTACAGCCACACATAGTACAAACACAGTTTGTTGCTACAGCCACACATAGTACAAACAGAGTTTGTTGCTACAGCCACACATAGTACAAACACAGTTTGTTGCTACAGCCACACATAGTACAAACACAGTTTGTTGCTACAGCCACACATAGTACAAAAACTCATTTTGTTACTACAGCCACACATAGTACAAACACACTTTGTTGCTACAGCCACACATAGTACAAACAGTTTGTTGCTACAGCCACACATAGTACAAACACAGTTTGTTGCTATAGCCACACATAGTACAAACACATTTTGTTGCTACAGCCACACATAGTACAAACACATTTTGTTGCTACAGCCACACATAGTGCAAACAAAGTTTGTTGCTACAGCCACACATAGTACAAAAACAGTTTGTTGCTACAGCCACACATAGTACAAACACAGTTTGTTGCTACAGCCACACATAGTACAAACATATTTTGTTGCTACAGCCACACATAGTACAAACACATTTTGTTGCTACAGCCACACATAGTACAAACACAGTTTGTTACTACAGCCACACATAGTACAAACACATTTTGTTGCTACAGCCACACATAGTACAAACATATTTTGTTGCTACAGCCACACATAGTACAAACACAGTTTGTTGCTACAGCCACACATAGTACAAACACATCTTGTTGCTACAGCCACACATAGTACAAACACATTTTGTTGCTACAGCCACACATAGTACAAACACATTTTGTTGCTACAGCCACACATAGTACAAACACAGTTTGTTGCTACAGCCACACGTAGTACAAACATATTTTTTGCTACAGCCACACATAGTACAAACACATTTTGTTGCTACAGCCACACGTATTACAAACACATTTTGTTGCTTCTGCCACACATAGTACAAACACAGTTTGTTGCTACAGCCACACACAGTACAAACACATTTTGTTGCTACAGCCACACATAGTACAAACACATTTTGTTGCTACAGCCACACATAGTACAAACACATTTTGTTGCTACAGCTACACATAGTACAAACCAGTTTGTTGCTACAGCCACACACAGTACAAACAGAGTTTGTTGCTACAGCCACACATAGTACAAACACATTTTGTAGCTACAGCCACACATAGTACAAACACATTTTGTTGCTACAGCCACACATAGTACAAACACATTTTGTTGCTACAGCCACACATAGTACCAACACAGTTTGTTGCTACAGCCACACATAGTACAAACACAGTTTGTTGCTACAGCCACACATAGTACAAACACAGTTTGTTGCTACAGCCACACACAGTACAAACACATTTTGTTGCTACAGCCACACACAGTACAAACAAAGTTTGTTGCTACAGCCACACATAGAGCAAACACATTTTGTTGCTACAGCCACACACAGTACAAACACATTTTGTTGCTACAGCCACACATAGTACAAACACATTTTGTTGCTACAGCCACACATAGTACAAACACAGTTTGTTGCTACAGCCACACATAGTACAAACAGAGTTTGTTGCTACAGCCACACATAGTACAAACACAGTTTGTTGCTACAGCGACACATAGTACAAACACAGTTTGTTGCTACAGCCACACATAGTACAAACACAGTTTGTTGCTACAGCCACATATAGTACAAAAACATTTTGTTGCTACAGCCACACATAGTACAAACACAGTTAGTTGATACAGCCACACATAGTACAAACACAGTTTGTTGCTACAGCCGCACATAGTACAAACACATTCATATACAGTTAATCTGAAAAACTTGCATTGACAAGGGAAAACCGACAACTCGGAGAAAATCCTGTCCCCGTGCCACTTTGTCCACCACAAATCTCACATGGGTTTCATCTGTGATCGAACCCGTGTCTCCATAGTGAGAGGCCAGGGACTAACCGCCTGAGACATGGCACGGCCTACAAAGAGCAATTACTCACTACAGAACAGAATAAGCGTATTTATATATAGATCATGAAACAATGCAACTCTCAGTTTGTTGTCTGACCAACCTTCACTATACAAGCAACCAGACAAAAGTGTGTGGTTATATGGTAAAGAACTAAACTATACCATTCCACTACTCCATCCCTCTGGTTTCACAGTACAGAAATCCAGTCATCTCAAAGGAGTACATAAATATAGAACAGCAGGGTTTTGGAGGAAGAACAACTAATTTATTGGACTGTGGAACATAACTGACTAGAACATATCCAAGATTTTTATTATGTGTTGACCTTTCAAATGACTTTATTATGAGTTGTGTTGGTTAGTAAAGGCAACACTGTAACAGTGAAGTGAGTACTAATACTTACCACTGTGCTTTAAACAGTTTACAGTCCTTACCCACGTCTTACATTGTCCAGCCAATCCGCCACATCTTTTTGTTCATTAAACCGCGCCACGTCACTCGCCGTCTGACCGTCAACATTCTTCACACTAACATCCGCTCCCCTCTCCACAAGCAGCTTCACCACAGACAAATGTCCCTCCAGTGCCGCAATATGCAGCGGAGTGTATTGCCACCTGCTCAGATGATCCACAGCGATTATTTCACTGTACAACATTAACTGACTGGTTTGTATAACTGAGACGGAGTGTGTTTACTGCGCGGTACGGACTGTATTTATGTTTTGTGTGGATCTCAGAACAAACAGCGATTATTTCACTGTACAGGATTAACTGACTGGTTTGTATAACTGAGACCGAGTGTGTTTACTGCGCGGTATGGAATGTATTTATGTGCTTTGTGTGGACCTCAGAACAAACAGCGATTATTTCACTGTACAACATTAACTGACTGGTTTGTATAACTGAGACGGAATGTGTTTACTGCGCGGTACGGACTGTATTTATGTGTTTTGTGTGGATCTCAGAACAAACAGCGATTATTTCACTGTACAACATTAACTGACTAGTTTGTATAACTGAGACGGTGTGTGTTTTACTGCGCGGTACGGACTGTATTTATGTGTTTTGTGTGGATCTCAGAACAAACAGCGATTATTTCACTGTACAGCATTAACTGACTAGTTTGCATAACTGAGACGGAGTGTGTTTACTGCGCGGTACGGACTGTATTTATGTGTTTTGTGTGGATCTCAGAACAAACAGCGATTATTTCACTGTACAGCATTAACTGACTAGTTTGCATAACTGAGACGGAGTGTGTTTACTGCGCGGTACGGACTGTATTTATGTGTTTTGTGTGGATCTCAGAACAAACAGCGATTATTTCACTGTACAGCATTAACTGACTAGTTTGCATAACTGAGACGGAGTGTGTTTACTGCGCGGTACGGACTGTATTTATGTGTTTTGTGTGGATCTCAGAACAAACAGCGATTATTTCACTGTACAACATTAACTGACTGGTTGTTATAACAGAGAGGGCAAGTGATTTCAAGCTTCCGCCGCGGTGTAAATGAGATCTGCGATCTTCTGGGATTTTACGCAGCGTATAATGGTAATTCCGTACTGACGTTTCGGGACAACCTATCTGTCCCATCTTCAACGGTCAAGCAAGCCCTTGACCCTTGAAATAGGACCGATAGGTTGTCTCGAAACGTCAGTACGGAGTTACCATTCTACGCTGCGTAAAATTCTACAACAGCGCAAATCCCGAGAGGGAACATGTTTACTGCGCGGTACGAACTGAATCTTTAAATATCATTAAGGTTACCCCCAGTCTGTTTTACAAGATTAATAATAACAAAAGAATTGCAATTGGATGTGAGACAGTGTGATAGCGAAAATTGTTGTACAAGTCACTTGGAGCAACAAGTCCATAAAACACCACACACAACACACCACAAACAATACACCACACACAACACACCACATACAAAACACCGCACAAAACACACCACACACCACAAACAATACACCACACACAACACACCACACACCACAACAACACACCACACACAACACACCACACACCACAAACAATACACCACACACAACACACCACACACCACAAACAACACACCACACACAACACACCACACACCACAAACTATACACCACACACAACACACCACACACAACACACTACACACCACAAACAATACACCACACACAACACACCACACACCACAAACAATACACCACACACAACACACCACACACAACACACCACAAACAATACACCACACACAACACACCACACACCACACACAACACACCACAAACAATACACCACACACAACACACCACACACAACACACCACAAACAATACACCACACACAACACACCACACACCACAAACAATACACCACACACCACAAACAACACACCACAAACAACACACCACACACAACACACAAAACACAACACACGTGAGTGAACTATTGATATGAGTTGCCGGATAAAAAAAGGCTCTTTATTGTCAGTATTATACAAAGCCGATAAATACACTGTGTGGCCTGAATGCAGACATGTTGAATGTTCGGTACATATAGTTACCACTGTGCTTTATACAGTTAACAGTCCTTAGCCACGTCTTACCGAGTCCAGCCAATCCGCCATATGTTTCTTTCCATTATTCCGCGCCACTTCACTCGCGTTCCGACCGTCGCCATTCTCCACACTAACATCCGCTCCCCTCTCCACAAACAGCTTCACCACAGACAAATGTCCGTTCTCTGCCGCATAATGCAGCGGAGTGTTTTGCCACATGTTCAGACGATCCACCTTCGCTCCCCAGTCCAGCAACAGACGGCACACATCCAGATGTACATTTAAGGCTGCCCAATGCAGAGCGGAATTCTGATGAGCATTAGCTCTGTCTACGTTAGCGCCACCCTCCAGCAACACCCGCACCACCTCCAAATGGCCATGTTCAGCAGCATATGTCAGCGGTGTGTTACGGTACTTATCATCATCATCAGTGCAGCTGTCATTGCTGTCACACTTCACCAACCTCCTTGCACTGTCCACGTCTCCCCACTTAGCAGCGTCAAGCAGAGACCGGCAGACCTGTACAATAGATGTTTTAACATATTTACTGTCTTACCGCTACATGAAATATAACAAATTCAGTGTACCACCAACAGCTTTCTGTATTGAAATAAAACGCTGAAATTGGAAAGACCGACTGACGGCGGGGATGTTGGGTATTAGCAAATATATTATATGTGTTATATTTATTTTATTTTTTAAATAGGTACCCATTTTTATTGCAAATTTTATTACGGCCGCATAACAATGAACAATGTTACACGTCCAACTAGTGGTACGCGTACCACAATTTGAGAAACCTTGCTGTAGAAGAGATTGTATTGGCTAGAAGCACTGTTTTGTATAAGGAATGAGAAGAATGAGCAGTGCCTTTATTTTTCCACATGATGAAAGCAGCCGGGGCGTGAATCTCTCTTCTTATCTCAATCCAGGTTCGAGGTCAAGGCTGCGTGGATCTATGCCTGCACTCCGCCATACTTGTTCACGGCGCGGTGCTTAATTAAGCACAGGCACACATTTACTGTACCTAAAGTTTATACAACTGTATTTATCAGCTACACACATCTACACGTATTATCAGACTACTTCCCAGCACAGCAATCACTCTCCAACCAAGTTCCACACACTGACTTACGTTTAAACACTTTAAGCATCTGACCGACTTTCACAAATCTTCGTATGAAGGCTATGTCATAGCATTACACTACAAACATGTAACTTTAACTTACTGCACTATGTAATGGCAACATGGCGGACTGACGAGCTTGTGACGTCACAGCTATAATTGTGGTACATAACGTGAGGACATGAAATTATTTGTGGTAATACATTGTTTCAAATTATGCGCTTTTACAAAGGTAATTTTGTTTTATAGGATGTAAAATAATTTGCCGGCAGTTCACACAATTTGTTTAGCTGTCGGTTTGATTGTGATAACTGATGGACCGTTGGAACAAGGCGAGTGGAATTTGGTACGGAGCGAGAACAGAAGTGTGCCAAGATATTGTGTGCAAAATATTGCTTGTAAGGCGGCAGTTACATGCATGATGGCAGTTAGAATTTTGATGTGGATTGTTACAGTTTACAGTACACAGTGTCTATATGACGTAAGCAGTTCAACACAAGAATGCACCAAGATAACGTACAGATATGTGGGACAAGAAGGGTGTGGAATAGGAAAGGTGTTGGGAACTGTTCTGGGAAATTGTTGTTAATTTGTTGACACAAAGCAGCGGTCAGTATCTTCAGCACAAAGCGAAAAGACTTTACTAATAACAGCGCTGTAATATAGTAAAGGTAAAGTTCGCCCTAGAACAGGCCACGAAGGCACAGAGAGGAGTAGAGGTATAACTCTACTCTTTCTTTAACCTCGGTGCTAGATGGGGGTGGGTGGTCACCTCTACGCGCCGGCCACATTACCCCCGGAAATGACCCGCTACCCATTGTATAGGAGGCTGAGTTGGCCCCAGGGCCGTTCTGGACTGCTGCGAAAAATCACGCCCCAACCGGGATTCGATCCCCGGACCGTCCATCCCGTAGCGAGTCGCTATACCGACTGAGCTATAGTGGCCACTAACAGCGATGTAATGACATTCGAAAATAATTTTAGAAAAATAAACGTTTTCATAGAGGAGCTTATTGCTTGAGGCTTCTTGTATTTATGTTCTGTGACCAACGTTGTTAGGCATTTCTTGTGTAAACGAAAAAAGGGACTTTGGTACACTTCGATTAGATATCATAAAGGTCGCGGTTCCCCTGACCCCACTTCCCTGCAAATCTTTGGTCTTGCAAACCGCGGATATTCTTATAATCACATAATATCTAAAGGTCCATAAACCAAATCACATTGCATGACACATAATAACTACACATGACATATCGACAGGCAGACATGAGCAACATTAACTGTAACAACAGACAGCTTACTGTACTGTACGGTACGCACAATTTGTGCAACACAGCTAAGCAGGCCGGTACGTATTAACACTAAACTATTCACCGCTATGTAACACTAAGTGTCTCAGTAACAGACAGCTTACTGTACCGTACGGTACGCACAATTTGTGCAACACAGCTAAGCAGGCCGGTACGTATTAACACTAAACTATTCACCGCTATGTAACACTAAGTATCTCAGTAACAGACAGCTTACTGTACCGTACGGTACGCACAATTTGTGCAACACAGCTAAGCAGGCCGGTACGTATTAACACTAAACTATTCACCGCTATGTAACACTAAGTATCTCAGTAACAGACAGCTTACTTACTGTACGGTACGCACAATTTGTGCAACACAGCTAAGCAGGCCGGTACGTATTAACACTAAAATATTCACCGCTATGTAACACTAAGTATCTCAGTAACAGACAGCTTAATGTACTGTACGGTACGCACAATTTGTGCAACACAGCTAAGCAGGCCGGTACATATTAAACACTACAATATTCACCGCTATGTAACACTAAGTATCTCAGTAACAGACAGCTTACTGTACTGTACGGTACGCACAATTTGTGCAACACAGCTAAGTCAGGCCGGTACTATTAACACTACAATATTCACCGCTATGTAACACTAAGTATCTCAGTAACAGACAGCTTACTGTACCGTACGGTACGCACAATTTGTGCAACACAGCTAAGCAGGCCGGTACATATTAAAACTACAATATTCACCGCTATGTAACACTAAGTATCTCAGTTTCCCACATTCGTCAGTCCAATCCCAAGATCGCTATGTTTACCAACGTCACAATTAATTAGCGGCCGCACACATCTGCAGGAGCTGCAGTCGACTCAAACTTTCAACCGGTGCAAATCGCTAACACAACTCTGTATATATAAACATGTGGTGCAAGACCATTATATAAATATGCCTCTGATGATGGTGGTGTAATAGTTCTCCGAAACGTTGGTGTTTGACCCAAGTTTGACATGGCTGATTGTCTAAGGTACTTCAGTGAACTTAATGTGACAGCTGCTATCTTACATGTACTTACATTTTTCGGTGTCTCACACAGCAATATTGACGTCTGGTTGAGTGTCTCCACTGTCTTTGTTAGTCCATCGATGGTAGCCTGCGGTTGTTCCTGTTTCTCAACCAGTATTTGTACCGCCTGGTTAATTAAATCCACTGTCTTTGTTAGGCCATCGTTGGTAGTCTGCAGTTGTTCCTGTTTCTCAAACAGTATTTGTAACGCCTGGTTAATTGAATCCACTGTCTTTGTTAGTCCATCGATTGTAGTCTGCCGTTGTTCATTTTTCTCATCCAGTTTTTGTACCGCCTGGTTAATTGAATCCACTGTCTTTGTTAGTCCATCGATTGTAGTCTGCCGTTGTTCATTTTTCTCATCCAGTTTTTGTACTGCCTGGTTAATTGAATCCACTGTCTTTGTTAGTCCATCGATTGTAGTCTGCCGTTGTTCATTTTTCTCATCCAGTTTTTGTACCGCCTGGTTAATTGAATCCACTGTCTTTGTTAGTCCATCGATTGTAGTCTGCCGTTGTTCATTTTTCTCATCCAGTTTTTGTACGGCCTGGTTAATTGAATCCACTGTCTTTGTTAGTCCATCGATTGTAGTCTGCCGTTGTTCATTTTTCTCATCCAGATTTTGTACCGCCTGGTTAATTGAATCCACTGTCTTTGTTAGTCCATCGATTGTAGTCTGCCGTTGTTCATTGTTCTCATCCAGTTTTTGTACCGCCTGGTTAATTGTATCCACTCTCTTTGTTAGATTATCGATGTTAGTGTGCAGCTCTGTCTGTTTCTTATTGATACTCTTCAGGACTTCTTCTTTCACTTCTAGTTGTTTCTTCAAATCATTGTTGACAGCTACTGTCTTGTAAAGTTCCTTTGATGTAGCTTGCGATATAAGAACTTGTTTTCTCAGATCTTCCTGTAATTGCAAACAACACAGAGGTACTTGTAACGTTATATCACACACATACAAACAACACAGAGGTACTTGTAACGTTATATCACACACATACAAACAACACAGAGTACTTGGAACGTTATATCACACACACACACAACGCAGTGTAACAAATGTCTTACTGAATAACTGGCAACACGGTTTGCTTTAAAACTAATGCAATTTCAAACAATTTCAGTTCTACTAAACATTTCGTTACGTTATAAAACATAATGACGATCTTCATGATTTGCACTGCTTACCGAACATTATTTGTGTGTTGAATGGAAGAAGAGTGTGATGGGCGGGGAATGCTGAATTTATGGTGGTGATGAGAGTGTCATACAGGGGTGTGGTGGGGAAACATAAGGGAAAGTGACCACTCGTAGGACCTAAGCGAATGTGGAAGAATAATATTAAAATTGATATTAAAAATAGGATGCAAGTACGTGGACGGGATTGATGTGACTCACGATGGAGACAGTGCGAGCTGTTCTGAGTAAGGTAATGAAATTTCGGGTTCCTTAAAATGCAGGGATTTTTTGACTAGCTGGGGAACTATTAGCTTTTTAAGGAGGACTTTGACCTTGGAGTTAGTTATTTAGTTAACCACATACATACACTTATCGCATTTTTGGTACTATGTACGAAATAAGCTTATTTTGACTGTAGCCTTATCTCTGACTACACAAATGTTACAGTCAAATGCTGTAACTGCACAGTTTATATATGTTTGTACTCAAGACACAGTAACATACGTATTGCTTAAAAACACGAGCAGTTTGCAAAAACTGCATATCTTTATATAACTACTCACTTGACAATTGTCAGCCGAAGTTCGGCCTTTTCTCTCAGGTCTCTTATACTCACTATATCTCGCTCCAAATCACATATTCTTTCCTGCAGTTCACTGCACTGATCACACAATGCACATGACAGCCGCAGTATCAAAATCACAAGCAGCAACTGCGGACAGACAGTAACACGAACCATTGTGGTGCTCTGTAAACAGACAGGTGGTTAGTTGAACATGTGACACCGGGCAGACTGGTAGAGATTTACTAGTAACTAATGTTTTGGAGGAAATATATTTCTCTGAAACGTGAATAAATTACAGACTGCAGGGGATTATAATACGGATTTCTATATGACTTCATTCATTCGTCAAAACTCACATCTCAGACACACGGTTAACGTACATACATACATAAATAAACACAGACGTCCCTACATATAATTTTGAGAATTTGTACAAAAATGCGTTTTTCTTTCTGACCTTGTAACAAATTAACTATCTATGTCAGGCCGTAACGTAAGCGGTTATTCACCAGTTTCACCACGCAAACGTCCGGCTTCAAACTCGGAAAATTCCACATGTGAACAAAATATAACTACGACACGTTAACTTCTGCACTTCACATTCTCTCCGTCAGTCATCTCCACAAAAGTCCACAAACGTCCACAGAAGTACACAATGTAACTACGACACGTTAACTTCAGCACTTCAGTTTCCCTCCGTCAGTCATTTCCACAAAAGTTCACACAATTACGCAATGTAACTACAACACGTTAACTTCAGCACTTCAGTTTCCCTCCGTCAGTCATCTCCACAAAAGTCCACACAAGTACACAATGTAACTACGACACGTTAAATTCAGCACTTCAGTTTCCCTCCGTCAGTCATATCCACAAAACTCCACAGAAGTACACAATGTAACTACGACACGTTAACTTCAGCACTTCAGTTTCCCTCCGTCAGTCATCTCCACAAAAGTCCACAGAAGTACACAATGTAACTACGGCACGTTTATTTCAGCACTTCAGTTTCCCTCCGTCAGTCATCTCCACAAAACTCCACAGAAGTACACAATGTAACTACGACACGTTAACTTCAGCACTTCAGTTTCCCTCCGTCAGTCATCTCCACATAAGTCCACAGAAGTACACAATGTAACTACGCCACGTTAACTTCAGTACTTCAGTTTCCCTCCGTCAGTCATCTCCACAAAAGTCCACACAAGTACACAATGTAACTACGACACGTTAACTTCAACACTTCAGTTTCCCTCCGTCAGTTATGTCCACAAAAGTCCACAGAAGTACACAATGTAACTACGACACCTTAACTTCTGAGCACTTCAGTTTGCTTCCGTCAGTCATCTCCACAAAAGTCCACACAAGTACACAATGTAACTACGACACGTTAACTTCTGAGCACTTCAGTTTGCTTCCGTCAGTCATCTCCACAAAAGTCCACAGAAGTACACAATGTAACTACGACACCTTAACTTCAGCACTTCAGTTTCCCTCCGTCAGTCTTCTCCACAAAAGTCCACAGAAGTACACAATGTAACTACGCCACGTTAACTTCAGCACTTCAGTTTCCCTCCGTCAGTCTTCTCCACAGAAGTCCACAGAAGTACACATGTAACTAAGACACGTTAACTTCAGCACTTCAGTTTACCTCCGTCAGTCTTTTCCACAAAAGTCCACACAAGTACACAATGTAACTACGTAACGTTAACTTCGGCACTTCAGTTTCCCTCCGTCAGTCTTTTCCACAAAAGTCCACAGAAGTACACAAATTAACTACGCCACGTTAACTTCAGCACTTCAATTCTCTCTGTCAGTCATCTCCACAAAAGTCCACAGAAGTACGCAATGTAACTACGCCACGTTAACTTCAGCACTTCAGTTTCCCTCCGTCAATCATCTGCACAAAAGTCCACACAAGTAAACAATGTAACTACGACACGTTAACTTCAGCACTTAAGTTTCTCTCCGTCAGTGATTTCCACTAAAGTCCACACAAGTACGCAATGTAACTACAACACATTAACTTCAGCACTTCAGTTTCCCTCCGTCATTCAGCTCCACAAAAGTCCACAGAAGTACCAATGTAACTACACACGTTAACTTCACACTTCAGTTTCCCTCCGTCAGTCATCTCCACAAAAGTCCACACAAGTACACAATGTAACTACAACACGTTAACTTCACACTTCATTTCCCTCCGTCAGTCATCTCCACAAAAGTCCACAGAAGTACACAATGTAACTACAACAAGTTAACTTCAACACTTCAGTTTCCCTCCGTCAGTCATCTCCACAAAAGTCCACAAAGTACGCAATGTAACTACACACGTTAACTTCAACACTTCAGTTTCCCTCCGTCAGTCATCTCCACAAAAGTCCACAGAAGTACACAATGTAACTACAACACTTTAACTTCACACTTCAGTTTCCCTCCGTCAGTCATCTCCACAAAAGTCCACAAATTTACACAATGTAACTACGACACTTAACTTCAGCACTTCAGTTTCCCTCCGTCAGTCATTTTCCCACAAAAGTCCACAGAAGTACACAATGTAACTACAACGTTAACTTCAACACTTTAGTTTCCCTCCGTCAGTCATCTCCACAAAAGTCCACAGAAGTACACAATGTAACTACTACACGTTACTTCAACACTTCAGTTTCCCTCCGTCAGTCATCTCCACAAAAGTCCACACAATTACACAATGTAACTACGACACGTTAACTTCAGCACTTCAGTTTCCCTCCGTCAGTCATCTCCACAAAAGTCCACAGAAGTACACAATGTAACTACAACACGTTTAACTTCAACACTTCAGTTTACCGCTCCGTCAGTCATCTCCACAAAAGTCCACACAAGTACACAATGTAACTACACACGTTAACTTCAACACTTCAGTTTCCCTCCGTCAGTCATCTCCCTACTGTCGCTCCACGTTTCACGGACAGACGGACCATTACAGGCCGCCATTACACTCACATTGTGTCGCAACTTCCATCTCTCACCCCCAAACAATAAACTACGTATCTAGCTCAATGGAGAAGCTACCAGTCGCTCAGCCACTGAAAACAATTTCGAATATATTAAACCAGCATATTCAGTACCGTGCGCCCACAAGCCAGCAAATAAGTCATATCTAAGCCAGATAAATCCATTTTTCAAACCTTCACCCTACGTATTTAAAGAAATTCACCACCACACACACATTAAATAAGAGAGTTTTTCAGTTCGTCAGTAGCAGCGGTACTAGACGGTTGTGCAGTGTGCCGTGTGAGACGTGAGCTAATGTTGGTGCAGTGGAAACTCCGAACCGGCTGCAATCCAGGGATTGCTAGCCGGGAAATAGTGACTAAATAATAGTGAGTGTTCTACCATGAGCCTGAAATGACTGAAACCTCAGGATTTTCGTCCAGATCAGCGTTCAAAACGCAAAAGTATTAGTCATCAATTGGAGAGTACGGCAAGTACATCATTCGAATCACCAAATTATTTTCTGTTCTCACAGACAGTGATTCAGATACAGAATCAGCTGTAATCTACGCTCCGTCCCCTTCACGGAACGAACAGTTCCCGCCGATTGTGCTCTACAGCTATCTCAACAACCAACCAAAACGCTAAAGGCATTAAATGACAAATTGTCAAGTGCGGTTGATGTCAAAACAAAGACAAACAGGCTTTTACTCTATACCAAAACGGAAGTGGATTATGAGATACTTGCGGGAAATAAAACAGCCCAACTGGCCTACCGTACATGCCCATTACCGAATACACATCAGCCGCGTGTAGCATTAAAAGGCATTCCTCCAAATGTTACGATAGAGGAAATTCGTGAAAAATTGATCCATCGGAAACTACAGGTGATCAACATACGTCAGATCATTCGCATGGAAAAAACCACGCGCAGATACTTTAGAAATACCGACTGTGTTATTGTAACTTTCCAGGCAGGTTCTGACCTGCGAGAAATTTATAAAACTACGAAATTATGCCATTGTATAGTAAAATGGGAAAGATACAAAGCGAAGCGCCAGATTCAACATTGTTTCATTTGCCAACAGTTTGGTCACTCTTCTGCGTACTGCGGGCGCCCAGCCAAGTGTGTTAAATGCAACAAACCTCATACTACTCAAGACTGTCAAAAGCTTTCATCTGACCCCCATCTGCGTTAACTGTGGGGGCGACCAATTATTCGGGTGCCCTGAATACAGAAAATTCTACCTCCATGAATCGTAAAAAACCCAGCCAAAAATCTCGGCCCCCCACACCAACCTCCCACGCGGTCACAATTTCCGCCCCTGAGCCAGCCTCGGATGAAGCAACATCAAGAACGTACCTGGGCCCAAATAGCTGCCCATACAGCTGGACCTCAAGACGATCAAGCACTACCTTCGGTACTTGGATCTATTAAATCATCTTGATCTTCTCTAAACCTCCAAACGATCAGTGTAGCGTTACGTCCGTTAGGCATCACGACTTCACAACGCGAGAGACCTGCTGGATAAGACGATGCCATTATTGATACACTTATGACATATTTTGTAACATCCCCGTAAGACAAGTATATACGTCTCATGCAATGGAATGCGAATTCCATATCCCTACGAAAACCTGAGTTAGAGCACTTTCCTGAATGTCAATGGGATTGATGTAGCCGCTATATGTGAAACTAAACTCATCCTCGCCGCAAATTTACAGTGCCCGGTTACTCTATATACCGAACGGATCGCAATCGAAATGGCGGAGGTCGTTTCTCCCTGTTAATCTAACAACGATCTAAGGCATAACAGAATTAATTTATGTCCGTCAATTCAAAATTGAAACGATAGGCAGGTAATCGTGCACTCAACAGAACTAAGGGCCTGTCAATATCGGGAACAATCACGCATATTACTCCTACGACCTCGAGGCTTCTTCGCGTTAATGTCCAACGTACCGCTTAGGACTTCACCGTTAACATATAGCGTGTATGTGACATATACTGACTCGTATGACCAATACTGTACCGCTCGTTATGTGACCATATATGTACGCGTTATGTGACCATACTGTACCGTCGTTATGTGACCATATACTGTACGATTTATGTGACCATCAACTGTACCGATCATTATGTGACCATATACTGTACCGCTCGTTATGTGACCATATACTGTACCGCTCGTTATGTGACCATATACTGTACCGATCGTTATGTGACCATATACTGTACCGTCGTTATGTGACCATCTAGCTATACATGTACCGCTCGTTCAGTGACCATATACTGTACCGGCATCGTTATGTGTACCACTCATACATGTACCGACCTTTATTGACCATATACGTACCTGCATTCGTTATATCCATATACTGTACCCCTATCAATGACCATATACTCTACCGCTCTTGTGACCATAATACTGTACGCTCGTTCAGTGACCATATACTGTACCGCTCGTTCAGTGACCATATACTGTACCGCTCGTTCAATGACCATATACTCTACCGCTCGTTATGTGACCATATACTGTACCGCTCGTTCAGTGACCATATACTGTACCGCTCGTTCAGTGACCATATACTGTACCGCTCGTTCAGTGACCATATACTCTACCGCTCGTTCAGTGACCATATACTGTTCCGCTCGTTCAGTGACCATATACTCTACCGCTCGTTCAGTGACCATATACTGTACCGCTCGTTCAGTGACCATATACTCTATCGCTCGTTCAGTGACCATATACTGTTCCGCTCGTTCAGTGACCATATACTCTACCGCTCGTTCAGTGACCATATACTGTACCGCTCGTTCAATGACCATATACTCTACCGCTCGTTATGTGACGATATACTTTACCGCTCGTTCAGTGACCATATACTGTACCGCTCGTTCAGTGACCATATACTGTACCGCTCGTTCAGTGACCATATACTGTACCGCTCGTTCAGTGACCATATACTGTACCGCTCGTTCAGTGACCATATACGTTCCGGTCAGTGTCACATATTGTCACCCCGGGGACACTCTAGCGTTCTTGATATCGCCCTGGCAAGGGGTTGTTTACTCTCTACCCCACAATCTATTCCGACCCTATCCTCCGATTACAATCCGGTAGTCTGCAAAATTCGTAGTACTCCTAAAATACAGAAACATCGCCCTCATTACGCTTATCAATATACGAACTAGACTCATACCGTTCTAACGCTTGACCACTTCCTAAATAATCAACCACAGTTTTCACGATGCACAGGACATAGACAGGGCAATACATTTTTCACAGCTTTGGTCCTGTTGGCTGCAGAAGCTTCTATACCGAAACGGAGCGACAACACATGACGTCTCCACATTCCTCCAGCGATACGTGCAACATGAAGATCCGTAATTATTTTCGTCGGCTTATCAACGAACGCCTTCACATCGTGTTCTATGGGGGACTAAATCTCCTCAATCGAGTGATTGCCAAACAATTGGCGGAACACCGTAACGCTAAGTGGGCCTCTTTTTTCACGGACGCTACATCCCAACAAAGCACCGCTATGGAAAGTGACCCGATATTTTAAAAAGTCGCGGGACCCTATTCCGCCATTGGTTCATCACGGGAAGCAGTACTATGTGGCAGAGGACAAAGCAGGCCTCCTCGCTAAACACTTTGAGTCTAATCATGGCTGACGACCCCCAGACATTAACACATCACGCACGAGAATTAGACCGACTGGTGGAAACTTTTCTCAAACGGCGGGGGCAAGATGTCGAAGATCCTCCTCCCATCGCCGACACGGAAGTAAGACAACTTATAAAGAAACTTTAAATGGCGAAATTCACTAGGTGACGACGGGATTCGAACGTCCTAATACGACAAATCTCCTCAACTACGATTGGTCATCTGACCTGCATCCTTAACGCCGCATTACATCTCGGGCATTTTCCAGACAAACTGGAAACATGCGGTGGTATTGGCAATCCAAAACCAAGAAACCTCCGAACGACCCGGGCTCATATCGCCCGATTAGCCTCTAAATTCACTGAGTAAACTGATGGAGAGGATGGTGGCCAAACATATCGAAAGATATGCTCACACAGGAAAGATTAATCCCGAATGAACAGTTTGGGTTTCGGAAAAACACTCCACCACAGCCCAACTAGCCCGGTTAACTGTCTATATAACTCATGGCTATAACAACAACAAACATACTGGCCTGGTCATGCTTGACGTAGAAAAAGCGTATGATACTATCTGGGTGAGGGGACTGCTTTATACACTAATCAACTTCAAATTTCCGGTATACCTCATAAAATTCCGTCAGTCCCATCTAACCGACAATAACTGTTTCCGGATTTTTTTCCCCTAAAAAACCTCTCACGGCCGGACTCCCACAGGGTGCAGTACTCTCACTGATCATTTTCACCCTATATACAGCCGATATCCCACACCCCCCCCATATACAATTAGCCCTCTTCGCAGTCGACACGGCGATATTCACCCAGTCATGGCGTCCTGACACTATAACCCAGCCGTCTCTTCCAAGCAGTGTGTCGACTCCTCACCTACTTATCCCGCTGGCGCCTCAAAGTAAATATAGCCAAAACTGAAAGCCAATCATATTCACCAAAAGACGGCCAAAACTCCCAGCGCCGATCCGGCTGGAGGGAATGGTGATTCCGTGGTCGGGGAAGTCAACTACTCTGGACTCCGTTAACTTCCACCCTTAACCACTCATCACAAGTCACACGAGCGGCTCACACGGCAATCGGCAATCTACTGCAACTCCTTCCCACTACTGGCCAAGCACTCCACACTGTCAGTAACCACAAAGCTGCACATTTATAGGCAACCATCCGATCCGCCTTAACATACGCGGCAACCTGTATGGTGCTCCATAAGTGCTTCGACATATCAACAACTTCAAGTAGTGCAAAATAAGTGTTTACGGGTCATTTCTAATTCCCCCGCCGCACCCCCATACCCCGCCTCCACTCTTCCTTAAGTATTGACTATATACAGTCATATGTCCGACAACTAGCGTCCAGGTTTTATTCCAAATGCCAATCCCATCCCAATCCCCCCATCCGGTCCTTACAGCAATATACAATCCACAATCTGAACACTGTGTACAGACGATACAAACACAAACGGCCAAAGCATATCTTGCTGAAATTACAGAAGGCTGAAAGGCAGTGTTTTTGTTGTTCTCAGTTTTTCACTACAACTGCTGTGTCTTAGCTCACTGTACGTTGCGGTCAGGCGGATGTACCGATATTGTGAAAGTACGGAAGTTGGTAAATGGTACAACTTGCTAACAGTTTTGTTACTTGATGTATACTGATAATGTTAATAAAGCTTTTATTTAAAAAAAAGGAGTTTTGTAACAACCTTCAAACTTTCCAGTGAAATGTGACAGTTGAGGTCACGAGCACTGTGGCACAGAATGTTGTTTGTATAAACCACTTACAGTGAAAGCGAACAAAACCACGGTGATGCTGAAACGTCTGCAGTATCTGCCTCACCACTCGATTGGAACTGAGATTGTTACATGAATGACGGTTATTTTTATTGAAAAGTTTATCAACTGCAGATTATAACGCGTTGTTTGTAAACGTCTGTCTGCATTAGATACAGAATAAAGGCATCACGCTCAGCGCTGACCTTTATTCTGTGTCATCAGTGCGATAAGCGCGATGTATAAGCACCAGTCATGATGTCAGTAAAAGTGTTCCTCCTTCAGTTGTCCTGTTTGAACAGCAACAAATATTTGTAACAGTTTATTACTGTCCCTGTATTTGTCAAGCAATTCCCTCGCACAATTTGCAGTCCTGCTGTCAAATTAGCAATCAGTAAACTGTCTGCACGTGACAGTAGCAAACAGTCTACTGTCGAACGTGACAGTAGCAATGAGTCTACTGTCTGCACTGACAGTAGCAATCAGTCTACTGTCTGCACGTGACAGTAGCAATCAGTCTACTGTCTGCACGTGACAGTAGCAATCAGTCTAACTGTCTGCACATGACAGTAGCAAACAGTCAACTGTCTGCACGTGACAGTAGCAATCAGTCTACTGTCTGCACGTGACAGTAGCAATCAGTCTACTGTCTGCACGTGACAGTAGAAAACAGTTACTGTCTGCACGTGACAGTAGCAATCAGTCTACTGTCTGCACGTGACAGTAGCAATCAGTGTACTGTCTGCACGTGACAGTAGAAACATCTACATGTCTGACGTGACAGTAGCATCAGTCACTGTCTGCAGTGACAGTAGCAATCGTTACTGTCTGCACGTGACAGTAGCAAACAGTGTACTGTCGTGACGTAATGTTTGTTGACGTAGTAAAACAGTGTACTGTTTTTCACTGTACAACATATAACTGACTGATTTGTATAACTGAGGACGGAGTGTTTAAACTGCGCGGTACGGACTGTATTAAGTGTTTTGTGTGGATCTCAGAACAGACTGCGATTATTTCACTGTACAACATTAACTGACTGGTTTGTATAACTGAGACGGAGTGTGTTTACTGCGCGGTACGGACTGTATTTATGTGTTTTGTGTGGATCTCAGAACAAAAGCGATTATTTCACTGTACAGCATTAACTGACTGGTTTGTATAACTGAGACGGAGTGTTTTATGCCGGTACGGACTGTATGTGTTTTGTGTGATCTAGAACAAACAGCGATTATTTCACTGTACAGCATTAACTGACTGGTTTGTATAACTGAGACGGAGTGTGTTTATGCGCTGGTACGGACTGTATTATGTGTTTTGTGTGGATCTCAGAACAAACAGCGATTATTTCACTGTACAACATTAACTGACTGGTTTTATATAACTGGACGGATAGGAGTGTGTTTATACTGCGCGGATAATGAATTAGAATCATTAAATGTAGTTCAGGTTAATATTGTCTTTGAAGTGTAATACTGACCGTCTGAACTCCACTGCAGTCAACACACGTGTTCCCTTCAGCAGACCTGCAGCTGATTCTCGCAATACGTTCCACTGCACTAAATACTATTCACCTACTGCCGCTCGCGATGCACGCAGACAAGCATGTAGCTATTGGGGGTAACTGTCGTTGTAGTTGCCTGACTAACAGGAGATATTAATAGAAGACTTCAGTATCAAAATTAATATCTAACTCTTTATCAGTTCTCGAGTTGACACACACAGACATACACACACACAGACAGACACACACGCAGACATACATACACACAGACAGACAGACAGACAGACACTGCAACACAAATATGTGCAGCTGTGCACATTCTGTTTGCAAGTGCACCAAAGTGCAACACAGAGCAGCTGTAGAACGAGCAAGGCGACTTCTGTTTATTGAACGAAATTCAGCGTCCTTCGTTGGAATATGTAATGTGTGTACAGTGGTGTGTTTTGAGGTGTGTTGTGGAGTTACTGGTGACAGTGTTTACTGAACGGGACCTTACAGCACAGTGGTTATCTTATACAGTAATGTGTGTACAGTGGTGTGTATTGAGGTGTGTTGTGGAGTTACTGGTGACAGTGTTTACTGAACGGGACCTTACAGCACAGTGGTTACCTTATACAGCAGTGTGTGTACATTGGTGTGTTGATGTGTGTTGTGGAGTTACTGGTAACAGTGTTTACTGAACGGGACTTTACAGCACAGTGGTTACCTTGTACAGTGGTGTGTGTACAGTGGTGTGTGTTGAGTTGTGTTGTGGAGTTACTGGTGACAGTGTTTACTGAACGTGACCTTACAGCACAGTGGTTACCTTGTACAGTAGTGTGTGTACAGTGGTGTGTGTTGAGGTTTGTTGTGGAGTTACTGGTGACAGTGTTTACTGAACGGGACCTTACAGCACAGTGGTTACCTTGTACAGTGGTGTGTGTTGAGGTGTGTTGTGGAGTTACTGGTGACAGTGTTTACTGAACGGGACCTTACAGCACAGTGGTTACCTTGTACAGTAGTGTGTGTACAGTGGTGTGTGTTGAGGTGTGTTGTGGAGTTACTGGTGACAGTGTTTACTGAACGTGACCTAACAGCACAGTAGTTACCTTGTACAGTAGTGTGTGTACAGTGGTGTGTGTTGAGGTGTGTTGTGGAGTTACTGGTGACAGTGTTTACTGAACGTGACCTTACAGCACAGTGGTTACTTTGTACAGTAGTGTGTGTACAGTGGTGTGTGTTGAGGTGTGTTGTAGAGTTATTGGTGACAGTGTATACTGAACGTGACCTTACAGCACAGTGGTTACCTTGTACAGTAGTGTGTGTACAGTGGTGTGGGTTGAGGTGTGTTGTAGAGTTGCTGGTGGCAGTGTTTACTGAACGGGACCTTACAGCAAAGTGGTTACCTTGTACAGTAGTGTGTGTACAGTGGTGTGGGTTGAGGTGTGTTGTAGAGTTGCTGGTGGCAGTGTTTACTGAACGGGACCTTACAGCAAAGTGGTTACCTTGTACAGTAGTGTGTGTACAGTGGTGTGTGTTGAGGTGTGTTGTGGAGTTACTGGTGACAGTGTTTACTGAACGTGACCTAACAGCACAGTGGTTACCTTGTACAGTAGTGTGTGTACAGTGGTGTGTGTTGAGGTGTGTTGTGGAGTTACTGGTGACAGTGTTTACTGAACGTGACCTTACAGCACAGTGGTTACTTTGTACAGTATGTGTGTGTACAGTGGTGTGTGTTGAGGTGTGTTGTAGAGTTATTGGTGACAGTGTTTACTGAACGTGACCTTACAGCACAGTGGTTACCTTATACAGTAGTGTGTGTACAGTGGTGTGGGTTGAGGTGTGTTGTAGAGTTGCTGGTGGCAGTGTTTACTGAACGGGACCTTACAGCAAAGTGGTTACCTTGTACAGTAGTGTGTGTACAGTGGTGTATGTTGAGGTGTGTTGTGGAGTTACTGGTGACAGTGTTTACTGAACGGGACCTTACAGCACGGTGTTACTGCGTTGTGTACAGTGTGTGTGTTGAGGTTCGTTGTGGAGTTACTGGTGACAGTGTTTACTGAACGTGACCTTACAGCACAGTGGTTACCTTGTACAGTAATGTGTGTACAGTGGTGTGTGTTGAGGTTCGTTGTGGAGTTACTGGTGACAGTGTTTACTGAACGTGACCTTACAGCACAGTGGTTATCTTGTACAGTAATGTGTGTACAGTGGTGTGTGTTGAGGTGTGTTGTGGAGTTACTGGTGATAGTGTTTACTGAACGGGACCTTACAGCACAGTGGTTACCTTGTACAGTGGTGTGTGTTGAGGTACCGGGTCTCTTTCCCGGGGGTGAAGCGGCCGGGGCGTGGAGTTGACCACCCACCCTCATCTAGTGACAGGGTTAAAGAAAGAGTAGAGCTATACCTCTACTCCCCCTCTGGGCCTTCATGGCCTGTTATAGGGAGATCTTTACCTTACCTTTACCTTAGTTGTGTTAGAGGCTCAGTCGACCCCAGGGCCATAGTGCGGCCGGAGAGATTAAGTCAATGAAAGATTCCAGTGACTGCATCGAGAATCGAACCGCGACCTTCCGGCTTGTAGCGCAGTGCCTCAACCAACTGCGCCTCCCTTTGGCGAGAGGGTATGAACTGGCGCACGACGGACTCCAGTGGCGTATCCTTGTGTTTGAACGTGCAAACCACTTTACTTCTCGGACACTGGAATCATGGCTTCGAATTCCGTCACGGATATGGCTGTATATCTGTGTTTCTTGTGTCTGCGTAAGAAACCTTTTTACAGCCGATCCCCCATCCAAGGGGTCATAACAGATATCTACAAAGAAGATTCTGAAAACTACAAAACAACATTCCCTGGGGCCCTTGGCATGTAGCGTTATTGAAGAGAACAGGTGTATTTGTGTTACAGGCTGGTCCAGTATGGCGTGGAATTGTAGCAGCGTGTTACAATACGAATAAAATGCTTCGGCTGACATAATTGGTACACTTGTGCAGGTTCACAGTTCTTACACATTCTGTTCAACTGAACAGTCCATCAATTTGACGTCACTACGTTAACATATAGTATTCATTTATTTACATACGTGTTCTTTCCCGGAGAAATTTTTGTAATTTGAAGCAAATAAAACGATGTTTAAGCTGATTGACCGGTTCTGCAATCCTATCTGTTTTATGGTACACCCCCTCCAACCCCCTCCAACACCCCCACCCCCCATGCTACACATGGTCTAATAGGGCTGAGTTTCTACAGTCGGCAGTAAAACAGTTATCACTGACACGCCTTATTTACTGTTCATAGTGCAGTGGCTATTGACTGCAACGGTCAATGTAAGCTGCCGTGGTCACAGAACACCTGCATGGCGCATGCGCAGTTGAGCACAGTTTACTGTAACAGGTAGAGTGACATGTAGGCAGGCCGAGTAAAAGGAATACCTGTGGTTGCCCTGGACAGGCCCTGAGGTTCCAGGAGGTTGAGGCTCCCAGATTTCAAGACAATCGGCTCATGAAGGTGGTAAGGTTGTTACACCTACACACCGGCCGTCTTTACCCCACAGGAAATATTCCTGGTACACATTTCTGTTAGAGGCTCAGGGCCATATTGCGGCTGGAAGGATTAAGTCAAAGAAAAATTCTAATGACTCCATCGGGAATCGAACCCGCGACCTTCCGGCTTTTAGGGCAGTGCCTCAAGCCATGTAATACAGTCACAGTAGTATTTGTCGGCTTATGTTAAACTCGGGTTTTGTGTGTGCTGTGAAACACCGACTGAGGAACGTGTGAAAGAGACAGAGGGAGTCGTATTGTCGATGTCGAGTGAGCAAAGGTCGGTTTTGGGGCCCACATTCTGAACCTGCACATCTCTAATATATTCACTACACGACCGCAACTTTCGTCGCATGTACAACTGCTTCAGGTCCCGCCGTTTCGAAAGGACAAGTAGGAAAACTTTACTTTGTGTGAAGCTGGTTGACGTGAAATTCTCATTTCCATCTTCCAATCGACCGTCAGCTGCTACTGTGGTAGTACAGCTCTCTGCACAACCACTTAGCGCTACAAGACAGCTCTACAAGTTGTGTACCTTTATACATGAAGAATGACTTTGAATGAAAACTTTCTTTGAACCTAAAGGCAAGGACTGTCTTTCTTCAATTTAAGCCTTTACTGAAGATCATATTATTGTTATTATTTAATAATATCCAGTTCCTACCTCACAGAAAACACTCCATTTCCACCACAAGCATTAACAAATTAGTCCTACTCAGAGAAATAATCGCTATTTGTTTACGAATCTTATTCGACACACAAAGAGGTCAATAGCTATATGTTAGCTCAGTAACTGATGTCGTTTAAAGGGTAAAAAATTTATATTCAAGCAGTCTTTCGCTATTGGCAACTTGAAACTAAAATATATGGTATTAAACTTCTCAGCTCAGGTATTTGTCTCGTGTTGAGAGCCTTTCCATGTCAAGTGATTGTAACGCCTTAGACAGGAGATTCTAAAAAGTTTGAGGCTCTAAGCTTACGTTCTAACTTAAAGGCCAGAGGGCTGAAATGTGTGTCAGAATGGATAAATGAAAACGTTAGCTTGAGAATCGTAGTTCGACATCAGAATCGTAAAACGTTCGCGTTCACATAATATTTATAGTACTAATATTATGAAGTTGTTATGTGGACCATGGTTACACGTGACGTTTCCAAGTCTCCGTACGCCTGTGGTTATTGTACGTACCGTTTTGTAAAGTTAAATAACACAGTTGAATCACATCGTTTGTTTATGGGGTTCAATTTGTTTTGAGAACAAACTGTTTGTACTCTGTCACTAACATTAACTGCCTGGCCTTTAAAATGGACATTTTGAATTACTACAAATTTGCTTTAAATTTAACGATAAACAAGCTCAAATTCTCGGTTATCCTCGTAAATCTGATCTAGTCAGATAATTCCTTATCACACCTTGACAGCGTCGTTAAATAAACACATATCTCTTTGTGATTGAATATGTACGCATGTTATGAATTTCTGACGCAATTTCCATGGAAATATAAAATGGTGACAGCTCTGTGTTCCAAACTGCCATCTAACGAATAAAGATGTAACTTACTTTACTGGTTTGAGGCATAAAAACTTACATGACGTCACGAAAGACGTGACAGCCCGCTGCATCTCAGTGGGTCTTTTCCTGTAGTACAGATCATAAGTACTAAGTCCGAGTCCGACCCGCGTACTGTGGCCTTTAAGTATTGTAATCGGCCGACTGTCATGTGACCTTGAACCATTGCGACGCCCAAGTTGTGCGCTGGCTTAAGAACTGTCAATTTGCTTTTAAATACTCTTGTAAAGTAATTCAAATGAAGGCCCATCGTAGTCAACCTAACTCATTTATTTCACTGTGCGTTGGTACATGTTTCGGTTAATTACAAAGCCATCGTTCGGACAAGCCAAGAAATTCAAGCAACATGAAGTCACTAGTACTTTGGAAAAATATTTTGGAGCTTCTTTAGATGAGTCTGGGTCTTTGGATTTGGGGTTGAGCGCCTCGTCTGGCAACTACCGTCTCAGACGGCACTCCCTTCTGAGTAGCCAGTTGATTATGGCGAATTCTTCGTCAGTGATTTGGCTGATGCAGCTACCGGACTCTGGCAGAGGCGTGGACAGAGGCCCCGGACAGTGGACAAGGCATGCTGACTGCTACAATACGAAGGGTAGCAGCAGCAACTGCTTGAACTGGAAGTAAATGGACACACAACCAGGCACGAAATACTGCTTAGGGAGAGAACTTCTGTCATCGCAAAGTAATTTATAGAAGCACAAAATGGAAAATGTGCTGAAATATGTACAGCTGTAATTCTAAGCTTGAAACAAGGAGTGTAAAAATATTGAGCCTCAAGCTGTACGTTGAACCAAAGGCATCCGTATTACTTGAATGTCCCTTGCTGTCCTGGATGTGGCCAGTTGTCTTTGTAATGAGCCCGAAAAATGTAGCCATCACATTACGAAACAAGTACGTTGTACTGATTGTGATAGGCCTTTATTCGAATCATTAAATGTTCACACAACAGGACGACCCAGATGAAGGCACGACTTTTTGTTGCTACAGCCACACATAGTACAAACACATTTTGTTGCTACAGCCACACATAGTACAAACACAGTTTGTTGCTACAGCCACACATAGTACAAACACATTTTGTTGCTACAGCCACACATAGTACAAACACAGTTTTGTTGCTACAGCCACACATAGTACAAACATATTTTGTTGCTACAGCCACACATAGTACAAACACATTTTGTTGCTACAGCCACACATAGTACAAACACATTTTGTTGCTACAGCCACACATAGTACAAACACATTTTGTTGCTACAGCCACACATAGTACAAACACATTTTGTTGCTACAGCCACACATAGTACAAACACATTTTGTTGCTACAGCCACACATAGTACAAACACATTTTGTTGCTACAGCCACACATAGTACAAACACATTTTGTTGCTACAGCCACACAGTACAAACAATTTTGTTGCTACAGCCACACACAGTACAAACACAGTTGTTGCTACAGCCACACATAGTACAAACACATTTGTTGCTACAGCCACACATAGTACAAACATATTTTGTTGCTACAGCCACACATAGTACAAACACAGTTTTTGCTACAGCCACACATAGTACAAACACAGTTTGTTGCTACAGCCACACATAGTACAAACACAGTTTGTTGCTACAGCCACACATAGTACAAACACAGTTTGTTGCTACAGCCACACATAGTACAAACACAGTTTGTTGCTACAGCCACACATAGTACAAACACAGTGTGTTGCTACAGCCACACATAGTACAAACACAGTTTGTTGCTACAGCCACACATAGTACAAACACATTTGTTGCTACAGCCACACATAGTACAAACACAGTTTTGTTGCTACAGCCACACATAGTACAAACACAGTTTGTTGCTACAGCCACACATAGTACAAACACAGTTTGTTACTACAGCCACACATAGTACAAACACAGTTTGTTGCTACAGCCACACATAGTACAAACACAGTTTGTTGCTACAGCCACACATAGTACAAACACAGTTGTTGCTACAGCCACACATAGTACAAACACAGTTTGTTGCTACAGCCACACATAGTACAAACACAGTTGTTGCTACAGCCACACATAGTACAAACACAGTTTGTTCTACAGCCACACATAGTACAAACACACTTTGTTGCTACAGCCACACATAGTACAAACACAGTTGTTGCTACAGCCACACATAGTACAAACACAGTTTGTTGCTACAGCCACACATAGTACAAACACATTTTGTTGCTACAGCCACACATAGTACAAACACAGTTTGTTGCTACAGCCACACAAAGTACAAACACATTTTGTTGCTAACAGCCACACATAGTACAAACACAGTTTGTTGCTACAGCCACACATAGTACAAACACAGTGTGTTGCTACAGCCACACATAGTACAAACACAGTTTGTTACTACAGCCACACATAGTACAAACACAGTTTGTTTCTACAGCCACACATAGTACAAAATCAATTTGTTGCTACAGCCACACATAGTACAAACACAGTTTGTTGCTACAGCCACACATAGTACAAACACAGTTTGTTGCTACAGCCACACATAGTACAAACACATTTTGTTGCTACAGCCACACATAGTACAAACACAGTTTGTTGCTACAGCCACACATAGTACAAACAAAGTGTGTTGCTACAGCCACACATAGTACAAACACAGTTTGTTGCTACAGCCACACATAGTACAAACACAGTGTGTTGCTACAGCCACACATAGTACAAACACAGTTTGTTGCTACAGCCACACATAGTACAAACACAGTTTGTTGCTACAGTCCACACATACTACAAACACAGTTTGTTGCTACAGCCACACATAGTACAAACACATTTTGTTGCTACAGCCACACATAGTACAAACACAGTTTGTTACTACAGCCACACATAGTACAAACACAGTTTGTTGTTACAGCCACACACAGTACAAACACATTCATATACCGTTAATCTGAAAAACTTGCATTGACAAAGGAAAACCGACAACTCGGAGAGAAACCTGTCCCAGTGCCACTTTGTCCACCACAAATCTCACATCGATTCATCTGTGATCGAACCCGTGTCTCCATAGTGAGAGGCCAGGGACTAACAGCCTGAGCCATGGCACGGCCTACAAAGAGCAATTACTCACTACAGAACAGAATAAGCGTATTTATATATAGATCATGAAACAATGCAACTCTCAGTTTGTTGTCTGACCAACCTTCACTAAACAAGCAACCAGACAAAAGTGTGTGGTTATATGGTAAAGAACTAAACTAATACCATTCCACTACTCCATCCCTCTGGTTTCACAGTACAGAAATCCAGTCATCTCAAAGGCGTACAAAAAAAATAGAACAGCAGGGTTTTGGAGAAGGAACAACTAATTTATTGGACTGTGGAACATAACTGCCTAGAACATATCCAAGATTTTTATTATGTGTTGACCTTTCAAATTACTTTATTATGAGTTGTGTTGGTTAGTAAAGGCAACACTGTAACAGTGAAGTGAGTACATATACTTACCACTGTGCTTTAAACAGTTTACAGTCCTTACCCACGTCTTACATTGTCCAGCCAATCGGCCAATTCTTTCTTCCCCTAACTCCGCGCCAATTTACTGGCGTCTGACCGTCCTCACCCTTCACACTAACATCTGCTCCTCTCTCCACAAACAGCTTCACCACAGACAAATGTCCGCTCCATGCCGCATATTGCAGCGGAGTGTGTTGCCACCTGCTCAGATGATCCACAGCGATTATTTCACTGTACAGCATTAACTGACTGGTTTGTATAACTGAGACGGAGTGTGTTTACTGCGCGGTACGGACTGAATTTATGTGTTTTGTGTGGATCTCAGAACAAACAGCGATTATTTCACTGTACAACATTAACTGACTGGTTTGTGTAACTGAGACGGAGTGTGTTTACTGCGCGGTACGGACTGTATTTATGTGTTTTGTGTGGATCTCAGAACAAACAGCGATTATTTCACTGTACAACATTAACTGACTGGTTTGCATAACTGAGACGGAGTGTGTTTACTGCGCGGTACGGACTGTATTTATGTGTTTTGTGTGGATCTCAGAACAAACAGCGATTATTTCACTGTACAATATTAACTGACTGGTTTGTATAACTGAGACGGGGTGTGTTTACTGCGCGGTACGGACTGTATCTATGTGTTTTGTGTGGATCTCAGAACAAACAGCGATTATTTCACTGTACAACATTAACTGACTGGTTTGTATAACTGAGACGGAGTGTGTTTACTGCGCGGTACGTACTGTATTTATGTGTTTTGTGTGGATCTCAGAACAAACAGCGATTATTTCACTGTACAACATTAACTGACTGGTTTGTGTAACTGAGACGGAGTGTGTTTACTGCGCGGTACGGAATGTATTTATGTGTTTTGTGTGGATCTCAGAACAAACAGCGATTATTTCACTGTACAACATTAACTGACTGGTTTGTGTAACTGAGACGGAGTGTGTTTACTGCGCGGTACGGACTGTATTCATGTGTTTTGTGTGGATCTCAGAACAAACAGCGATTATTTCACTGTACAACATTAACTGACTGGTTTGTATAACTGAGACGGAGTGTGTTTACTGCGCGGTACGGACTGTATTTATGTGTTTTGTGTGGATCTCAGAACAAACAGCGATTATTTCACTGTACAACATTAACTGACTGGTTTGTATAACTGAGACGGGGTGTGTTTACTGCGCGGTACGGACTGTATCTATGTGTTTTGTGTGGATCTCAGAAGAAACAGCGATTATTTCACTGTACAACATTAACTGACTGGTTTGTATAACTGAGAAGGAGTGTGTTTACTGCGCGGTACGGACTGTATTTATGTGTTTTGTGTGGATCTCAGAACAAACAGCGATTATTTCACTGTACAACATTAACTGAATGGTTTGTATGACTGAGACGGAGTGTGTTTACTGCGCGGTACGGGCTGTGTTTATGTGTTTTGTGTGGATCTCAGAACAAACAGCGATTATTTCACTGTACAACATTAACTGACTGGTTTGTATAACTGAGACGGAGTGTGTTTACTGCGCGTACGGACTGTATTTATGTGTTTTGTGTGGATCTCAGAACAAACAGCGATTATTTCACTGTACAGCATTAACTGACTGGTTTGTATAACTGAGACGGAGTGTGTTTTACTGCGCGGTACGTACTGTATGTGTTTTGTGTGTATCTCAGAACAAACAGCGATTATATCATGCACAACATTAACTGACTGGTTTGTATAACTGAGACAGAGTGTGTGTTACTGCGCGGTACGGACTCTATGTGTTTTGTGTGGATCTCAGAACAAACAGCGATTATTTCACTGCACAACATTAACTGACTGGTTTGTATAACTGAGACGAGTGTGTTTACTGCGCGTAACGGACTGTATTTATGTGTTTTGTGTGGATCCAGAACAAACAGCGATTATTTCACTGTACAGCATTAACTGACTGGTTTGTATAACTGAGACGGAGTGTGTTTTACTGCGCGGTACGGACTGTATTTATGTGTTTTGTGTGGATCTCAGAACAAACAGCGATTATTTCACTGTACAACATTAACTGACTGGTTTGTATAATTGGGACGGAGTGTGTTTACTGCGCGGTACGGACTGTATTTATGTGTTTTGTGTGGATCTCAGAACAAACAGCGATTATTTCACTGTACAACATTAACTGGCTGGTTTGTATAATGAACGGAGTGTGTTTACTGCGCGGTACGGACTGTATTTATGTGTTTTGTGTGGATCTCAGAACAAACAGCGATTATTTCACTGTACAGCATTAACTGACTGGTTTGTAAACTGGGACGGAGTGTGTTTACTGCGCGGTACGGACTGTATGTGTTTTGTGTGGATCTCAGAACAAACAGCGATTATTTCACTGCACAACATTAACGACTGGTTGTATAACTGAGACAGAGTTGTATACTGCGCGGTACGGACTGTATGTGTTTTTGTGTGGATCTCAGAACAAACAGCGATTATTTCACTGCACAACTTAACTGACTGGTTTGTATAACTGAGACGGAGTGTGTTTACTGCGCGCGTACGGACTGTATTTATGTGTTTGTGTGGATCTCAGAACAAACAGCGATTATTTCACTGTACAGCATTAACTGACTGGTTTGTATAACTGAGAACGAGTGTTTTACTGCGCGTACGGACTGTATTTATGTGTTTTGTGTGGATCTAGAACAACAGCGATTATTCACTGTACAGCATTAACTGACTGGTTTGTATAACTGAGACGGAGTGTGTTTACTGCGCGGTACGGACTGTATTTAATGTGTTTTGTGTGGATCTCAGAACAAACAGCGATTATTTCACTGTACAACATTAACTGCTGTTTGTATAACTGAGACGGATGTGTTTACTGCGCGGTACGGACTGTAGTGTTTTGTGTGGATCTCAGAACAAACAGCGATTATTTCACTGTACAACATTAACTGACTGGTTTGTATAACTGAGACGGAGTGTGTTTACTGCGCGGTACGGACTGTATTTATGTGTTTTGTGTGGATCTTCAACAAACAGCGATTATTACACTGTAACAACATTTAACTGCTGGTTTGATACTGGACGGAGTTGTTTTTACTCGCGGTAACGCTGTATTTATTGTTATGTTGGATCTCAGAACAAACATGCGATTATTTCACTGTACAGCATTAACTGGACGGTTTGTATAATGTGTTGAGTGGTTAAACAGCGGTACGGACTGTATTTAATGTTTTTGTGTGGATTCAGAACAAACAGCGATATTTACTGCAAACATTAACTGACTGGTTTGTATAACTCAGACAGAGGTGTTTACTGGCGTACGGAACTGTATTTGTTTGTATGGTGGATTCAAACAAACAGCGATTTTCACTGCACAAATTAACTGACTGGTTTGTATAAACGAAACGCGAGTTTTACTGCGCTGGTACGAACTGTATTTAGTGTGTTTGTGTGACTCCAGAACAAAAGCGATTATTTCACTGTACAACATTAACTGCTGGTTTGTATAACTGAGACGGAGTGTGTTTACTGCGCGGTACGGACTGTATTTATGTGTTTTGTGTGGATCTCAGAACAAACAGCGATTATTTCACTGTACAGCATTAACTGACTGGTTTGTATAACTGGACGGAGTGTGTTTACTGCGCGGTACGGACTGTATTTATGTGTTTTGTGTGGATCTCAGAACAAACAGCGATTATTTCACTGACAACATTAACTGACTGGTTTGTATAACTAGACGGAGTGTGTTTACTGCGCGGTACGGACTGTATTTATGTGTTTTGTGTGGATCTCAGAACAAACAGCGATTATTTCACTGACAACATTAACTGACTGGTTTGTATAACTGAGACGGAGTGTGTTTACTGCGCGGTACGGACTGTATTTATGTGTTTTGTGTGGATCTCAGAACAAACAGCGATTATTTCACTGACAACATTAACTGACTGGTTTGTATAACTAGACGGAGTGTGTTTACTGCGCGGTACGGACTGTATTTATGTGTTTTGTGTGGATCTTCAGAACAAACAGCGATTATTTCACTGACAACATTAACTGACTGGTTTGTATAACTGAGACGGAGTGTGTTTACTGCGCGGTACGGACTGTATTTATTGTTTTGTGTGGATCTCAGAACAAACAGCGATTATTTCACTGCACAACATTAACTGACTGGTTTGTATAACTCAGACGGAGTGTGTTTACTGCGCGGTACGGACTGTATGTGTTTTGTGTGGATCTCAGAACAAACAGCGATTATTTCACTGTACAACATTAACTGACTGGTTTGTATAACTGAGACGGAGTGTGTTTACTGCGCGGTACGGACTGTATTTATGTGTTTTGTGTGGATCTCAGAACAAACAGCGATTATTTCACTGTACAACATTAACTGACTGGTTTGTATAACTGAGACGGAGTGTGTTTACTGCGCGGTACGGACTGTATTTATGTGTTTTGTGTGGATCTCAGAACAAACAGCGATTATTTCACTGTACAACATTAACTGACTGGTTGTTATAACAGAGAGGGCAAGTGATTTCATGCTTCCGCCGCGGTGTAAATGAGATCTGCGATCTTCTGGGATTTTACGCAGCGTATAATGGTAATTCCGTACTGACGTTTCGGGACAACCTATCTGTCCCATCTTCAACGGTCAAGCAAGCCCTTGACCCTTGAAATAGGACCGATAGGTTGTCCCGAAACGTCAGTACGGAGTTACCATTCTACGCTGCGTAAAATTCTACAACAGCGCAAATCCCGAGAGGGAAAGTTTTTACTGCGCGGTACGAACTGAATCTTTAAATATCATTAAGGTTACCCCCAGTCTGTTTTACAAAATTAAATAAAAACAAAAGAATTGCAATTGGATGTGCGACAGTGTGATAGCGAAACTTCAGGGGTGTGTTGTACAAGTCACTTGGAGAAAACAAATGTCCATAAAACACCACACATCACACACAACATACCACACACAACACACCACATACAAAACACCGCACACAACACACCAGACACCACAAATAATACACCACACACAACACACCACACACCACAAACAACACACCACACACAACACACCACATACAAACACCGCACACAACACACCACATACAAAACACCGCACACAACACACCAGACACCACAAACAATACACCACACACAACACACCACACACCACAAACAACACACCACACACAACACACCACATACAACACACAAAACACAACACACGTCAGTGAAATATTGATATGAGTTGCCGGATAAAAAAAGGCTCTTTATTGTCAGAATTATACAAAGCCGATAAATACACTGTGTGGCCTGAATGCAGACATGTTGAATGTTCGGTTCATATACTTACCACTGTGCTTTATACAGTTAACAGTCTTTACCCACGTCTTACATTGTCCAGCCAATCCGCCACATCTTTATTTCCCTCTCTCCGCGCCTTATCACTCGCGGTCTTACCGTCTTTATTCTTCGCACTAACATCTGCTCCCCTCTCCACAAGCAGCTTCACCACAGACAAACGTCCCGCCCAAGCTGCCCAATTAAGCGGAGTGTTTAGGTACCCGTTCACAGGATCCACCTTCGCTCCCCAGTCCAGCAACAGACGGCACACATCCAGATGTCCATACTGCGCTGCCCAATGCAGAGCGGTAGCCTGATAACCATTAGCTCTGTCTACGTTAGCGCCGCCCTCCAACAACACCCGCACCACCGCCACATAGCCATATATAGCAGCATATATCAGCGGTGTGTTACGGTCTTTATTATCGTCACTGCACTTGTCATTGCTGTCACACTTCACCAACCTCTTTGTCCTGTTCACGTCTCCCGACTTAGCAGCGTCAAGCAGAGACCGGCAGACCTGTACAATAGACGTTTATTACGTTTATTACGTTTATAATATTTACTGTCTTACAACTACATGAAATATAACAATTTAAGTGTACTACTAACACCTTTCTGTATTGAAATAAAACGCTGAAATTGGAAAGACCGACTGACGGCGGGGATGTTGTGTATTAGCAAATATATTATATGTGTTATATTTTATTTATTTTTAAATAGGTACCCATTTTTATTGCAAATTTTATTACGGCCGCATAACAATGAACAATGTTACACGTCCAACTAGTGGTACGCGTACCACAATTTGAGAAACCTTGCTGTAGAAGAAACTGTAAAGGCTAGAGGCTCTGTTTTGTATAAGGAATGGGAAGAATGAGCAGTGCCTTTATTTTTCCACATGATGAAAGCAGCCGGGGCGTGAATCTCTCTTCTTATCTCAAACCAGATTCGGTGTCAAGGCTGCGTGGATCTATGCCTGCACTCCGCCATACTTGTTCACGGCGCGGTGCTTAATTAAGCACAGGCACACATTTACTGTACCTAAAGTTTATACAACTGTATTTATCAGCTACACACATGTACACGTGTTATCAGACTACTTCCCAGCACAGCAATCACTCACCAACCAAGTTCCACACACTGACTTACGTTTCAACATTTTAAGCATCTGACCGACTTCCACGAAACTTCGTATGAAGGCTATGCCATAGCATTACAGTACAAACATGTAACTTTAACTTACTGCACTATGTAAAGGCAACATGGCGGACTGACGATCTTGTGACGTCACAGCTATAATTGTGGTACATAACGTGAGGACATGAAATTATTTGTGGTAATACATTGTTTGGAAATATGTGCGTTATGAAAGGTAATTTTGTTTTTTTTATGCCGTAAAATAATTTGCTGGAAGTTCACAGAATTTGTTTAGCTGTCGGTTTGATTCTGATAACTGATGGACCGTTGGAACAAGGCGAGTGGAATTTGGTACGGAGCGAGAACAAAAGTGTGCCAAGATATTGTGTGCAAAATATTGCTTGTAAGGCGGCAGTTACATGCATGATGGCAGTTGGAGTTTTGATGTGACTTGTTACAGTTTAAAGTACACAGTGTCTATATGACGTAAGCAGTTAAACACAAAAATGCACCAAGATAACGTACAGATATGCAGGACCAGAAGCCTGTGGAATAGGAAAGGTGTTGGGAACTGTCCTGGGAAATTGTTGTTACTTTGTTGAAACAAAGCAGCTGTCAGTAGCTTCAGCACACAGCGATAAGACTTTACTAATAAGAGCGCTGTAATATAGTAAAGGTAAAGTTCGCCCTAGAACAGGCCACGAAGGCACAGAGAGGAGTAGAGGTATAGCTCTACTCTTTCTTTAACCTCGGCGCTAGCTGGGGGTGGGTGGTCAACTCTACGCGCCGGCCACATTACCCCCGGAAATGACACGTTACCCATTGTATAGGAGGCTGAGTTGGCCCCAGGGCCGTTCTGGACTGCTGCGAAAAATTACGCCCCAACCGGGATTCGATCCACAGAACGTCAGGCCCGTAGCGAGTCGCTAAACCGACTGAGATATCCCGGCCACTAACAGCGATGTAATGACATTCGAAACTAATTTTAGAAACACAAACATTTTCATAGAGGAGCTTATAGCTTGAGGCTTCTTGTATTTGTGTTCTGTGACCAACGTTATTAGGCATTACTTGTGTAAACGAAACAAGGGACTTTGGTACACTTCGATTAGATATCATAAAGGTCGCGGTTCCCCTGACCCCACTTTCCTGCAACTCTTTGGTCTTGCAAACGGCGGATATTTTTATAATCACATAATATCTAAAGGTCCATAAACCAAATCCCGTTCCATGACACATAATACCTATATATGACATATCGACAGGCAGACATGAGCAACACTAACTGTAACAACAGACAGCTTACTGTACTGTACGGTACGCACAATTTGTGCAACACAGCTAAGCAGGCCGGTACGTATTAACACTAAACTATTTACCACTATGTAACACTAAGTATCTCAGTTTCCCACATTCCGTCGGTCCAATCCCAAGATCGCTATGTTTACCAACGTCACAATTAATTAGCGGCCGGACACATCTGCAGGCACTGCAGTCGACTCACACATTCAACCGGTGCAAATCGCTAACACAACTCTTTATATATAAACATGTGGTGCAAGACCATTATATAAATATGCCTCTGATGATGGTGGTGTAATAGTCTCCGAAACGTTGATGTTTGACCAAGTTTGACGTGCTTGATTTTCTAAGGTACTTCAGTGAACTTAATGTGACAGCTCTTATCTTACATGTACTTACATTTTTCGGTGTCTCACACAGCAATTGTGACATCTCGTTCAGTGACTCCACTGTCTTTGCTACGTCATCGATGTTAGTTTGTAGTTTTTCCTGTTTCTCAAAGAGCCTTTGTACCGCCTGGTTAATTCTATCCACTGTCTTTGTTAGACCATCGATGGCAGTGTGCAGCGCTGTCTGTTTCTCATTAATACCCTTCAGAACTTCTTCTTTCACTTCTAGTTGTTTCTTCAAACCACTGTTGACAGCTACTGTCTTGTTAAGTTCCTTTGATGTAGCTTGCGATATAAGAACTTGTTTTGTCAGATGTTCCTGTATTTACAAACAACACAGAGGTACTTGTAACGTTATATCACACACATACAAACAACACAGAGGTACTTGTAACGTTATATCACACATATACAAACAACACAGAGGTACTTGTAACGTTATATCACACACATACAAACAACACAGAGGTACTTGTAACGTTATATCACACACATACAAACAACACAGAGGTACTTGTAACGTTATATCACACATATACAAACAACACAGAGGTACTTGTAACGTTATATCACACACATTAAACAAACACAGAGGTACTTGTAACTTTATATCACACACATGCAAACAGCACAGAAGTACTTGTAACGTTATATCACACACAAACAAACAACACAGAAGTACTTGTAACATTATATCACACACATACAAACAACACAGAGTACTTGTAACGTTATATCACACACACAAACAACACAGAGGTACTTGTAACGTTATATCACACACATACAAACAACACAGAGGTACATGTAAATTTATATCACACACATACAAACAACACAGAAGTACTTGTAACGTTACATCACACACATACAAACAACACAGAGGTACATTTAACGTTATATCACACACACACAAATAACACAGAGGTAATTGTAACGTTATATCACACACATACAAACAACACAGAGGTACTTATAACGTTATATCACACACATACAAACAACATAGAGGTACATGTAACGTTATATCACACACATACAAACAACACAGAGGTACTTGTAACGTTATATCAAACACATACAAACAACACAGAGGTACTTGTAACGTTATATCCACACACACACAAACAACAAAGAGGTACATGTAACGTTATATCACACACATAAAAACAACACAGAGGTACTTGTAACGTTATATCACACACATACAAACAACACAGAAGTACTTGTAACGTTTATATGACACATACAAACAACACAGAAGCACTTGTAACGTTATATCACACAGATACAAACAACACAGAGGTACTTGTAACGTTATATCACACACATATAAACAACACAGAGGTACTTGTAACGTTATATCACACACATACAAACAACACAGAAGTACTTGTAACGTTATATCACACACACACAAAACAACACAGAGGTACATGTAACGTTATATCACACACATACAAACAACACAGAGGTACTTGTAACGTTATATCACACACATACAAACAACACAGAGGTACTTGTAACGTTATATCACACACAAACAAACAACACAGAGGTACTTGTAACGTTATATCACACACATACAAACAACACAGAGGTACTTGTAACGTTATATCACACACAAACAAACAACACAGAGGTACTTGTAACGTTATATATCACACACATACAAACAACACAGAGGTACTTGTAACGATATATCACACAGATACAAACAACACAGTAGTACTTGTAACGTTATATCACACACATACAAACAACACAGAAGTACTTGTAACGTTATATCACACACATACAAACAACACAGAAGTACTTGTAACGTTATATCACACACATACAAACAACACAGAGGTACTTGTAAAGTTATATCACACACACACAAACAACACAGAGGTACATGTAACGTTTATATCACACACATACAAACAAAACAGAGGTACTTGTAACTTTATATCACACACATACAAACAACACAGAAGTACTTGTAACGTTATATCACACACATACAAACAACACAGAGGTACATCTAACGTTATATCACACACACACAAACAACACAGAGGTACTTGTAACGTTATATCACACACATACAAACAACACAGAGGTACTTGTAACGTTATATCACACACATACAAACAACACAGAGGTACTTGTAACGTTATATCACACACATAAAAACAACACAGAGGTACTTGTAACGTTATATCACACACATACAAACAACACAGAGGTACTTGTAACGTTATATCCCACACATACAAACAACACAGAGGTACTTGTAACGTTATATCACACACACACACAAACAACACAAAGGTACATGTAACGTTATATCACACACATACAAACAACACAGAAGTACTTGTAACGTTATATCACACACATACAAACAACACAGAGGTACTTGTAACGTTATATCACACACTCACAAAAAACACAAGGTACTTGTAACGTTATATCACACACACACAAACAACACAGAGGTACTTGTAACGTTATATCACACACACATACAAACAACACAGAGGTACTTGTAACGTTATATCACACACATAAAAACAACACAGACGTACTTGTAACGTTATATCACACACATACAAACAACACAGAAGTACTTGTAACGTTATATCACACACATACAAACAACACAGAAGCACTTGTAACGTTATATCACACACATACAAACAACACAGAAGCACTTGTAACGTTATATCACACACATACAAACAACAGAGAGGTACTTGTAACGATATATCACACACATATAAACAACACAGAGGTACTTGTAACGTTATATCACACACATACAAACAACACAGAAATACTTGTAACGTTATATCACATACACACACAAACAACACAGAGGTACATGTAACGTTATTACACACATACAAACAACACAGAGGTACTTGTAACGTTATATCACACACATACATACAACACAGAGGTACTTGTAACGTTATATCACACACAAACAAACAACCAGAGGTACTTGTAACGTTATATCACACACATACAAACAACACAGAGGTACTTGTAACGTTATATCACACACAAACAAACAACACAGAGGTACTTGTAATTTATATCACACACATACAAACAACACAGAGGTACTTGTAATTTATATCACACACATACAAACAACACAGAAGTACTTGTAACGTTATATCACACACATACAAACAACACAGAAGTACTTGTAACGTTATATCACACACATACAGACAACACAGAGGTACTTGTAACGTTATATCACACATACAAACAACACAGAGGTACTGTAACGTTATATCACACACATACAAACAACACAGATGTTACTTGTAACGTTATATCACACACATACAAACAACACAGAGGTACTTGTAACGTTATATCACACACATACAAACAACACAGAGGTACTTGTAACGTTATATCACACACAAAACAACACAGAGGTACTTGTAACGTTATATCACACACATACAAACAACACAGAGGTACTTGTAACGTTATATCACACACACATACAAACAACACAAGGTACTTGTAACGTTATATCACACACATACAAACAACACAGAGGTACTTGTAACGTTATAATCACAACACACATACAAACACACACAGAGGTACTTGTAACGTTATATCACACACATACAAACAACACAGAGGTACTTGTAACGTTTATATCACACACATACAAATAACACAGAGGTACTTGTAACGTTATATCACACACATACAAACAACACAGAGGTACTTGTAACGTTATATCACACACATACAAACAACAAGAGGTACTTGTAACGTTATATCACACAATACAAACAACACAGAAGTACTTGTTAACGTTATATCACACACATACAAACAACACAGAGGTATTGTAACGTTATATCACACACATACAAACAACACAGAGTACTTGTAACGTTATATCCACACATACAAACAACACAGAGGTACTTGTAACGTTATATCACACAATACAAACAACACAGAGGTACTTGTAACGTTATATCACACACATACAAACAACACAGAGTACTTGTAACGTTATATTACACACATACAAACAACACAGAGGTACTTTTAACGTTATTCACACACACACAAACAACACAGAGGTACTTGTAACGTTATATCACACACATACAACAACACAGAGGTACTTGTAACGTTATATCACACACATACAAAAACACAGAGGTACTTGTAACGTTATATCACACACTACAAACAACACAGAGGTACTTGTAACGTTGTATACACACACATAAAACAACACAGAGGTACTTGTAACGTTATATCACACACACACAAACAACACAGAGGTACATGTAACGTTATATCACACACATACAAACAACACAGAGGTACTTGTACGTTATATCAAACACATACAAACAACACAGAAGTACTTGTAACGTTTATCACACACATACAAACAACAAGAGGTACTTGTAACGTTTATCACACACATACAAACAACACAGAGGTACTTGTAACGTTATATCACACATACAAACAACACAGAGGTACTTGTAACGTTATATCACACACATAACAAACAACACAGAGGTACTTGTAACGTTATATCACACACATACAAACAACACAGAGTACTTGTAACGTTATATCACACAATACAAACAACACAGAAGTACTTGTAACGTTATATCACACACATACAAACAACACAGAAGTACTTGTAACGTTATATACACATACAACACAAAGACTTTACGTTATATCACACACATACAAACAACACAGGTACTTGTAACGTTATATCACACACATACAAACAACACAGAGGTACTTGTAACGTTATATCACACACATACAAACAACACAGAGGTACTTGTAACGTTATATCACACACATACAAACAACACAGAGTACTTGTAACGTTATATCACACACACAACAAACAACACAAGAGGTACTTGTAACGTTATTCACACACATACAAACAACACAGAGAGTACTTGTAACGTTATATACCTACAAAACACAACACATACATACAACACAGAGGTACTTGTAACGTTATATCACACACATACAAACAACACAGAAGGTACTTGTAACGTTTATCACACACATAAAACAACACAGAGGTACTTGTAACGTTTTTATCACACACATACAAACAACACAGAGGTACTGTAACGTTATATCACACACATACAAACAACACAGAGGTACTTGTACGTTATATCAAACAATACAAACAACACAGAGGTACTTGTAACGTTATATCACACACAACAAACAACACAGAGGTACTTGTAACGTTTATCACACACATACAAACAACACAGAGGTACTTGTAACGTTATATCACACAACACAAACAACACAGAGGTACTTGTAACGTTATATCACACACATACAAACAACACAGAAGGTACTTGTAACGTTATATCAACACACAACAAACAACACAGAGGTACTTGTAACGTTATATCACACACATACAAACAACACAGAGGTACTTGTAACGTTATATCACACACATACAAACAACACAGAGGTACTTGTAACTTATATACACACAATACAAACAACACAGAAGTACTTGTAACGTTATATCACACACATACAAACAACACAGAAGTACTTGTAACGTTATATCACACACATACAAACAACACAGAGGTACCTGTAACGTTATTTCACACACACACAAACAACACAGAGGTACTTGTAACGTTATATCACACACATACAAACAACACAGAGGTACTTGTAACGTTATATCACACACATACAAACAACACAGAAGTACTTGTAACGTTATATCACACACATACAAACAACACAGAAGTACTTGTAACGTTATATCACACACATACAAACAACACAGAGGTACTTGTAACGTTATATCACACACATACAAACAACACAGAGGTACTTGTAACGTTATATCACACACATACAAACAACACAGAGGTACTTGTAACGTTATATCACACACATACAAACAACACAATGTACTTGTAACGTTATATCACACACACACAAACAACACAGAGGTACTTGTAACGTTATATCACACACATACAAACAACACAGAGGTACTTGTAACGTTATATCACGCACTTACAAACAACACAGAGGTACTTGTAACGTTATATCACACACATACCTAAAACACAGAGGTACTTGTAACGTTATATCACACACATACAAACAACACAAAGGTACTTGTAACGTTGTATCACACACATAAAACAACACAGAGGTACTTGTAACGTTATATCACACACACACAAACAACACAGAGGTACATGTAACGTTATATCACACACATACAAACAACACAGAGGTACTTGTACCGTTATATCAAACACATACAAACAACACAGAAGTACTTGTAACGTTATATCACACACATACAAACAACACAGAAGTACTTGTAACGTTGTATCACACACATACAAACAACACAGAGGTACTTGTAACGTTATATCACACACACAAACAACACAGAGGTACATGTAACGTTATATCACACACATACAAACAACACAGAGGTACTTGTAACGTTATATCACACACATACAAACAACACAGAGGTACTTGTAACGTTATATCCCACACATACAAACAACACAGAAGTTTTTGTAACGTTATATCACACACATACAAACAACACAGAGGTACTTGTAACGTTATATCACACACACACACAAACAACACAGAGGTACTTGTAACGTTATATCACACACATACAAACAACACAGAGTTCTTGTAACGTTATATCACACACATACAAACAACACAGAGGTACTTGTAACGTTATATCACACACATACAAACAACACAGAGGTACTTGTAACGTTATATCCCACACATACAAACAACACAGTGGTACTTGTAACGTTATATCACACACCACACAAACAACACATAGGTACATGTAACGTTATATCACACACATACAAACAACACAGAGGTACTTGTAACGTTATATCACACACATACAAACAACACAGAGGTACTTGTAACGTTATATCACACACACACAAACAACACAAGGTACTTGTAACGTTATATCACACACACACAAACAACACAGAGGTACTTGTAACGTTATATCACACACATACAAACAACACAGAGGTACTTGTAACGTTATATCACGCACATACAAACAACACAGAGGTACTTGTAACGTTATATCACACACATACAAACAACACAGAGATACTTGTAACGTTATATCACACACATACAAACAACACAGAGGTACTTGTAACGTTATATCACACACATACAAACAACACAGAGGTACTTGTAACGCTATATCACACACATGCACACAACACAGAAGTACTTGTAACGTTATATCACACACATACAAACAACACAGATGTACTTGTAACGTTATATCACATACATACAAACAACACAGAAGTACTTGTAACGTTATATCACACACATACAAACAACACAGAAGTACTTGTAACGTTATATCACACACATACAAACAACACAGAGGTACTTGTAACGTTATATCACACATATACAAACAACACAGAGGTACATGTAACGTTATATCACACACATACAAACAACACAGAATTACTTGTAACGTTATATCACACACATACAAACAACACAGAGGTACTTGTAACGTTATATCACACACACACAAACAACATAGAGGTAAACGTAACGTTGTATCACACACATACAAACAACACAGAGGTACTTGTAACGTTATATCACACACATACAAACAACACAGAGGTACTTGTAACGTTATATCACACACATACAAACAATACAGAGGTACTTGTAATGTTATATTACACACATACAAAAAACATAGTGGTACTTGTAACGTTATATCACACACACACAACGCATGTAACAAATGTCTTACTAAGTAACTGGCAACACGGTTTGCTTTAAAACTAATGCAATTTCATACAATTTCAGTTCTACTTAACATTTCGTTTCGTTTATAAAATATAATGACGATCTTCATGATTTGCACTGCTTACCGAATATTATTTGTGTGTTGAAATGAAGAAGAGTGTGATGGGCGGGGAATGCTGAAATTATGGTGGAGATGAGTGTGTCATACAGGGGTTTGGTGGGGAAACATAAGGGAAAGGGACCACTCGTAAGACCTAAGCGTAGGTGGAAGGATAATATTAAAATTGATATTAAAATTAGGATGCAAGTACGTGGACGGATTGATGTGACTCACGATGGAGACAGTGCGAGCTGTTGTGTGTAAGGTAATGAAATTGCGAGTTCCTTAAAATGCAGAGATTGTATGACTAGCTGGGGAACTATTAGCTTTTTAAGGAGGAATTTGACCGTGGAGTTAGTTATTTAGTTAACCACACACATACACTTATCGCATTTTTGGTACTATGTACGAAATAAGCTTATTTTGACTGTAACCTTATCTCTGACTACACCAATGTTACAGTCAAATGCTGTAACTGCACAGTTTATATATGTTTGTACTCAAGACACAGTAACATACGTATTGCTTAATATCACGAGCAGTTTGCAAAAAGTGCAATCTTTATATAACTACTCACATCACAATTGCCAGCCCGAAGTTCGTTCTTGTGCTTCAGCTCTGTTATCCTCACTATATCTCGCTCCAAACGAGATATTTCTTCCTGCAGTTGACTGCAGTGATCAGACACTGCAGCTGACTGCCGCAGTATCAAAACCACAAGCAGCAACTGCGGCCAGAGAGTAACGCGAACCATTGGTGGTGCTCTGTAAACAGACAGGTTGTTAGTTGAACATGTGACACCGGGCAGACTGGTAGAGATTTACTAGTCACTAATGTTTTGGAGGAAATATATTTCTCCTAAACGGGAATAACTTACAGACTGCAGGGGATTATAATACGGAATTCTATATGAATTTATTCATTCGTCAAACCTAAAATCACAGACACATATTTAACGCACATACATAATTAAGTACACACACACGTCCCTACATATAATTTATAGAATTTGTACAAAAATGCGTTTTTCTTTCTGACCTTGTAAGAAATTAACTATCTATGTCAGGCCGTAACGTAAGCGGTTATTCACCAGTTTCACTATGCAAATGTCCGGCTTCAATCTCGGAAAAGTCCACATGTGAACAAAATGTAACTACGACACGTTAACTTCAGCACTTCAGTTTCCCTCCGTCAGTCATCTCCACAAAAGTCCACACAAGTACACAATGTAACTACGACACGTTAACTTCAGCATTTCAGCTTCCCTCCGTCAGTCATCTCCACAAAAGTCCACACAAGTACACAATGTAACTACGACACATTAACTTCAGCACTTCAGTTTCCCTCCGTCAGTCATCTCCACAAAAGTCCACACAAGTACGCAATGTAACTACGACACGTTAACTTCAGCACTTCAGTTTAACTCCGTCAGTCATCTCCACAAAAGTCCACACAAGTACACAATGTAACTACGACACGTTAACTTCAGCACTTCAGTTTAACTCCGTCAGTCATCTCAACAAAAGTCCACACAAGTACGCAATGTAACTGCGACACGTTAACTTCAGCACTTCAGTTTAACTCCGTCAGTCATCTCCACAAAAGTCCACACAAGTACGCAATGTAACTACGACACGTTAACTTCAGCACTTAAGTATCCCTCCGTCAGTCTTCTCCCTACTGTCGCTCCACGTTTCACACGACAGACCGGACCATTACAGGCCGCCATTTCACTCACATTGTGTCGCAACTTCCATCTCTCTCCCCCAAACAATAAACGTACGTATCTAGCTCAATGGAGAAGCTACCAGTCGCTCAGCCACTCAAAACAATTTCGAATATATTAAACCAGCATATTCAGTACCGTGCGCCCACAAGCCAGCAAATAAGCCATATCATAAGCCAGATAAATCCATTCTTCAAACCTTCACCCTACGTATTTAAAGAAATTCACCACCATACACACATTAAATAAGGGAGTTTTTCAGTTCGTCAGCAGCAGCGGTACTAGACGGTTGTGCAGTTTGCCGTGTGAGACGTTAGCTAATGTTGGTGCAGTGGAAACTCTGAACCGGCTGCAATCCTGGGATTGCTAGCCGGAAAATAGTGACTAAATAATAGTGAGTGTTCTACCATGAGCCTGAAAGGAATGAAACCTCAGGATTTTCGTCCAGATCAGCGTTCAAAACGGAAAAGTATTAGTCATCAATTGGAGAGTACGGCAAGTACATCATTCGAATCACCAAATTACTTTTCTGTTCTCTCGGACAGTGATTCAGATACAGAATCAGCTGTATCTACGCCTCCGTCCCCTTGACGGAAGGAACAGTTCCCGCCGATTGTGCTCTATAGCTATCTCAACTACCATTCTCAATCGCTAAAGGCATTAAATGACAAATTGTCAAGTGCGGTTGATGTCAAAACAAAGACAAACAGGCTTTTACTCTATACCAAAACGGAAGTGGATTATGAGATACTCCTGCGGGAAATAAAACAGGCCCAACTGGCCTACCGTACATGCCCATTACCGAATACACATCAGCCGCGTGTAGCATTAAAAGGCATTCCTCCAAATGTTACGACAGAGGAAATTCGTGAAGAATTGATCCATCGGAAACTACAGGTTATCAACATACGTCAGATCATTCGCATGGAAAAAACCACGGCTCAGATACTTTAGAAATACCGACTGTGTTTATTGTAAGTTTCCAGGCAAGTATTGACCTCCGAGAAATTTATAAAACTACGAAATTATGCCATTGTATAGTACAATGGGAAAGATACAAAGCGAAGCGCCCGATTCAACAATGTTTCAATTAACAGCAGTTTGGTCACTCTTCTGCGTACTGCGGGCGCCCAGCCAAGTGTGTTAAATGCAACAAACCTCATACTACTCAAGACCGTCAAAAGCTTCCATCTGACCCCCCAATCTGCGTTAACTGTGGGGGCGACCACCCGGCCAATTACTCGGGTGCCCTGAATACAGAAAATTCTAGCCTCCATGAATCGTAAAAAACCCAACCAACAATCTCGGCCCCCACACCAACCTTCCACGCGGTCACAATTTCCGCCCCTGAGCCAGCCTCGGATAAAGCAACATCAAGAACGTAACTCGGCCCAAATAGCTGCCCATACTGCTGGACCTCAAGACGATCAAACACTACCTTCGGTACTTGAATCTATTAAATCAATCTTGTCTTCTCTAAACCTCCAAACGATCAGTGTAGCGTTACGTCCGTTGGCATCACGACTTCACAACGCGAGAGACCCGCTGGATAAGTTGATGCTCATTATTGATACAATTATGACATATTTTGTAACATCCCCGTAAGAAAGTATATACGTCTCATGCAATGGAATGCGAATTCCATATCCCTACGAAAACCTGAATTAGAGCACTTCCTGAATGTCAACGGGATTGATGTAGCCGCTATATGTGAAACTAAACTCATCCCTCGCCACAAATTTACAGTGCCCGGTTACTCTATATACCTAACGGTTCGCAATCAACATGGCGGAGGAGTCTTACTGTTAATCCACAACGATCTAAGGCATGACAGAATTAATCTGTCCTTCAATTCAAAAATGGAAACGATAGCAGTAATCGTGCACTCAACACAACATAAGAGGCTTCTAATAGTCTCCGGGTAAAACCTTCCGAACAATACCCTGAGTTACAACAACCTCGAGGCTGTCTTCGCGGCTAATGTCCGAACAGTCCTGCTTGGGGACTTCAACAGTAAGCATATAGCGTGGCACTGTGAAACAATTGATAGAAATGGAACAATCCTACTGCAATATGTACCGATCGTTATGTGACCATATACTTTACCGCTCGTTATGTGACCATATACTGTACCGCTCGTTATGTGACCATATACTGTACCGCTCGTTATGTGACCATATACTGTACTGATCGTTATGTGACCATATACTGTACCGCTTGTTATGTGACCATATACTGTACAGATCGCTATGTGACCATATAATGTACCGCTCGTTATGTGACCATATACTGTACCGATCGTTATGTGACCATATACTGTACCGCTTGTTATGTGACCATATACTGTACAGATCGCTATGTGACCATATAATGTACCGCTCGTTATGTGACCATATACTGTACTGATCGTTATGTGACCATATACTGTACCGCTCGTTATGTGACCATATACTGTACCGCTCGTTATGTGACCATATGTGTACTGATCGTTATGTGACCATATACTGTACCGCTTGTTATGTGACCATATACTGTACAGATCGCTATGTGACCATATAATGTACCGCTCGTTATGTGACCATATACTGTACCGCTCGTTCAGTGACCATATAATCTACCGCTTGTTATGTGACCATATACTGTACCGATCGTTATGTGACCATATACTGTACTGATCGTTATGTGAACATATACTGTACCGCTCTTTCAGTGACCATATACTGTACCGCTCGTTATGTGACCATATACTGTACCGATCGTTATGTGACCATATACTGTACTGATCGTTATGTGACCATATACTGTACCGCTTGTTATGTGACCATATACTGTACAGATCGCTATGTGACCATATAATGTACCGCTCGTTATGTGACCATATACTGTACCGATCGTTATGTGACCATATACTGTACTGATCGTTATGTGACCATATACTGTACCGCTTGTTATGTGACCATATACTGTACAGATCGCTATGTGACCATATAATGTACCGCTCGTTATGTGACCATATACTGTACCGCTCGTTCAGTGACCATATACTGTACCGCTCTTTCAGTGACCATATACTGTACCGCTCGTTATGTGACCATATACTGTACCGCTCGTTATGTGACCATATACTGTACCGATCGTTATGTGACCATATACTGTACCGCTCGTTATGTGACCATATACTGTACCGCTCGTTATGTGACCATATACTGTACCGCTCGTTATGTGACCATATACTGTACCGCTCTTTCAGTGACCATATACTGTACCGCTCGTTATGTGACCATATACTGTACCGATCGTTATGTGACCATATACTGTACCGCTCGTTATGTGACCATATACTGTACCGATCGTTATGTGACCATATACTGTACCGCTCGTTATGTGACCATATACTGTACCGATCGTTATGTGACCATATACTGTACCGCTTGTTATGTGACCATATACTCTACCGATCGTTATGTGACCATATACTGTACCGCTCGTTATGTGACCATATACTGTACCGCTCGTTATGTGAACATATACTGTACCGATCGTTATGTGACCATATACTGTACCGCTTGTTATGTGACCATATAATGTACCGATCGCTATGTGACCATATACTGTACCGCTCGTTATGTGACCATATACTGTACGGATCGTTATGTGACCATATACTGTACCGCTCGTTAGGTGACCATATACTATACCGCTCGTTATGTGACCATATACAGTACCGCTCGTAATGTGACCATATTCTGTACCGCTCGTTATGTGACCATATACTGTACCGATCGTTATGTGACCATATACTGTATCGCTCGTTATGTGACCATATACTGTACCGCTCGTTATGTGACCATATACTATACCGCTCGTTATGTGACCATATACAGTACCGCTCGTAATGTGACCATATTCTGTACCGCTCGTTATGTGACCATATACTGTACCGATCGTTATGTGATCATATACTGTATCGCTCGTTATGTGACCATATACTGTACCGATCGTTATGTGACCATATACTGTACCGATCGTTATGTGACCATATACTGTACCGATCGTTATGTGACCATATACGCTCCGGTCCATGCCACCTATTGCCACCCCCGGGGACACTCTAGCGTTCTTGATAGCGCCCTGGCAAGGGGTTGTTTACTCTCTACCCCACAAAATATTCCGACCCTATCCTCTGATCACAATGCGGTAGTCTGCAAATCCGTAGTACTCCTAAAATATTGAAGAGCGCCCTCAATACGCTTATAAATATGCGAACTGGACTCTCTGCCGTCTCACGCTTGACCACTTCCTAAATAATCAACCACAGATTCACGATGCATAGGACACAGACAGGGCATTCCATTTTTTCACAGCGTCGGTCCTGTTGGCTGCAGACGCTTCTATACCGAAACGGAGCGACAACACATGACGTCTCCACATTCCTCCGGCGATACGTGCACTCATGAAGATCCGTAATTATTTTCGTCGGCGTTATCAAAGAACGCGTCACATCGTGTTCTATGGCGCACTAAATCTCCTCAATCCAGTGATTGCCAAACAATTGGCGGAACACCGTAACGCTAAGTGGGCGTCTTTTTTACGGACGCTACATCCAAATAACGCACCGCTATGGAAAGTGACCCGATATTTTAAAACGTCACGCAACCCTATTCCGCCATCGGTTCATCACCGGAAGCAGTACTATGTTGCAGAGGACAAAGCAGGCCTCCTTGCTGAACACATCGAGTCTAATCATGGCCTGACGAACCCCAGACATTAACACATCACGCACGAGAAGTAGACCGACTGGTGGAGACTTTTCTCAAACGGCGGGGGCAAGATGTCGAAGATCCTCCTCCCATCGCCCACACGGAAGTAAGACAACTTATAAAGAAAGTTAAACGGCGAACTTCACCAGGTGACGACGGGATTTCGAACGTCCTAATACGACAATTCTCCTCAACTACGATTGGTCATCTGACCTGCATCCTTAACGCCGCATTACAACTAGGGAATTTTCCGACAAACTGGAAACATGCGGTGGTATTGGAAATCCCAAAACCGAAGAATCCTCCAAACGACTCGGGCTCATATCGCCCGATTAGCCTCCTAAATTCACTGAGCAAACTGATGAAGAGGATGGTGGCCAAACGTATCGAAAGATATGCTCAACAGGAAAGATTAATCCCGAATGAACTGTTTGGGTTTCGGAAAAATCACTCTACCACAGCCCAACTAGCCCGGTTAACTGTCTATATAACTCACGGCTATAACAACAACAAACATACTGGCCTGGTCATGCTTGACGTAGAAACAGCGTATGATACTATCTGGGTGAGGGGACTGCTTTATACACTAATCAACTTCAAATTTCCGGTATACCTCATAAAATTCCTTCAGTCCCATCTAACCGACAGGTCATTCTCAGTGACTCTTTCCGGATTTTTTTCCCCTTAAAAACCTCTCACGGCCGGACTCCCACAGGGTGCAGTACTCTCACTTATTATTTTCACCCTACATACAGCCGACATCCAAAACCCCCCCCCCCATATACAATTAGCCCTGTTCGCAGTCGACACGGCGATATTCACCCAGTCATGACGTCCTGACACTATAACCCGCCGTCACTTCCAAGCAGTGTGTCGACTCCTCACCTACTTATCCCGCTGGCGCCTCAAAGTAAATATAGCCAAAACTGAAGCAATCATATTCACCAAAAGACGGCCAAAACTCCCAGCGCCGATCCAGCTGGAGGGAATGGTGATTCCGTGGTCGGCGGAAGTCAACTCTCTGGGACTCCGGTTAACTTCCACCCTTAACCACTCATCACAAGTCACACGAGCGGCTCACACGGCAATCGGCAATCTACTGCAACTCCTCCCACTACTGGCCAAGCACTCCACACTGTCAGTAACCACAAAGCTGCACATTTATAGGCAACCATCCGATCCGCCTTAACATATGCAGCACCTTTATGGTGCTCCATCAGTGCTTCGACATATCAACAACTTCAAGTAGTGCAAAATAAGTGTTTACGGGTCATTTCTAATTCCCCCCGCCGCATGTCCATATTCCGCCGCCACTCTTCCTTAAGTACTGACTATATACAATCATATGTCCGACAACTAGCGTCCAGGTTTTATTCCAAATACCAATCCCATCCCAATCCCCCCATCCGGTCCTTACAGCAATACACAATCCACAATCTGAACACTGTGTACAGACGATACAAACACAAACGGACAAAGCATATCTTGCTGTAATTACAGAAGGCTGAAAGGTAGTGTTTTTGTTGTTCTCAGTTTTGCACTACAACTACTGTGTCTTAGCTCACTGTACGTTGCGGTCAGGGCGGATGTACCGATATTGTGAAAGTACGGAAGTTGGTAAATGGTACAACTTGCTAACAGTTTTGTTACTTGATGTATACTGATAATGTTAATAAAGATTTTATTTAAAAAAAGAGGGAGTTTTGTAACAACCTTCAAATTTTCGATAGAAATGTGACAGTTGAGGTCACGAGCACTGTCGGCACAGAATGCTGTTTGTATAAACAACTTACAGTGAAAGCGAACAAAACCACGGTGATGCTGAAACGTCTGCAGTATCTGCCTCACGCACTCGATTGGAACTGAACTTGTTACATGAATGACGGTTATTTTTATTGCAAAGGTTATCAACTGCAGATTATAACGCGTTGTTTGTAAACGTGTGGCTGCAATAAAAATGATTGAAGGTCATCACGCTCAGTGCTGACCTTTATTCTGTGTCATCAGTGCGATAAGCCGCGATGTATAAGCACCAGTCATGATGTCAGTAAAATTGTTCCTCCTTCAGTTGTCCTGTTTGAAGAGCAACAAATATTTGTAACAGTTTATTACTGTCCTTGTATTTGTCAAGCAATTCTCTCGCACAATTTGCAGTCCCGCTGTCAATTAGCAATCAGTGTACTGTCTGCACGTGACAGTAGCAATCAGTAAACTGTCTGCACGTGACAGTAGCAAACATTGTACTGTCTGCACGTGACAGTAGCAATCAGTAAACTGTCTGCACGTGACAGTAGCAAACAGTGTACTATCTGCACGTGACAGTAGCAATCAGTCTTCTGTCTGCACGTGACATAAGCAAACAGTGTACTGTCTGCACGTGACAGTAGCAAACAGTGTACTGTCTGCACGTGACAGTAGCAATCAGTCTAGTGTCTGCATATGACATTAGCAAACAGTGTACTGTCTGCACGTGACAGTAGCAATCAGTCTACTGTCTGCACTTGACAGTAGCAACAGTGTACTCTCTGCACGTGACAGTAGCAATCAGTAAACTGTCTGCACGTGACAGTAGCAAACAGTGTACTGTCTGCACTGACAGTAGCAATCAGTCTACTGTCTGCACGTGACAGTAGCAAACAGTGTACTGTCTGCACGTGACAGTAGCTAACATTGTACTGTCTGCACGTGATAGTAGCAATCAGTCTACTGTCAGCACGTGACAGTAGCAAACAGTGTGTACCGGCTACACGTACTGTGGCTAGGAATGTGGCGTGTGTGTGGCTTTGTGTTGGAAATTATAGCAGTTAGAGTATATAATGAAATTATTACAGTGTGTAAAGTTATATAGTGGACTGGAATGGCTGACGAGTCTGAAATTATCTGACTTTATATACGCGAGGCGTAGGTTGTTTTTTTACCGACGTTTCGGCTAACGTAAGAACAAAGTTCTCAACTACAACACAGCGAATACCTGAAATCTCGTACGTACACTAATTCTGTGTACATCACATTCGACAGGTACAGACACACATATTCACACACTGTGTCTACACTTGAGGCTCTCACGCCCACACATCCCTCTACATTGCTACACTGCTGTACGCAGCTTATTGTAGCTAAACGTGACACTGCAAAACAGACCGCATTTTAGAGTGAATAATGTGATAAAGTTAAGTTTGTGTGCAAACATGTGTCCGGACTGTATTTATGTGTTTTGTGTGGATCTGAGAACAAACAGCGATTATTTCACTGTACAATATTAACTGACTGGTTTGTATAACTGAGACGGAGTGTGTTTACTGCGCGGTACGGACTGTATTTATGTGTTTTGTGTGGATCTCAGAACAAACAGCGATTATTTCACTGTACAGCATTAACTGACTGGTTTGTATAACTGAGACGGAGTGTGTTTACTGCGCGATACGAAATGTATTTATGTGTTTTGTGTGGATCTCAGAACAAACAGCGATTATTTCACTGTACAACATTAACTGACTGGCTTGTATAACTGAGACGGAGTGTGTTTACTGCGCGGTACGGACTGTATTTATGTGTTTTGTGTGGATCTCAGAAAAACAGCGAATGTTGTAGGAAGATCTTTACCTTACCTTTACCTTAGTTGTGTTAGAGGCTCAGTCGACCCCAGGGCCATAGTCCGGCCGGAGAGATTAAATCAATGAAAAATTCCAGTGACTGCATCGAGAATCGAACCCGCGACCTTCCGGCTTGTAGCGCAGTGCCTCAACCAACTGCGCCACCCTTTGGCGCGAGAGTATGAACTGGCGCACGACCGACTCCAGTGGTGTATCCTTGTGTTTGAACGTGCACGCCACTTTACTTCTCGGACACTGGAATCGTGGCTTCGAATCCCGTCACGGATATGGCTGTATATCTGTGTTTCTTGTGTCTGTATAAGAAACCTTTTTACAGGCCGATCCCCCATCCAAGGGGTCATAACAGATATCTACAAAGAAGATTCTGAAAACTACAAAACAACATTCCCTGGGGCCCTTGGCCTGTAGCGTTATTGAACAGAACAGGTGTATTTGTGTTACAGGCTGGTCCAGTATGGCGTGGAATTGTAGCAGCGTGTTACAATACGAATAAAATGCTTCGGCTGACATAATTGGTACACTTGTGCAGGTTCACAGTTTTTACACATTCTGTTCAACTGAACAGTCCATCAATTTGACGTCACTACGTTAACATATAGTATTCATTTAATTACATATGTGTTCTTTCCCGGAGAAATTTGTGTAATTTGAAGCAAATAAAACGATGTTTAACCTGATAGCCCGGTTCTGTAATCCTATCTGTTGTATGGCACACCCCCTCCAACACCCCCCCCCCCCTCGGCCGCTACACATGGTCTAACAGGGCTGAGTTTCTACAGTCGGCAGTAAAACAGTTATCACTGACACGCCTTATTTACTGTTCATGGTGCAGTGGCTATTGACTGCAACGGTCAATGTAAGCTGCCGTGGTCACAGAACACCTGCATGGCGCATGCGCAGTTGAGCTCAGTTTACTGTAACGTGTAGAGTGACATGTAGGCAGGCCGAGTAAAAGGAATACCTGTGGTTGCCCTGGACAGGCCCTGAGGGTTCCAGGAGGTTGAGGCTCCCAGATTTCAAGACAATCGGCTCATGAAGGTGGTAAGGTTGTTACACCTACACACCGGCCGTCTTTACCCCACAGGAAATATTCCTGGTACTCATTTCTGTTAGAGGCTCAGGGCCATATTGCGGCTGGAAGGATTAAGTAAAAAAAAAATTCTAATGACTCCATCGGGAATCGAACCCGCGACCTTCCGGCTTTTAGGGCAAGGCCTCAAGTCATGTAATACAGTCACAGTAGTATTTGTCGGCTTTTGTTAAACGCGAGTTTTGTGTGTGCTGTGAAACACGGACTGAGGAACGTGTGAAAGAGACAGAGGGAGTCGTATTGTCGATGTCGAGTGAGCAAAGGTCGGTTTTGGGGCCCACATTCTGAACCTGCACATCTCTAATATATTCACTACACGACCGCAACTTTCGTCGCATGTACAACTGCTTCAGGTCCCGCCGTTTCGAAAGGACAAGCAGGAAAACTTTACTTTGTGTGAAGCTGGTTGACGTGAAATTCTCATTTCCATCTTCCAATCGACCGTCAGCTGCTACTGTGGTAGTACAGCTCTCTGCACAACCACTTAGCGCTACAAGACAGCTCTACAAGTTGTGTACCTTTATACATGAAGAATGACTTTGAATGAAAACTTTCTTTGAACCTAAAGGCAAGAACTGTCTTTCTTCAATTTAAGCCTTTACTGAAGTTCATATTATTGTTATTATTTAATAATATCCAGTTCCTACGTCACAGAAAACACTCCATTTCCACCACAAGCATAACAAATTAGTCCTACTCAGAGAAATAATCGCTATTTGTTTACGAATCTTATTCCACACACAAAGAGGTCAATAGCTATATGTTAGCTCAGTAACTGATGTCGTTTAAAGGGTAAAAAATTTATATTCAAGCAGTCTTTCGCTATTGGCAACTTGAAACTAAAGTATGTGGTATTAAACTTCTCAGCTCAGGTATTTGTCTCGTGTTGAGAGCCTTTCCATGTCATGTGACTGTAACGTCTTAGACAGGAGATTCTAAAAAGTTTGAGGCTCTAAGCTTACGTTCTAACTTAAAGGCCAGAGGGCTGAAATGTGTGTCCGAATGGATAAATGAAAACGTTAGCTTGAGAATCGTAGTTCGACATCAGAATCGTAAAACGGTCGCGTTCACATAATATTTATAGTACTAATATTATGAAGTTGTTATGTGGACTATGGTTACACGTGACGTTTCCAAGTCTCCGTACGCCTGTGGTTATTGTACGTACCGTTTTGTAACGTTAAATAACACAGTTGAATCACATCATTTGTTTATGGGGTTCAATTTGTTTTGAGAACAAACTGTTTGTACTCTGTCACTAACATTAACTGCCTGGCCTTTAAAATGGACATTTTGAATTACTACAAATTTGCTTTAAATTTAACGATAAACACGCTCAAACTCTCGGTTATCCTCGTAAATCTGATCTAGTCAGATAATTCCTTATCACAACTTGACAGCGTCGTTAAATAAACACGTATCTCTTTGTGATTGAATATGTACGCATGTTACGAAGTTCTGACGCAATTTCCATGGAAATATAAAATGGTGACAGCTCTGTGTTCCAAACTGCCATCTAACGAATAAAGATGTAACTTACTTTACTGGTTTGAGGCATAAAAACTTACATGACGTCACGAAAGACGTGACAGCCCGCTGCATCTCAGTGGGTCTTTTCCTGTAGTACAGTTCATAAGTACTAAGTCCGAGTCCGACCCGCGTACTGTGGCCTTTAAGTATTGTAATCGGCAGACTGTCATGTGACCTTGAACCATTGAGACGGCCCAGTTGTGCGCTGGCTTAAGAACTGTCAATTTGCTTTTAAATACTCTTGTAAAGTAATTCAAATGAAGGCCCATCGTAGTCAACACAACTCATTTATTTCACTGTGCGTTGGTACATGTTTCGGTTATTTTCAAAGCCATCGTTCGGACAAGCCAAGAAATTCAAGCAACATGAAGTCACTAGTACTTTCTTTGGAAAAATATGTTTGAGCTTCTTTACATGGGTCTGGGTCGTTGGATTTGGGGTTGAGCGCCTCGTCTGACAACTACTGTCTCAGACGGCACTCCCTTCTGAGTAGCCAGTCGAGTATGGCGAATTCTTCGTCCGTATTTGGCTGATGCAGCTACCGGACTCTGGCAGAGGCGTGGACAGAGGCCCTCGGACAGTGGACAAGGCATGCTGACTGCTACAATACGAAGGGTAGCAGCATCAACTGCTTAGAACTGGTAGTAAAAGGACACACAACCAAGCACGAAATACTGCCTTAGGGAGAGAACTTGTGTCATCGCAAAGTAATTTAATAGAAGCACAAAATGGAAAAAGTGCTGAAATATGTACAGCTGTAATTCTAAGCTTGAAACAAGGAGTGTAAAAATATTGAGCCTCAAGCTGTAGGTTGAACCAAAGGCATCCGTATTACTTGAATGTCCCTTGCTGTCCTGGATGTGGCCAGTTGTCTTTGTAATGAGCCCGAAAAATGTAGCCATCACATTACGAAACAAGTACGTTGTACTGATTGTGATAGGCCTTTATTCGAATCATTAAGTGTTCACACAACAGGAAGACCCAGATGAAAGCACGAATTTTTGTTGCTACAGCCACACACAGTAAAAACACAGTTTGTTGCTACAGCCACACATAGTACAAACACATTTCGTTGCTACAGCCGCACATAGTACAAACACATTTTGTTGCTACAGCCACACACAGTACAAACACAGTTTGTTGCTACAGCCACACATAGTACAAACATATTTTGTTGCTACAGCCACACATAGTACAAACACATTTTGTTGCTACAACCACACACAGTACAAACACAGTTTGTTGCTACAGCCACACATAGTACAAATACAGTTTGTTGCTACAGCCACACATAGTACAAACACATTTTGTTGCTACAGCCACACACAGTACAAACACAGTTTGTTGCTACAGCCACACACAGTACAAACACAGTTTGTTGCTACAGCCACACATAGTACAAACACATTTTGTTGCTACAGCCACACACAGTAGAAACATATTTTGTTGCTACAGCCACACATAGTACAAACAAATTTTGTTGCTACAGCCACACACAGTACAAATACATTTTGTTGCTACAGCCACATACAGTACAAACACATTTTGTTGCTTTGGCCACACACAGTACAAACACATTTTGTTGCTACAGCCACACACAGTACAAACACATTTTGTTGCTACAGCCTCACATAGTACAAACACATTTTGTTGCTACAGCCACACACAGTACAAACACATTTTGTTGCTACAGCCACACATAGTACAAACACATTTATTTGCTACAGCCACACACAGTACAAACACACTTTGTTGCTACAGCCACACATAGTACAAACACATTTTGTTGCTACAGCCACACATAGTACAAACACATTTTGTTGCTACAGCCACACATAGTACAAACACAGTTTTTGCTACAGCCACACATAGTACAAACACATTTTGTTGCTACAGCCACACATAGTACAAACACATTTTGTTGCTACAGCCACACATAGTACAAACACATTTTGTTGCTACAGCCACACACAGTACAAACACATTTTGTTGTTACAGCCACACACAGTACAAACACATTTTATTGCTACAGCCACACATAGTACAAACATATTTTGTTGCTACAGCCACACAGAGTACAAACACATTTTGTTGCTACAGCCACACATAGTAAAAACACATTTCGTTGCTACAGCCGCACACAGTACAAAGACAGTTTGTTGCTACAGCCACACATAGTACAAACATATTTTGTTGCTACAGCCACACATAGTACAAACACATTTTGTTGCTACAACCACACACAGTACAAACACAGTTTGTTGCTACAGCCACACATAGTACAAATACAGTTTGTTGCTACAGCCACACATAGTACAAACACATTTTGTTGCTACAGCCACACACAGTACAAACACAGTTTGTTGCTACAGCCACACACAGTACAAACACAGTTTGTTGCTACAGCCACACATAGTACAAACACATTTTGTTGCTACAGCCACACACAGTAGAAACATATTTTGTTGCTACAGCCACACATAGTACAAACACATTTTGTTGCTACAGCCACACACAGTACAAATACATTTTGTTGCTACAGCCACATACAGTACAAACACATTTTGTTGCTTTGGCCACACACAGTACAAACACATTTTGTTGCTACAGCCACACACAGTACAAACACATTTTGTTGCTACAGCCACACATAGTACAAACACATTTTGTTGCTACAGCCACACATAGTACAAACACAGTTTTTGCTACAGCCACACATAGTACAAACACATTTTGTTGCTACAGCCACACATAGTACAAACACATTTTGTTGCTACAGCCACACATAGTACAAACACATTTTGTTGCTACAGCCACACACAGTACAAACACATTTTGTTGTTACAGCCACACACAGTACAAACACATTTTATTGCTACAGCCACACATAGTACAAACATATTTTGTTGCTACAGCCACACAGAGTACAAACACATTTTGTTGCTACAGCCACACATAGTACAAACACATTTCGTTGCTACAGCCGCACATAGTACAAACACATTTTGTTGCTACAGCCACACACAGTACAAACACAGTTTGTTGCTACAGCCACACATAGTACAAACACATTTTGTTGCTACAGCCACACATAGTACAAACACAGTTTTTGCTACAGCCACACATAGTACAAACACATTTTGTTGCTACAGCCACACATAGTACAAACACATTTTGTTGCTACAGCCACACATAGTACAAACACATTTTGTTGCTACAGCCACACACAGTACAAACACATTTTGTTGTTACAGCCACACACAGTACAAACACATTTTATTGCTACAGCACACACTAGTACAAACATATTTTGTTGCTACAGCCACACAGAGTACAAACACATTTTGTTGCTACAGCCACACACAGTACAAACACATTTTGTTGCTACAGCCACACACAGTACAAACACATTTTGTTGCTACAGCCACACATAGTACAAACACATTTTGTTGCTACAGCCACACATAGTACAAACATATTTTTTTGCTACAGCCACACATAGTACAAACACATTTTGTTGCTACAGCCACACATAGTACAAACACAGTTTGTTGCTACAGCCACACACAGTACAAACAAATTTTGTTGCTACAGCCACACACAGTACAAACACATTTTGTTGCTACAGCCACACATAGTACAAACACATTTTGTTGCTACAGCCACACATAGTACAAACACATTTATTTGCTACAGCCACACACAGTACCAAACACATTTGTTGCTACAGCCACACATAGTACAAACACATTTGTTGCTACAGCCACACATAGTACAAACACATTTTGTTGCTACAGCCACACATAGTACAAACACAGTTTTTGCTACAGCCACACATAGTACAAACACATTTTGTTGCTACAGCCACACATAGTACAAACACATTTGTTGCTACAGCCACACACAGTACAAACACATTTTGTTGTTACAGCCACACACAGTACAAACACATTTTGTTGCTACAGCCACACATAGTACAAACACATTTTGTTGCTACAGCCACACATAGTACAAACACATTTTGTTGCTACAGCCACACACAGTACAAACACATTTTGTTGCTACAGCCACACACTAGTACAAACACATTTTGTTGCTACAGCCACACATAGTACAAACACATTTTGTTGCTACAGCCACACATAGTACAAACATATTTTGTTTGCTACAGCCACACATAGTACAAACACATTTGTTGCTACAGCCACACATAGTACAAACACATTTTGTTGCTACAGCCACACACAGTACAAACAATTTTGTTGCTACAGCCACACATAGTACAAACACATTTGTTGCTACAGCCACACATAGTACAAACACATTTGTTGCTACAGCCACACATAGTACAAACACATTTTGTTGCTACAGCCACACATAGTACAAAACATTTTGTTGCTACAGACCACACAAGTACAAACACAGTTTGTTGCTACAGCCACACATAGTACAAATACATTTTGTGCTACAGCCACACATAGTACAAACACATTTTGTTGCTACAGCCACACACAGTACAAACACAGTTTGTTGCTACAGCCACACAGTACAAACACATTTGTTGCTACAGCCACACATAGTACAAACACATTTTGTTGCTACAGCCACAACATAGTAAAACACATTTTGTTGCTACAGCCACACATAGTAAAACACATTTTGTTGCTACAGCCACACACAGTACAAATACAATTTTGTTGCTACAGCCACACATAGTACAAACACATTTGTTGCTACAGCCACACACATAGTACAAACACATTTTGTTGCTACAGCCACACATAGTACAAACACATTTTGTTGCTACAGCCACACACTGTACAAACACATTTTGTTGCTACAGCCACACACAGTACAAACACATTTTGTTGCTACAGCCACACATAGTACAAACACATTTTGTTGCTACAGCCACACAAGTACAAACACATTTTGTTGCTGTTGCTACAGCCACATACAGTACAAACACATTTTGTTGCTACAGCCACACAAGTACAAACACATTTTGTTTTCTACAGCCACACATAGTACAAACACATTTTGTTGCTACAGCCACACATAGTACAAACACATTTTGTTGCTACAGCCACACACAGTACAAACACATTTTGTTGCTACAGCCACACATAGTACAAACACATTTTGTTGCTACAGCCACACAAGTACAAACACATTTTGTTGCTACAGCCACACATAGTACAAACACATTTTGTTGCTACAGCCACACATAGTACAAACACATTTTGTTGCTACAGCCACACATAGTACAAACACATTTTGTTGCTACAGCCACACACAGTACAAACACATTTTGTTGCTACAGCCACACAAGTACAAACACATTTTGTTGCTACAGCCACACACAGTACAAAACATTTTGTTGCTACAGCCACAACAGTACAAACACATTTTGTTGCTACAGCCACACACAGTACAAACACATTTGTTGCTACAGCCACACAAGTACAAACCATTTTGTTGCTACAGCCACAAGTACAAACACATTTTGTTGCTACAGCCACACATAGTACAAACACATTTTGTTGCTACAGCCACAACATGTTGTAACAAACGACAAACATTTGTTGCTACAATGCCACCACATAGTACAAACACATTTTGTTGCTACGCCACACAAGTACAAACACATTTTGTTGTAAGCCACACTAGTACAAACACATTTTGTTGCTACAGCCACACACAGTACAAACACATTTTGTTGCTACAGCCACACACAGTACAAACACATTTTGTTGCTACAGCCACACACAGTACAAACACATTTTGTTGCTACAGCCACACATAGTACAAACACATTTTGTTGCTACAGCCACACATAGTACAAACACATTTTGTTGCTACAGCCACACATAGTACAAACACATTTTGTTGCTACAGCCACACATAGTACAAACACAATTTGTTGCTACAGCCACACATAGTACAAACATATTTTGTTGCTACAGCCACACACAGTACAAACACAATTTTTTGTTACAGCCACACACAGTACAAACACATTTTGTTGCTACAGCCACACACAGTACAAACACATTTTGTTGCTACAGCCACACATAGTACAAACACATTTTGTTGCTACAGCCACACATAGTACAAACACATTTTGTTGCTACAGCCACACATAGTACAAACACATTTTGTTGCTACAGCCACACATAGTACAAACACAGTTTGTTGCTACAGCCACACACAGTACAAACAAATATTGTTGCTACAGCCACTCACAGTACAAACACAATTTGTTGCTACAGCCACACATAGTACAAACACATTTTGTTGCTACAGCCACACATAGTACAAACACATTTTGTTGCTACAGCCACACACAGTACAAACACATTTTGTTGCTACAGCCACACATAGTACAAACACATTTTGTTGCTGCAGCCACACACAGTACAAACACATTTTGTTGCTACAGCCACACATAGTACAAACACATTTTGTTGCTACAGCCACTCACAGTACAAACACATTTTGTTGCTACAGCCACACACAGTACAAACACAGTTTTTTGCTACAGCCACACATAGTACAAACAAATTTGGTTGCTACAGCCACTCATAGTACAAACACATTTTGTTGCTACAGCCACACACAGTACAAACACATTTTGTTGCTACAGCCACACACAGTACAAACACAGTTTGTTGCTAAAGCCACACATAGTACAAAAACATATTTTTGCTACAGCCGCACATAGTACAAACACATTTTGTTGCTACAGCCACACACAGTACTAACACATTTTGTTGCTACAGCCACACACAGTACAAACACATTTTGTTGCTACAGCCACACATAGTACAAACACAGTTTGTTGCTACAGCCACACACAGTACAAACACATTTTGTTGCTACAGCCACACTTAGTACAACCACATTTTGTTGCTACAGACACACATAGTACAAACACATTTTGTTGCTACAGCCACACATAGTACAAACACAGTTTGTTGTGTAGTGGATAAGTAGTTAGACAGTGGAATTTTCCATGGGGTAGTTTTTTTCTGTCTATTTTAATTTCAGATCTTTGTGTGTGTGGTTTTTTTCCTCCCTCTACCCTCAGCATTCTGTTCGTAAAGCAGTGCTTTGTCTAGTGAAATGATGCAGGGGTTTGGCGATAGCCAATCACGTTAACGAATTTACGTAAACATTTCGGACGGCGATCCAGGGAGCAGTCGCTGGTCCCAGCACTTGTCTGGAAACCTCTTAGTAGGAAGGACGTAGTCACGGTTTGGCCAATTTTGAGGACAAAGGGACAAAGAAACAAAGGAACTGTGGACAAAAATTTAACACTGGAGGTAAGCGGTTGTTAATCTGGAAATATTGCGGTAAATTACTATGAAGCAACGTTAAAGTGCTAAATTCTTTTAGTTTCCTGAATTTAGGACGGGTAATTTACTGAACCGCTTGTATCATTCTACTAGAAAAGCATTGTTTCACTTTAATTATTTTGTTGTATTAGTTCAGTTTTGTGTCTCCTTCTGAAAGAATTTATTTTTACCCAGTTGTTTTGGTTCAAAATACCTTTATTATTGTTTAATTAGATAGTCAAATCATTATAGTTCACTATAGCGTTGTATGGCTACACTTTCATATTTTTGGTAAATTTTATAATATATTACTTCTAATTAATTGCAGTTAATTTATTACGTAAATCACAAGTGTTGGGTAAGTGTGATTAAATGCTAGTACTCTTTGTTTTCGGTGAACAGAGTACATAGTTGCACACAAAGAAACCACACCCTCACGAAGCCGACCGAGCCTACCCACCCGAAGATTGCCGAACATACTCCCCCCTCCCTTTAGCATCTCTCCTTTACCCACTCCTGCGAAGATAGACAACCCGCTTCAGGCTACGCCAACAGCTGATCACTGTGTGCGATCGGAACTACGCAGATAGAAATTCGGCGTACACTGACTACTTGTTGATCCTTTTGCTGTTGAGCGCTCTTTCTTATATGGTGGCAGCGATATACCAGTACAGTTGCTACAGCCACACATAGTACAAACACATTTTGTTGCTACAGCCAAACATCGTACAAAAACATTTTGTTGCTACAGCCACACATAGTAAAAACATATTTTGTTGCTACAGCCACACATAGTACAAACACATTTTGTTGCTACAGCCACACATAGTACAAACACAGTTTGTTGCTACAGCCACACATAGTACAAACACATTTTGTTGCTACAGCCACACATAGTACAAACACATTTTGTTGCTACAGCCACACATAGTACAAACACAGTTTGTTGCTACAGCCACACACAGTACAAACACATTCATACACAGTTAATCTGAAAAACCTGCATTGACAAGGGAAAACCGACAACTCGGAGAAAAACCTGTCCCAGTGTCACTTTGTCCACCACAAATCTCACATCGATTTTATCTGTGATCGAACCCGTGTCTCCATAGTGAGAGGCCAGGGACTAACCGCCTGAGCCATGGCACGGCCTACAAAGAGCAATTACTCACTACAGAACAGAATAAGCGTATTTATATATAGATTATGAAACAATGCAACTCTCAGTTTGTTGTCTGACCAACCTTCACTATACAAGCAACCAGACAAAAGTGTGTGGTTATATGGTAAAAAACTAAACTATACCGTTCCACTACTCCATCCCTCTGGTTTCACAGTACAGAAATCCAGTCATCTCATAGGCGTACAAAAAAATAGAACAGCAGGGTTTTGGAGAAGGAACAACTAATTTATTGGTCTGTGGAACATAACTGCCTAGAACATATCCAAGATTTTTATTATGTGTTTACTTTTCAAATTACTTTATTACGAGTTGTGTTGGTTAGTAAAGGCAACACTGTAACAGTGAAGTGAGTACATATACTTACCACTGTGCTTTAAACAGTTTACAGTCCTTACCCACGTCTTACATTGTCCAGCCAATCCGCCAAATCTTTATTTCCCTCACTCCGCGCCTTATCACTCGCGGTCTCACCGTCTTTATTCTTCACACTAACATCTGCTCCCTTCTCCACAAGCAGCTTCACCACAGACAAACGTCCCGCCCAAGCTGCCCAATAAAGCGGAGTGTTTAGGTACCAGTTCAGAGGATCCACCTTCGCTCCCCAGTCCAGCAACAGACGGCACACATCCAGATGTCCATACCAGACTGCCCAATGCAGAGCGGTACTCCCATGAACATCAGCTCTGTCTACGTTAGCGCCGCCCTCCAGCAACACCCGCACCACCACCACATGGCCAAATGTAGCAGCATATGTCAGCGGTGTGTTACGGTCCTTATCATGATCAGTGCAGTTGTCATTGCTGTCACATTTCACGAACCTCTTTGCACTGTCCACATCTCCCGACTTAACAGCGTCAATCAGAGACCGGCAGACCTGTACAATAGACGTTTTAACATTTTTACTGTCCTACCACTACATTAAATATAACAAATTCAGTGTACCACCAACAGCTTTCTGTATTGAAATAAAATTGCTGAAATTGGAAAGACCGACTGACGGCGGGGATGTTGGGTATTAGCAAATATATTATATGTGTTATATTTTATTTGGGGCCGCGATAGCTCAGTCGGTATAGCAACTCGCTACGAGCTGGACGGTCTGGGGATCGAATCCCGGTGGGGGTACCGGGTCTTTCCCGGGGGTAAAGCGGCCGGGGCGTGGTGCTGAACACCCACCCCCAACTAGCGCCGGGGTCAAGAAAGAGTACAGCTATACCTCTACTCCCCCTCTGGGCTTTCATGACCTGTTTTAGGGAGAACTTTACCTTTACCTTCACCTTTATATTTTCTTTATTTTTTAAAATCGGTAAAATTTTTATTGCAAATTTTATTACGGCCTCCTACCAATGAACAATGTTACACGTACAAGTAGTGGTACGCGTACCACAATTTGAGAAACCTTGCTGTAGAAGAAACTGTAAAGGCTAGAGGCTCTGTTTTGTATAAGGAATGGGAAAAATGAGCAGTGCCTTTATTCTTCCACATGATCAAAGCAGCCGGGGCTTGAATCTCTCTTCTTATCTCAATCCAGGTTCGAGATCAAGGCTGCGTGGAACTATGCCTGCACTTCCCAACAAGTCTTTATGGCGCGGTGCTTAATTAAGCACAGGCACACATTTACTGTACCTAAAGTTTATACAACTGTATTTATCAGCTACACACATATACACGTATTATCAGACTACTTCCCAGCACAGCAATCACTCACCAACCAAGTTCCACACACTGACTTACGTTTAAACACTTTAAGCATCTGACCGACTTTCACAAATCTTCGTATGAAGGCTATGTCATAGCATTAAACTACAAACATGTAACTTTAACTTACTGCACTATGTAATGGCAACATGGCGGACTGACGAGCTTGTGACGTCACAGCTATAATTGTGGTACTTAACGTGAGGACATGAAATTATTTGTGGTAATATATTGTTTGGAAATATGTGAGATTTCAAAGGTAATTATCATTTTATGCTGTAAAATAATTTGCTGGCAGTTCACACAATTTGTTTAGCTGTCGGTTTGATTCTGATAACTGATGGACCGTTGGAACAAGGCGAGTGGAATTTGGTACGGAGCGAGAACAGAAGTGTGCCAAGATATTGTGTGCAAAATATTGCTTGTAAGGCGGCAGTTACATGCATGATGGCAGTTGGAATTTTGATGTGACTTGTTACAGTTTAAAGTACACAGTGTCTATATGACGTAAGCAGTTCAACACAAAAATAAAACAAGATAACGTACAGATATGTGGTACCAGAAGGCCGTGGAATATGAAAGCAGGTGTTAAGAACTGTCCTGGGAAATTGTTGTTACTTTGTTGAAACAAAGCAGCGGTCAGTAGCTTCAGCACAAAACGATAAGACTTTACTAATAACAGCGCTGTAATATAGTAAAGGTAAAGTTGTCCCTGGAACAGGCGACGAAGGCCCAGAGGGGGAGTAGAGGTATAGCTCTACTCTTTTTTTAACCTCGGCGCTAGCTGGGGGTTGGTGGTCAACTCTACGCGCCGGCAACATTACCCTAGGAAATGACCCGCTACCCAATGTATAGGAAGCTGAGTTGGCCCCAGGGCCGTTCTGGACGTATGCGAAAAATCACGCCCCAACCGGGATTCGATCCCCGGACCGTCCAGCCCGTAGCGAGTCGCTAAACCGACTGAGCTATAGTGGCCACTAACAGCGATGTAATGACATTCGAAAATAATTTTAGAAACACAAACATTTTCATAGAGGAGTTTATTGCTTGAGGCTTTTTGTATTTGATTCTGTGACCAACGTTGTTAGGCATTACTTGTGTAAACGAAACAAGGGACTTTGGTACACTTCGATTAGATATCATAAAGGTCGCGGTTCCCCTGACCCCAGTTCCCTGCAACTCTTTGGTCTTGCAAACCGCGAATATTCTTATAATCACATAATATCTAAAGGTCCATAAACCAAATCACATTGCATGACACAAAATAACTACACATGACATATCGACAGGCAGACATGAGCAACATTAACTGTAACAACAGACAGCTTACTGTACTGTACGGTACGCACAATTTGTGCAACACACTAAGCAGACCGGTACGTATTAACACTAAACTATTCACCGCTATGTAACACTATGTATCTCAGTAACAGACAGCTTACTGTACTGTACGGTACGCACAATTTGTGCAACACAACTAAGCAGACCGGTACGTATTAACACTAAACTATTCACCGCTATGTAACACTAAGTATCTCAGTAACAGACAGCTTACTGTACTGTACGGTACGCACAATTTGTGCAACACAACTAAGCAGACCGGTACGTATTAACACTAAACTATTCACCGCTATGTAACACTAAGTATCTCAGTAACAGACAGCTTACTGTACTGTACGGTACGCACAATTTGTGCAACACAACTAAGCAGACCGGTACGTATTAACACTAAACTATTCACCGCTATGTAACACTAAGTATCTCAGTAACAGACAGCTTACTGTACTGTACGGTACGCACAATTTGTGCAACCACTAAGCAGAGCGGTACGTAATTAACACTAAACTATTCACCGCTATGTAACACTAAGTATCTCAGTAACAGACACTTACTGTACTGTACGGTACGCACATTTGTGCAACACAACTAAGCAGCCGGTACGTATTAACACTAAATATTCACCGCTATGTAACACTAGTATCTCAGTAACAGACAGCTTACTGTACTGTACGGTACGCACAATTTGTGCACACACAACTAAGCAGCCGGTACGTATTAACACTAAACTATTCACCGCAAATTAACACTAAGTATCTCAGTAACAGACAGCTTACTGTACTGTAAGGTACGCACAATTTGTGCAACACAACTAAGCAGCCGGTACGTATTAACACTAAACTATTCACCGCTATGTAACACTAAGTATCTCAGTAACAGACAGCTTACTGTACTGTACGGTACGCACAATTTGTGCAACACAACTAAGCAGACCGGTACGTATTAACACTAAACTATTCACCGCTATGTAACACTAAGTATCTCAGTAACAGACAGCTTACTGTACTATACGGTACGCACAATTTGTGCAACACAACTAAGCAGACCGGTACGTATTAACACTAAACTATTCACCGCTATGTAACACTAAGTATCTCAGTAACAGACAGCTTACTGTACTGTACGGTACGCACAATTTGTGCAACACAACTAAGCAGACCGGTACGTATTAACACTAAACTATTCACCGCTATGTAACACTAAGTATCTCAGTAACAGACAGCTTACTGTACTGTACGGTACGCACAATTTGTGCAACACAACTAAGCAGGCCGGTACGTATTAACACTAAACTATTCACCGCTATGTAACACTAAGTATCTCAGTAACAGACAGCTTACTCTACTGTACGGTACGCACAATTTGTGCAACACAACTAAGCAGACCGGTACGTATTAACACTAAACCATTCACCGCTATGTAACACTAAGTATCTCAGTAACAGACAGCTTACTGTACTGTACGGTACGCACAATTTGTGCAACACAACTAAGCAGACCGGTACGTATTAACACTAAACTCTTCACCGCTATGTAACACTAAGTGTCTCAGTTCCCACATTTCGTCAGTCCGATCCCAAGATCGCTATGTTTACCAACGTCACAATTAATTACCGACCGCACACATCTGCAGGCGCTGCAGTCGACTCACACTTTCAACCGGTGCAAATCGCTAACACAACTCTGTATATATAAACATGTGGTGCAAGACCATTATATAAAAGTAACCCCGATGATGGTGGTGAAATAGTTCTCCGAAACGTTGATGTTTGACCCAAGTTTGACGTGCTTGATTGTCTAAGGTACTTCAGTGAACTTAATGTGACAGCTGCTATCTTACATGTACTTACATTTTTCGGTGTCTCACACAGAAATTGTGACGTCTGGTTGAGTGACTCCACTGTCTTTGTTAGGCCATCGTTGGTAGTCTGCGGTTGTTCCTGTTTCTCAACCAGTATTTGTGACGTCTGGTTGAGTGACTCCACTGTCTTTGTTAGTCCATCGATGATAGTCTGCGGTTGTTCCTGTTTCTCAACCAGTTTTTGTACCGCCTGGTTAATTAAATCCACTGTCTTTGTTAGTCCATCGATGTACTTACGTTATTTTTCGTGTCTCCGATTTTGTACGTCCTGGTTAATTGAACTCCACTGTCTTTGTTAGGCCATTGATTGTAGTCTGCGTTGTTATTTTCTCAACCAGTTTTTGTGACGTCTGGTTGATAGACTCCACTGTCTTTGTTAGTCCATCGATTGTAGTCTGCGCTGTTCCATGTTTCTCATCCGTATTTGTACCGCCTGGTTAATTAAATCCACTGTCTTTGTTAGTGCCATCGATTTTAGTCTGCGTTCGTTATTTTTCTCATCCTGTGTTTTGTACCGCCTGGTTAATTGAATCCACTGTCTTTGTTAGGCCATCGATTTTAGTCTGCAGCTGTTCCTGTATTTGCAAACAACACAGAGGTACTTGTAACGTTATATCACACACATACAAACAACACAGAGGTACTTGTAACGTTATATCACACACATACAAACAACACGAGATGTAGTAATACTAAAACACACAGAGTACTTGAACGTTATATCACACACATACAAACAACACAGAGGTACTTGTAACGTTATATCACACACATACAAACAACACAGAGGTACTTGTAACGTTATATCACACAACAAAACGCATGTAACATATGTCTTACTAAGTAAACTGGCAACACGGTTTACTTTAAAACTAATGCAATTTCAAACAATTTCAGTTCTACTTAACATTTCGTTACGTTATAAAACATAATGACGATCTTCATGATTTGCATTGCTTACCGAATATTATTTGTGTGTTGAAATGAAGAAGAGTGTGATGGGTGGGGAATGATGAATTTATGGTGGTGATGAGAGTGTCATACAGGGGTGTGGTGGGGAAACATGAGTTAAAGTGACCAATCGTAGGACCTAAGCGTAGGTGGAAGGATAATATTAAAATTGATATTAAAAATAGGATGCCAGTACTGTGGACGGGATTGATGTGACTCACGATGGAGACAGTGCGAGCTGTTCTGAGTAATGTAATGAAATTGCGGGTTACTTAAAATGCAGGGAGTGTTTGACTAGCTGGGGAACTATTAGCTTTTTAAGGATGACTTTGATAGTGGAGTTAGTTATTTAGTTAACCACATATATACACTTATCGCATTTTTGGTACTATGTACGAAATAAGCTTATTTTGACTGTAGCCTTATCTCTGACTACACAAATGTTACAGTCAAATGCTGTAACTGCACAGTTTATATATGTTTGTACTCAAGACACAGTAACATACGTATTGCTTAATAACACGAGCAGTTTGCAGAGACTGCATATTCTTTATAAACTACTCACTTGACAATTGTCAGCCCGAAGTTCGGCCTTGTCTCTCAGGTCTCTTATACTCACTATATCTCGCTCCAAACCACATATTTTTTCCTGCAGTACACTGCACTGATCACACAATGCACATGACTGCCGCAGTATCAAAACACAAGCAGCAACTGCGGCCAGGGAGTAACGCGAACCATTGGTGGTGCTCTGTAAACAGACAGGTGGTTAGTTGAATATGTGACACCGGGCAGACTGGTAGAGATTTACTAGTAACTAAAGTTTTGGAGGAAATATATTTCTCTGAAACGTGAATAACTTACAGACTGCAGGGGATTATAATACGGATTTCTATATGACTTCATTCATTCGTCAAAACTCACATCTCAGACACACGGTTAACGCACATACATACATAAATACACACACACGTCCCTACATATAATTTTGAGAATTTGTACAAAAATGCGTTTTTCTTTCTGACCTTGTAAGAAATTAACTATCTATGTCAGTCCGTAACGTAAGCGGCTATTCACCAGTTTCACCACACAAACGTCCGGCTTCAATCTCGGAAAATTCCACATGTAACAAATGTAACTACGACACGTTAACTTCAGCACTTCACTTTCTCTCCGTCATCATCTCCACAAATCCACACAAGTACACAATGTAACTACGACATGTTTACTTCAGCACTTCAGTTTCCCTCCGTCAGTCATCTGCACAAAACTCCACACAAGTACACAATGTAACTACGACACTTAACTTCAGCATTTCAGTTTCCTCCGTCAGTCATCTCCACAAAAGTTCACACAAGTACGCAATGTAACTACGGCACGTAATCTTCAGCACTTCAGTTTCCCTCCGTCAGTCATCTCCACAAAAGTCCATATAAGCACACAATGTAATTACTACACGTTATCTTCAGCACTTCAGTTACCCTCCGTCAGTCATCTCCACAAAAGTCCACACAATTACACAATGTAACTACTACACGTTATCTTCAGCACTACAGTTTCCCTCCGTCAGTCATCTCCACAAAAGTCCACACAAGTACGCAATGTAACTACGACACGTAATCTTCAGCACTTCAGTTTCCCTCCGTCAGTCATCTCCACAAAGTCCACATAAGTACACAATGTAACTACTACACGTTATCTTCAGCACTTCAGTTTCCCTCCGTCAGTCATTTCCACAGAAGTCCACAGAAGTACACAATGTAACTACGACACGTTAACTTCAGCACTTCAGTTTACCTCCGTCAGTCATCTCCACAAAAGTCCACACAAGTACGCAATGTAACTACGACACGTAATCTTCAGCTCTTCAGTTTCCCTCCGTCAGTTATCTCCACAAAATCCACACAAGTACACAATGTAACTACAACACGTTAACTTCAGCACTTCAGTTTCCCTCCGTCAGTCATCTCCACAAAATTCCACAGAAGTACACAATATAACTACAACACGTTAACTTCAGCACTTCAGTTTCCCTCCGTCAGTTATCTCCACAATAGTTCACACAAGTACGCAATGTAACTACAACACGTTAACTTCAGCAATTCAGTTTCCCTCCGTCAGTCATCTCCACAATAGTCCACACAATTTACGCAATGTAACTACAACACGTTAACTTCAGCACTTCAGTTTCCCTCCGTCAGTCATCTCCACAATAGTCCACACAAGTACGCAATGTAACTACAACACGTTAACTTCAGCACTTCAGTTTCCCTCCGTCAGTCATCTCCCTACTGTCGCTCCACGTTTCACGCGACAGACCTGAACATACAGGCCGCCATTACACTCACATTGTGTCGCAACTTCCATCTCTCACCCCCAAACAATAAACGTACGTATCTAGCTCAATGGAGAAGCTACCAGTCGCTCAGCCACTCAAAACAATTTCGAATATATTAAACCAGCATATTCAGTACCGTGCGCCCACAAGCCAGCAAATGAGCCATATCGTGAGCCAGATAAATCCATTCATCAAAACTTCACCCTACGTATTTAAAGAAATTCACCACCATACACACATTAAATAAGAGAGTTTTTCAGTTCGTCAGTAGCAGCGGTACTAGACGGTTGTGCAGTGTATCTTGTGAGACGTGAGCTAATATTGGTGCAGTGGAAACTCCGAACCGGCTGCAATCCAGGGATTGCTAGCCGGGAAATAGTGACTAAATAACAGTGAGAGTTCTACCATGAGCCTGAAAGGACTGAAACCTCAGGATTTTCGTCCAGATCAGCGTTCAAAACGCAAAATTATTAGTCATCAATTTGAGAGTACGGCAAGTACATCATTCGAATCACCAAATTACTTTTCTGTTCTCTCAGACAGTGATTCAGATACAGAATCACCTGTATCTACGCCTCCGTCCCCTTCACGGAAGGAACAGTTCCCGCCGATTGTGCTCTATAGCTATCTCAACTACCATTCTCAAACGCTAAAGGCATTAAATGACAAATTGTCAAGTGCGGTTGATGTCAAAACAAAGACAAACAGGCTTTTACTCTATATCAAAACGGAAGTGGATTATGAGATACTCCTGCGGGAAATAAAACAGGCCCAACTGGCCTACCGTACATGCCCATTACCGAATACACATCAGCCGCGTATAGCATTAAAAGTCATTCCTCCAAATGTTACGATAGAGGAAATTCGTGAAGAATTGATCCATCGAAACTACAGGTGATCAACATACGTCAGATCATTCGCATGGAAAAAACCACGGCTCAGATACTTTAGAAATACCGACTGTGTTTATTGTAACTTTCCAGGCAGGTACTGACCTCCGAGAAATTTATAAAACTAGGAAATTATGCCATTGTATAGTAAAATGGGAAAGATACAAAGCGAAGCGCCCGATTCAACAATGTTTCAATTACGAGCAGTTTGGTCACTCTTCTGCGTACTGCGGGCGCCCAGCCAAGTGTGTTAAATGCAACAAACCTCATACTACTCAAGACCTTCAAAAGTTTCCATCTGACCCCCCAATCTGCGTTAACTGTGGGGGCGACCACCCGGCCAATTACTCGGGGTGCCCTGAATACAGAAAGATTCTACCCTCCATGAATCGTAAAAAACCCAGCCAACAAACTCGGCCCCCACACCAACCTTCCACGCCGTCACAATTTCCGCCCCTGAGCCAGCCTCGGATGAAGCAACATCTAGAACGTACCTGGGCCCAAATAGCTGCCCATACAGCTGGACCTCAAGACGATCAAGCACTACCTTCGGTACTTGGATCTACTAAATCAATCTTGTCTTCTCTAAACCTCCAAACGATCAGTGTAGCGTTACGTCCGTTGGCATCACGACTTCACAACGCGAGAGACCCGCTGGATAAGACGATGCTCATTATTGATACAATTATGACACATTTTGTAACATCCCCGTAAGAAAGTATATACGTCTCATGCAATGGAATGCGAATTCCAAATCCCTACGAAAACCTGAGTTAGAGCACTTCCTGAATGTCAATGCGATTGATGTAGCCGCTGTATGTGAAAATAAACTCATCCCTCGCCAAAATTTACAGTACCCGGTTACTCTATATACCGAACGGATCGCAATCAAAATGGCGGAGGAGTCTTACTGTTAATCCACAACGATCTAAGGCATGACAGAATTAATCTGTCCTTCAATTCAAAAATGGAAACGATAGCAGTAATCGTGCACTCAACACAACATAAGAGTACCGATCGTTATGTGACCATATACTGTACCGATCGTTATGTGACCATATACTGTACCGCTCGTTATGTGACCATATACTGTATCGATCGTTATGTGACCATATACTGTACCGCTCGTTCAGTGACCAAATACTGTACCGCTCGTTATGTGACCATATATTGTACCGCTCGTTATGTGACCATATACTGTACCGCTCGTTATGTGACCTTATACTGTACCGCTCGTTATGTGACCATATACTGTACCGCTCGTTATGTGACCTTATACTGTACCGCTCGTTATGTGAACATATACGCTCCGGTCCATGCCACCTATTGCCACACCCGGGGACACTCTAGCGTTCTTGATATCGCCCTGGCAAGGGATTGTTTACTCTCTACCCCACAATCTATTCCGACCCTATCCTCTGATTAAAATCCGGTAGTCTGCAAAATTCGTAGTACTCCTAAAATATTGAAACAACGCCCTCAATACGCTTATGAATATGCGAACTGGACTCACTGCCGTCTCACGCTTGACCACTTCCTAAACAATCAACCACAGATTCACGATGCACAGGACATAGACAGGGCAATACATTTTTTCACAGCGTCGGTCCTGTTGGCTGCAGACGCTTCTATACCGAAACGGAGCGACAACACACGACGTCTCCACATTCCTCCGGCGATACGTTCACTCATGAAGATCCGTAATTATTTTCGTCGGCGTTATCAACGAACGCGTCACATCGTGTTCTATTGGGGACTAAAATCTCCTCAGTCGAGTGATTGCCAAACAATTGGCGGAACACCGTAACGCTAAGTGGGCCTCTTTTTTACGGACGCTACATCCCAACAACGCACCGCTATGGAAAGTGACCCGATAATTTAAAATTCGCGGGACCATATTCCGCCATTCGTTCATCACCGGAAGCAGTACTATGTGGCAGAGGGCAAAGCAGGCCACCTCGCTGAACACTTTGAGTCTAATCATGGGCTGACGACCCCCAGACATTAACACATCATGCACGAGAAGTAGACCGACTGGTGGAGAATTTTCTCAAACGGCGGGGGCAAGATGTCGAAGATCCTCCTCCCATCGCCCACACGGAAATGAGAAAACTTATAAAGAAACTTAAACGGCGAACTTCACCAGGTAACGACGGGATTTCGAACTTCCTAATACAACAATTCTCCTCAACTACGATTGGTCATCTGACCTGCATCCTTAACGCCGCATTACATCTCGGGCATTTTCAGACAAACTGGAAATATGCGGTGGTATTGGCAATCCCAAAACCTAAGAAACCTCCGAACGACCCGGGCTCATATCGCCCGATTAGCCTCCTAAATTCACTGAGTAAACTGATGGAGAGGATGGTGGCCAAACGTATCGAAAGATATGCTCAACAGGAAAGATTAATCCCGAATGAACAGTTTGGGTTTCGGAAAAAACACTACACCACAGCCCAACTAGCCCGGTTAACTGTCTATATAACTCATGGCTATAACAAGAACAAACATACTGGCCTGGTCATGCTTGACGTAGAAAAAGCGTATGATACTATTTGCGTGAGGGGGCTGCTTTATACACTAATGAACTTCAAATTTCCGGTATACCTAATAAAATTCCTTCAGTCACATCTAACCGACAGGTCATTCTCAGTGACTCTTTCCGGATTTTTTTCCCCTTAAAAACCTCTCACGGCCGGACTCCCACAGGGTGCAGTACTCTCACCTATTATTTTCACCCTACATACAGCCGACATCCCACAACCCCCCCCCCCTTATACAATTAACCCTGTTCGCAGTCGACACGGCGATATTCACCCAGTCATGGCGTCCTGACACTATAACCCGCCGTCTCTTCCAAGCAGTGTGTCGACTCCTCACCTACTTATCCCGCTGGCGCCTCAAAGTAAATATAGCCAAAACTGAAGCAATCATATTCACCAAACGACGGCCAAAACTCCCAGCGCCGATCCGGCTGGAGGGAATGGTGATTCCGTGGTCGGCGGAAGTCAACTCTCTGGGACTCCGGTTAACTTCCACCCTTAACCACTCATCACAACCCACACGAGCGGCTCACACGGCAATGGGCAATCTACTGCAACTCCTCCCACTACTGGCCAAGCACTCCACACTGTCAGTAACCACAAAGCTGCACATTTATAGGCAACCATCCGATCCGCCTTAACATACGCGGCAGCTTTATGGTTCTCCATAAGTGCTTCGACATATCAACAACTTCAAGTAGTGCAAAATAAGTGTTTACGGGTCATTTCTAATTCCCCGCCCCGCACGCCCATACCCCACCGCCACTCTTCCTTAAGTACTGACTATATACAGTCATATGTCCGACAACTAGCGTCCAGGTTTCATTCCAAATGCCAATCCCATCCCAATCCCCCCAACCGGTCCTTACAGCAATACACAATCCACAATCTGAACACTGTGTACAGACGATACAAACACAAACGGCCAAAGCATATCTTGCTGTAATTACAGAAGGCTGAAAGGCAGTGTTTTTGTTGTTCTCAGTTTTTCACCACAACTACTGTGTCTTAGCTCACAGTACGTTGCGGTGAAGGCGGATGTACCGATACTTGTGAAAGTACGGAAGTTGGTAAATGGTACAACTTGCTAACAGTTTTGTTACTTGATGTATACTGATAATGTTAATAAAGATTTTATTTAAAAAAAGAGGGTGTTTTGTAACAACCTTCAAACTTACGAGTGAAATGTGACAGTTGAGGTCACGAGCACTGTCAGCACAGAATGCTGTTTGTATAAACCACTTACAGTGAAAGCGAACAAAACCACGGTGATGCTGAAACGTCTGCAGTATCTGCCTCACGCAATCGATTGGAACTGAACTTGTTACATGAATGACGGTTATTTTTATTGCAAAGGTTATCAACTGCAGATTATAACGCGTTGTTTGTAAACGTGTGGCTGCAATAAAAATGATTGAAGGTCATCACGCTCAGTGCTGACCTTTATTCTGTGTCATCAGTGCGATAAGCCGCGATGTATAAGCACAGTCATGATGTTAGTAAAATTGTTTCTCCTTCAGTTGTCCTGTTTGAACAACAACAAATATTTGTAACAGTCTATTATTCTCCCTGTATTTGTCAAGCAATTCCCTCGCACAATTTGCAGTCCCTCTGTCAATTAGCAATCAGTGTACTGTCTGCACGTGACAGTAGCTCACAGTGTACTGTCTGCACGTGACAGTAGCAACCAGTCTACTGTCTGCACGTGACAGTAGCAATCAGTAAACTGTCTGCACGTGAGAGTAGCAATCAGTAAACTGTCTGCACGTGACAGTAGCAAACAGTGTACTGTCTGCACGTGACAGTAGCAATCAGTCTACTCTCTGCACGTGACATTAGCAAACAGTGTACAGTATACACGTGACAGTAGCAAACAGTGTACTGTCTGCACGTGACAGTAGCAATCAGTCTAGTGTCTACACGTTACATTAGCAAACAGTGTACTGCCTGCACGTGACAGTAGAAATCAGTCTACTGTCTGCACGTGACAGTAGCAAACAGTCTACTGTCTGCACGTGACAGTAGCAATCAGTCTACTGTCTGCACGTGACATTAGCAATCAGTCTACTGTTTGCACGTGACAGTAGGAAACAGTCAAAGGTCTGCACGTGACAGTAGCAATCAGTCTACTATCTGCACGTGACAGTAGCAATCAGTCTATTGTCTGCACGTGACAGTAGAAAACAGTGTATTGTTTTCACGTGACAGTAGCAATCTGTCTACTGTCTGCACGTGACAGTAGCAATCAGTAAATTGTCTGCACGTGACAGTAGCAAACAGTGTACTGTCTGCACTTGACAATAGCAAACAGTGTAATGACTGCACGTGACAGTAGCAATCAGTATACTGTCTGCACGTGACAGTAGCAATCAGTAAACTGTCTGCCCGTGACAGTAGCAAACAGTGTACTGTCTGCACGTGACAGTAGCAATCAGTCTAGTGTCTACACGTTACATTAGCAAACAGTGTACTGCCTGCACGTGACAGTAGAAATCAGTCTACTGTCTGCACGTGACAGTAGCAAACAGTCTACTGTCTGCACGTGACAGTAGCAATCAGTCTACTGTCTGCACGTGACATTAGCAATCAGTCTACTGTTTGCACGTGACAGTAGGAAACAGTCAAATGTCTGCACGTGACAGTAGCAATCAGTCTACTATCTGCACGTGACAGTAGCAATCAGTCTATTGTCTGCACGTGACAGTAGAAAACAGTGTATTGTTTTCACGTGACAGTAGCAATCTGTCTACTGTCTGCACGTGACAGTAGCAATCAGTAAATTGTCTGCACGTGACAGTAGCAAACAGTGTACTGTCTGCACTTGACAATAGCAAACAGTGTAATGACTGCACGTGACAGTAGCAATCAGTATACTGTCTGCACGTGACAGTAGCAATCAGTAAACTGTCTGCCCGTGACAGTAGCAAACACTGTACTGTCTGCACGTGACAGTAGCAATCAGTCTACTGTCTGCACGTGACATAAGCAAACAGTGTACTGTCTGCACGTGACAGTAGCAAACAGTGTAATGTCTGCACGTGACAGTAGCAATCAGTCTAGTGTCTGCATGTGACATTAGCAAACAGTGTACTGTCTGCACGTGACAGTAGCAATCAGTCTACTGTCTGCACTTGACAGTAGCAACAGTGTACTGTCTGCACGTGACAGTAGCAATCAGTAAACTGTCTGCACGTGACAGTAGCAAACAGTGTACTGTCTGCACTGACAGTAGCAATCAGTCTACTGTCTGCACGTGACAGTAGCAAACAGTGTACTGTCTGCACGTGACAGTAGCAAACAGTGTACTGTCTGCACGTGATAGTAACAATCAGTCTACTGTCAGCACGAGACAGTAGCAAAGAGTGTGTACCGGCTACACGTACTGTGGCTAGGAATGTGGCGTGTGTGTGGCTTTGTGTTGGAAATTATAGCAGTTAGTGTATATAATGAAATTATTTTTATTATTATTACTTACTGCAATTGGGTTTTCACCCGGTGGCAGTAGTCCTTACACTAGTACACACAATACAAATGGACATATAAATATACATAAAAGTAACAATACAATACAAACTATACACAATTACAAAACAATACATACAGTAAATACAAGTACACACATTAGAACACCATTCACACATTACAAAAACATCCACACCTTAACAAAAACATCCACTCCTTAACAAAAACATCCACACCTTACAAAAACACCCACACACAATACAAACAAAACACACGCACATTACAAAAAACAACCCCACAAATTAAATAATACAAAAACATCAAAACACACATACTGCAAAAAGAAAGAGTTGTTAATCCTAACCTAAAACCTAACGTAAATGAATCAGAGTTAAAAGTAATTTCGTATACCAAGCAATGAGTCAAACACTATACAAAAATAAAGTTCCATGTTTTCAAAAAATGATACACACACATTTCAACTGCACCATCACTTCACTACGCTTATATACACATCACGGCATTTCCCGTTTTGCCTCACTTTACTTCACTTCACTTCACTGTATTATTAGATATTTTTCCCCACCCTCTATACCCTTCACTTCACTTCACTGTATTAATAGATATTTTTCCCCACCCTCTATACCCTTCACTTCACTTCACTTCACTTATCACTTTCCTAACCCTCTTCCTAAAAATACTCGGCTTACAAGGGAAAGTCCGTAAAGCATCTGCAGGTAGTTTGTTCCAGAGTTGGATGGTCCTATTTACAAAGGAGAATTTTCCGATATCCGTCCTTTGCTTCCTGTTCCTAATTTTCCGATTATGATCAACCCTGCTCAGATAGTGTGGCCTTTGTAGTCTGTCACCTATAGCCTTCCAAGCCCGTTCGCCAGTGTATGCTTTGAAGAGAGCACATAAGCGTGCTGTCTTTCTGCGCTGCGCCAAAGTTTCCCAGTTCAAATCGGTCGTATAATTTGCAAATTTAGCCGCTTTCTGTTGTACCCGGTCTAACGCATTTATCTGTCCCTCCCTGTATGGATCCCAGCACGCAGCCCCATACTCAAGAATCGGACGCACTAGTGACGTGTAGGCTAAGCTTTTAGTATTACTATTTCCCTTTTTGAGAATACGCATTATGAAATGAAGTGCCTTCCAAGCTTTTCTCACCGTGTAATTTACTTGGTCAGCCCAGCTTAAATCGCTGCGTAAGATTATTCCCAAGTATTATAGTGTGTAAAGTTATATAGTGGATTGGAATGGCTGACGAGTCTGAAATTATCTGACTTTATATACGCGAGGCGTAGGTTGTTTTGTTACCGACGTTTCGGCTAACGTAAGAACAAAGTTCTCAACTACAACACAGCAAATACCTGAAATCTCGTACGTACACTAATTCTGTGTACATCACATTCGACAGGTACAGACACACATATTCACACACTGTGTCTACATTTGAGGCTCTCAGGCCCACACATCCCTCTACATTGCTACACTGCTTTACGCCTTTATTGTAGCTAAACGTGACACTGCAAAACAGACCGCATTTTAGAGTGAATAATGTGATAAAGTTAAGTTTGTGTGCAAACATGTGTCCGGACTGTATTTATGTGTTTTGTGTGCATCTCAGAACAAACAGCGATTATTTCACTGTACAACATTAACTGACTGGTTTGTATAACTGAGACGGAGTGTGTTTACTGCGCGGTACGGACTGTATTTATGTGTTTTGTGTGGATCTCAGAACAAACAGCGATTATTTCACTGTAAATATTAACTGACTGGTTTGTATAACTGAGACGGAGTGTGTTTACTGCGCGGTACGGACTGTATTTATGTTCTTTGTGTGGATCTCAGAACAAACAGCGATTATTTCACTGTACAACATTAACTGACTGATTTGTATAACTGAGACGGAGTGTGTTTACTGCGCGGTACGGACTGTGTTTATGTGTTTTGTGTGGATCTCAGAACAAACAGCGATTATTTCACTGTACAACATTAACTGACTGATTTGTATAACTGAGACGGAGTGTGTTTACTGCGCGGTACGGACTGTGTGTTTATGTGTTTTGTGTGGATCTCAGAACAAACAGCGATTATTTCACTGTACAATATTAACTGACTGATTTGTATAACTGAGACGGAGTGTGTTTACTGCGCGGTACGGACTGTGTTTATGTGTTTTGTGTGGATCTCAGAACAAACAGCGATTATTTCACTGTACAACATTAATTGACTGGTTTGTGTAACTGAGACGGAGTGTGTTTACTGCGCGGTACGGACTGTATTTATGTGTTTTGTGTGGATCTCAGAACAAACAGCGATTATTTCACTGTACAGCATTAACTGACTGGTTTGTATAACTGAGACGGGATGTGTTTACTGCGCAGTACGGACTGTATTTATGTGTTTTGTGTGGATCTCAGAACAAACAGCTATTATTTCACTGTACAACATTAACTGACTGGTTTGTATAACTGAGAAGGATTGTTTACTGCGCGGTACGGACTGTATTTATGTGTTTTGTGTGGATCTCAGGACAAACAGCTATTATTTCACTGTACAACATTAACTGACTGGTTTGTATAATTGAGACGGAGTGTTTACTGCGCGGTACGTACTTTATTTATGTGTTTTGTGTGGATCTCAGAACAAACAGCGATTATCTCCCTGTACAACATTAACAGACTGGTTTGTATAACTGAGACGGAGTGTGTTTACTGCGCGGTATGAATAGAATCATTAGTTGTAGTTAAAGTTAATATTGTCTTTGAAGTGTAAAGTACTGACCGTCTGAACTCTACTGCAGTCAACACACGTGTTCCCTTCAGCAGACCTGCAGCTGTTTCTCGCAATACGTTCCACTGCACTAAATACTATTCACCTACTGCCACTCGCGATGCACGCAGACAAGCATGTAGCTATTGGGGGTAACTGTCGTTGTAGTTGCCTGACTAACAGGAGATATTAATAGAAGTCTTCAGTATCAAAATTAGTATCAAACCCTTTATCAGTTCTCGAGTTGATACACACAGACAGACACACACACAGACATACATACAGACAGACATACACACAGACATACATACACACAGACAGACAGACAGACACAGCAACACAAATATGTGCAGCTGTGCACATTCTGTTTGCAAGTGCACCAAAGTGCAATACAGAGCAGCTGTAGAACGAGCAAGGCGTCTTCTGTTTATTGAACGAAATTCAGCGTCCTTCGTTGGAATATGTAATGTGTGTACAGTGGTGTGTGTTGAGGTGTGTTGTGGAGTTACTGGTGACAGTGTTTACTGAACGGGACCTTACAGCACAGTGGTTACCTTATACAGTAATGTGTGTACAGTGGTGTGTGTACAGTGGTGTGTGTTGAGGTGCGTTGTGGAGTTACTGGTGACAGTGTTTACTGAACGGGACCTTACAGCTCAGTGGTTACCTTGTACAGTAGTGTGTGTACAGTGGTGTGTGTTGAGGTGCGTTGTGGAGTTACTGGTGACAGTGTTTACTGAACGGGACCTTACAGCTCAGTGGTTACCTTGTACAGTAGTGTATGTACAGTGGTGTGTGTTGAGGTGTGTTGTGGAGTTACTGGCGACATTGTTTACTGAACGGGACCTTACAGCTCAGTGGTTACCTTGTACAGTAGTGTGTGTACAGTGGTGTGTGTTGAGGTGCGTTGTGGAGTTACTGGTGACAGTGTTTACTGAACGGGACCTTACAGCTCAGTGGTTACCTTGTACAGTAGTGTGTGTACAGTGGTGTTTGTTGAGGTGCGTTGTGGAGTTACTGGTGACAGTGTTTACTGAACGGGACCTTACAGCACAGTGGTTACCTTATACAGTAATGTGTGTACAGTGGTGTGTGTTGAGGTGTGTTGTGGAGTTACTGGTGACAGTGTTTACTGAACGGGACCTTACAGCTCAGTGGTTACCTTGTACAGTAGTGTGTGTACAGTGGTGTGTGTTGAGGTGCGTTGTGGAGTTACTGGTGACAGTGTTTACTGAACGGGACCTTACAGCACAGTGGTTACCTTATACAGTAAAGTGTGTACAGTGGTGTGTTACAGTTTGTGTGTGTACAGTGTTGTGTGTTGAGGTGCGTTGTGGAGTTACTGGTGACAGTGTTTACTGAAAGGGACCTTACAGCACAGTGGTTACCTTATACAGTAGTGTGTGTACAGTGGTGTGTGTTGAGGTGCGTTGTGGAGTTACTGGTGACAGTGTTTACTGAAAGGGACCTTACAGCACAGTGGTTACCTTATACAGTAGTGTGTGTACAGTGGTGTGTGTTGAGGTGTGTTGTGGAGTTACTGGTGACAGTGTTTACTGAAAGGGACCTTACAGCATTGTGGTTACCTTATACAGTAGTGTGTGTACAGTGGTGTGTGTTGAGGTGTGTTGTGGAGTTACTGGTGACAGTGTTTACTGAACGGGACCTTACAGCACAGTGGTTACCTTATACAGTAGTGTGTGTACAGTGGTGTGTGTTGAGGTGTGTTGTGGAGTTACTGGTGACAGTGTTTACTGAAAGGGACCTTACAGCACAGTGGTTACCTTATACAGTAGTGTGTGTACAGTGGTGTGTGTTGAGGTGTGTTGTGGAGTTACTGGTGACAGTGTTTACTGAACGGGACCTTACAGCACAGTAGTTACCTTGTACAGTGGTATGTGTACAGTGGTGTGTGTTGAGGTGTGTTGTGGAGTTACTGGTGATAGTGTTTGCTGAACGGGACCTTACAGCACAGTGGTTACCTTGTACAGTGGTAAGTGTACAGTGGTGTGTGTTGAGGTGTGTTGTGGAGTTAGTGGTGATAGTGTTTACTGAACGGGACCTTACAGCACAGTGGTTACCCTTGTACAGTGGTATTGATGTACACGTGTGTGTGTGTAGAGGTTTTGGTTTAGTGGAGTTAGTGGTGATAGTGTTTTACTGAACGGATCTTACAGCACATTGTTACCTTGTACAGTGGTGTGTGTACAGTGGTGTGTGTTGAGGTGTGCTGTGGGTTAGTGGTGACATTTTTACTGAACGAGACCTTACAGCACACTGGTAACCTTATACAGTAGTGTGTGTACAGTGTGTGTGTTGAGGTGTGTTGTGGAGATACTGGTGACAGTGTTTACTGAACGGGACCTTAAAGCACAATGGTTACATTATACAGTAGTGTGTGTACAGTGCTGTGTGTTGAGGTGTGTTGTGGCGATACTGGCGACAGTGTTTTCTGAACGGGACCTTACAGCACAGTGGTTACCTTGTACAGTAGTGTGTGTACAGTGGTGTGTGTTGAGGTGTGTTGTGTGTTACTGGTGACAGTGTTTACTGAACGGGACCTTACAGCACAGTGGTTACCTTATACAGTGATGTGTGTACAGTGGTGTGTGTTGAGGTGTGTTGTGGAGTTACTGGTGATAGTGTTTACTGAAAGGGACCTTACAGCACTGTGGTTACCTTATACAGAAATGTGTGTACAGTGGTGTGTGTTGAGGTGCGTTGTGGAGTTACTGGTGATAGTGTTTACTGAACGGGACCTTACAGTACAGTGGTTACTTTATACAGAAATGTGTGTAGTGGTGTGTGCTGAGGTGTGTTGTGGAGTTACTGGTGTCAGTGTTTACTGAAAGGGATCTTACAGCACAGTGGTTACCTTATACAGTAATGTGTGTACAGTGGTGTGTGTACAGTGGTGTGTGTTGAGGTGCGTTGTGGAGTTACTGGTGATAGTGTTTACTGAACGGGACCTTACAGTACAGTGGTTACTTTATACAGAAATGTGTGTATTGGTGTGTGCTGAGGTGCGTTGTGGAGTTACTGGTGATAGTGTTTACTGAATGGGACCTTACAGCACAATGGTTACCTTGTACAGTGGTGTGTGTTGAGGTACCGGTTCTCTTTCCCGGGGGTAAAGCGGCCGGGGCGTGGAGTTAACCACCCACCCTCATCTAGTGCCAGGGTTAAAGAAAGAGTAGAGCTATACCTCTATTCCCCCTCTGGGCCTTCATGGCCTGTTGTAGGGAGAACTTTACCTTACCTTAACCTTAGTTGTGTTAAAGGCTCAGTCGACCCCAGGGCTATAGTGCGGCCGGAGAGATTAAGTCAATGAAAAATTCCAGTGACTGCATCGAGAATCGAACCCGCGACCTTCCGGCTTGTAGCGTAGTGCCTCAACCAACTGCGCCACCCTTTGGCGCGAGGGTATGAACTGGCGCACGACCGACTCCAGTGGCGTATCCTTGTGTTTGAACGTGCACGCCACTTTACTTCTCGGACACTGGAATCGTGGCTTCGAATTCCGTCACGGATATGGCTGTATATCTGTGTTTCTTGTGTCTGCATAAGAAACCTTTTTACAGCCGATCCCCCATCCAAGGGGTCATAACAGATATCTACAAAGAAGATTCTGAAAACTACAAAACAACATTCCCTGGGGCCCTTGGCCTGTAGCGTTATTGAACAGAACAGGTGTATTTGTGTTACAGGCTGGTCCAGTATGGCGTGGAATTGTAGCAGCGTGTTACAATACGAATAAAATGCTTCGGCTGACATAATTGGTACACTTGTGCAGGTTCACAGTTCTTACACATTCTGTTCAACTGAACAGTCCATCAATATGACGTCACTACGTTAACATATAGTATTCATTTAATTACATATGTGTTCCTTCCCGGAGAAATTTTTGTAATTTGAAGCAAATAAAATGATGTTTAACCTGATTGGCCGGTTCTGCAATCCTATCTGTTGTATGGTACACCCCCTCCAACACCCCCCCCCCCCCCCCCCCGCCGCTACACATGGTCTAACAGGGCTGAGTTTCTACAGTCGGCAGTAAAGCAGTTATCACTGACACGCCTTATTTACTGTTCATAGTGCAGTGGCTATTGACTGCAACGGTCAATGTAAGCTGCCGTGGTCACAGTACACCTGCATGGCGCATGCGCAGTTGAGCACAGTTTACTGTAACAGGTAGAGTGACATGTAGGCAGGCCGAGTAAAAGGAATACCTGTGGTTGCCCTGGACAGGCCCTGAGGGTTCCAGGAGGTTGAGGCTTCCAGATTTCAAGACAATCGGCTCATGAAGGTGGTAAGGTTGTTACACCTACACACCGGCCATCTTTACCCCACAGGAAATATTCCTTGTACTCATTTCTGTTAGAGGCTCAGGGCCATATTGCGGCTGGAAGGATTAAGTCAAAGAAAAATTCTAATGACTCCATCGGGAATCGAACCCGCTACTTCCGGCTTTTAGGGCAGTGCCTCAAGCCATGTAATACAGTCACAGTAGTATTTGTCGGCTTTTGTTAAACGCGGGTTTTGTGTGTGCTGTGAAACACCGACTGAGGAACGTGTGAAAGAGACAGAGGGAGTCGTATTGTCGATGTCGAGTGAGCAAAGGTCGGTTTTGGGGCCCACATTCTGAACCTGCACATCTCTAATATATTCACTACACGACCGCAACTTTCGTCGCATGTACAACTGCTTCAGGTCCCGCCGTTTCGAAAGGACAAGTAGGAAAACTTTAATTTGTATGAAGCTGGTTGACGTGAAATTCTCATTTCCATCTTCCAATCGACCGTCAGCTGCTACTGTGGTAGTACAGCTCTCTGCACAACCACTTAGCGCTACAAGACAGCTCTACAAGTTGTGTACCTTTATACATGAAGAATGACTTTGAATGAAAACTTTCTTTGAACCTAAAGGCAAGGACTGTCTTTCTTCAATTTAAGCCTTTACTGAAGATCATATTATTGTTATTATTTAATAATATCCAGTTCCTACCTCACAGAAAACACTCAATATCCACCACAAGCATTAACAAATTAGTTATACTCAGAGAAATAATCGCTATTTGTTTACGAATTCTATTCGACACACAAAGAGGTCAATAGCTATATGTTAGCTCAGTAACTGATGTCGTTTAAAGGGTAAAAAATTTATATTCAAGCAGTCTTTCGCTATTGGCAACTTAAAACTAAAATATATGGTATTAAACTTCTCAGCTCAGGTATTTGTCTCGTGTTGAGAGCCTTTCCATGTCATGTGACTGTAACGTCTTAGACAGGAGATTCTAAAAAGTTTGAGGCTCTAAGCTTACGTTCTAACTTAAAGGCCAGAGGGCTGAAATGTGTGTCCGAATGGATAAATGAAAACGTTAGCTTGAGAATCGTAGTTCGACATCAGAATCGTAAAACGTTCGCGTTCACATAATATTTATAGTACTAATATTATGAAGTTGTTATGTGGACCATGGTTACACGTGACGTTTGCAAGTCTCCGTACGCCTGTGGTTATTGTACGTACCATTTTGTAACGTTAAATAACACAGTTGAATCACATCGTTTGTTTATGGGGTTCAATTTGTTTTGAGAACAAACTGTTTGTACTCTGTCACTAACATTAACTGCCTGGCCTTTAAAATGGACATTTTGAATTACTACAAATTTGCTTTAAATTTAACGATAAACACGCACAAATTCTCGGTTATCCTCGTAAATCTGATCTAGTCAGATAATTCCTTATCACACCTTGACAGTGTCGTTAAATAAACACGTATCTCTTTGTGATTGAATATGTACGCATGTTATGAAGTTCTGACGCAATTTCCATGGAAATATAAAATGGTGACAGCTCTGTGTTCCAAACTGCCATCTAACGAATAAAGATGTAACTTACTGTACTGGTTTGAGGCATAAAAACTTACATGACGTCACGAAAGACGTGACAGCCCGCTACAACTCAGTGGGTCTTTTCCTATAGTACAGATCATAAGTACTAAGTCCGAGTCCGACCCGCGTACTGTGACCTTTAAGTATTGTAATCGGACGACTGTCGTGTGACCTTGAACCATTGCGACGCCCCAGTTGTGCGCTGGCTTAAGAACTGTCAATTTGCTTTTAAATACTCTTGTAAAGTAATTCAAATGAAGGCCCATCGTAGTCAACACAACTCATTTATTTCACTGTGCGTTGGTACATGTTTCTGTTAATTTCAAAGCCATCGTTCGGACAAGACAAGAAATTCAAGCAACATGAAGTCACTAGTACTTCCTTTGGAAAAATATGTTTGAGCTTATTTACATGGGTCTGGGTCGTTGGATTTGGGGTTGAGCGCCTCGTCTGACAACTACTGTCTCAGACGGCACTCCCTTCTGAGTAGCCAGTCGAGTATGGCGAATTCTTCGTCCGTATTTGGCTGATGCAGCTACCGGACTCTGGCAGAGGCGTGGACAGAGGCCCTCGGACAGTGGACAAGGCATGCTGACTGCTACAATACGAAGGGTAGCAGCAGCAACTGCTTAGAACTGGTAGTAAAAGGACACACAACCACGCACGAAATACTGCCTTAGGGAGAGAACTTCTGTCATCGCAAAGTAATTTAATAGAAGCACAAAATGGAAAAAGTGCTGAAATATGTACAGCTGTAATTCTAAGCTTGAAACAAGGAGTGTAAAAATATTGAGCCTCAAGCTGTAGGTTGAACCAAAGGCATCCGTATTACTTGAATGTCCCTTGCTGTCCTGGATGTGGCCAGTTGTCTTTGTAATGAGCCCGAAAAATGTAGCCATCACATTACGAAACAAGTACGTTGTGCTGATTGTGATAGGCCTTTATTCGAATCATTAAATGTTCACACAACAGGACGACCCAGATGAAGGCACGACTTTTTGTTGCTACAGCCACACATAGTACAAACACATTCATATACAGCTAATCTGAAAAACCTGGATTGACAAGGGAAAACCGACAACTCGGAGAAAAACCTGTCGCAGTGCCACTTTGTCCACCACAAATCTCACATGGATTTCATCTGTGATCGAACCCGTGTCTCCATAGTGAGAGGCCAGGGACTAACCGCCTGAGCCATGGCACGGCCTACAAAGAGCAATTACTCACTACAGAACAGAATAAGCGTATTTATATATAGATTATGAAACAATGCAACTCTCAGTTTGTTGTCTGACCAACCTTCACTATACAAGCAACCAGACAAAAGTGTGTGGTTATATGGTAAAGAACTAAACTATACCATTCCACTACTCCATCCCTCTGGTTTCACAGTACAGAAATCCAGTCATCTCAAAGGCGTACAAAAAAATAGAACAGCAGGGTTTTGGAGAAGGAACAACTAATTTATTGGACTGTGGAACATAACTGCCTAGAACATATCCAAGATTTTTATTATGTGTTGACCTTTCAAATTACTTTATTATGAGTTGTGTTGGTTAGTAAAGGCAACACTGTAACAGTGAAGTGAGTACATATACTTACCACTGTGCTTTAAACAGTTTACAGTCCTTACCCACGTCTTACATTGTCCAGCCAATCTGCCACATCTTCCTGTCCCCTACTCCGCGCCAAGTTACTGGCGGTCTGACCGTACTTGTTCTCCACACTAACATCTGCTCCCCTCTCCACAAGCAGCTTTACCACAGACAAATGTCCCCACATTGCCGCACAATGCAGCGGAGTGTATTTCCCCCTGTTCAGACGATCCACCTTCGCTCCCCAGTCCAGCAACAGACGGCACACATCCAGATGTCCAAAGTCGGCTGCGTAATGCAGAGCGGTACTCCGATTAGCATTAGTTCTGTCTATGTTAGCGCCGCCCTCCAGCAACACCAGCTCCACCTCCACATGGCCATTTTCAGCAGCATATATCAGCGGTGTGTGACGGCGCTCATCATCATCAGTGCAGTTGTCATTGCTGTCACATTTCACCAACCTCTTTGTCATGTTCACATCTCCCGACTTAGCAGCCTCAAGCAGAGACCGACACACCTGTACAATAGACATTTGAACATATTTACTGATCTACCACTACATGAAATATAACAAATTCAGTGTACTACTAACAGCTTTCTGTATTGAAATAAAACGCTGAAATTGGAAAGACCGACTGACGGCGGGGATGTTGGGTATTAGCAAATATATTATATGTGTTGTGTAATTGGATTTCTGCCCCAGTACTTATTTACATTGTTTCATTACATATTTATTTTGTTCCTTTAGTGTTTTGTCTTGTGTATTTGTACTGTTTTGTGTTTTATCATTGCTTTTGTGCTGGCTTTGTAATTGGCACTTGTGCTGTTAAGTCTGCACGTTAATAAATACCCATTGAATTGAATGGAATTGAATTATCTTTATTTTTTAAAATCGGTAAAATTTTTATTGCAAATTTTATTACGGCCGCCTACCAATGAACAATGTTACACGTTCAAGAAGTGGTACGCTTACCACAAATTGAGAAACCTTGCTGTAGAAGAAACTGTAAAGGCTAGAGGCTCTGTTTTGTATAAGGAATGGGAAAAATGAGCAGTGCCTTTATTTTTCCACATGATGAAAGCAGCCGGGGCGTGAATCTCTCTTCTTATCTCAATCCAGGTTCGAGGTCAAGGCTGCGTGGATCTATGCCTGCACTCCGCTATACTTGTTCAGGGCGTGGTGCTTAATTAAGCACAGGCACACATTTACTGTACCTGAAGTTTATACAACTGTATTTATCAGCTACACACATGTACACGTATTATCAGACTACTTCCCAGCACAGCAATCACTCACCAACCAAGTTCCACACACTGACTTACGTTTCAACACTTTAAGCATCTGACCGACTTTCACGAATCTTCGTATGAAGGCTATGTCATAGCATTACAGTACAAAGATGTAACTTTAACTTACTGCACTATGTAATGGCAACATGTCGGACTGACGATCTTGTGACGTCACAGCTATAATTGTGATACTTAACGTGAGGACATGAAATTATTTGTGGTAATACATTGTTTGAAATTATGCACGTTTTGAAAGGTAATTTTCTTTTTATGCTGTAAAATAATTTGCTGGCAGTTCACACAATTTGTTTAGCTCTGTTTGATTCTGATAACTGATGGACCGTTGGAACATGGCGAGTGGAATTTGGTACGGAGCGAGAACAAAAGTGTGCCAAGATATTGTGTGCAAAATACTGCTTGTAAGGCGGCAGTTACATGCATGTTGGCAGTTGGAAATTTGATGTGACTTGTTACAGTTTACAGTACACAGTGTCTATATGACGTAAGCAGTTCAACACAAAAATGCACCAAGATAACGTACAGATATGCAGGACCAGAAGCCTGTGGAATAGGAAAGGTGTTGGGAACTGTTCTGGGAAATTGTTGTTACTTTGTTGACACAAAGCAGCGGTCAGTAGCTTCAGCACACAGCGATAAGACTTTACTAATAAGAGCGCTGTAATATAGTAAAGGTAAAGTTCGCCCTAGAACAGGCCACGAAGGCACAGAGAGGAGTAGAGGTATAACTCTACTCTTTCTTTAACCTCGGCGCTAGATCGGGGTGGGTGGTCACCTCTACGCGCCGGCCACATTACCTCCGGAAATGACACGTTACCCATTGTATAGGAGGCTGATTTGGCCCCAGGGCCGTTCTGGACTGCTGCGAAAAATCACGCCCCAACCGGGATTTTTTTATTAATATTTTCATATCATTTCATATTCATAATAAAAATAATAGAAACAACCAAAACATCACAATTTCATTAAAATAAAATTAATAAATAATTTTCAATTTGTGACTATCTTTCATTACATAAATCCAGTTATGTCACAGAAAAGTTAAATGTAACAAATTCTTCTTAAGAGTAACAGTACGAAAAAAAAGGCTTTTTGTGGTACCATTAGCACTGCCGTGACCAGGATTTTTTTTAGTATTATTAACGAGTACTGCACCGGGGCCCCTCTCTTTTCTGGGCTACCCCTCTCTGCTATATCTGCTCATCTATGCTGGGCCCCGCAGATAAGCCGAGATGCGCACACAACAAAAATACAATATATCGAACAAATCATAAATATATATTTTAACCAACAACATACAATAAAACAATAAATACAAAATACACGACGGAGACTAATCAAGCAATTACTTGTGCACATACATACCAAAATAATGTACCTTGGCGTCGTCGTGGGGCTAAACCCAACAAAACCAAAGACCGGGACCACGACGACCGCCAAGGGACTCCGACCTCACCAACTCACTGCTGGACAGAATTTTGCCCCCATGGCCGAGACGAAATTTAGACGTTACTTGTAAACGGCTAGGTTCAGAGTACTTTCCACAATCACGCACAGGTCTGAAGTAAACTCAGGAGAGGAGGGGAAATGGAGGGGAAACCAGTAGGAGGGGATTGATGCGCGCGACGAAAGTCCGTGGTTCGAGTACCGCAGGGCGTGCTGGGACAACTCCCGGCACAACCCCGACCTCCAAAACCAGACGTGTTGGTATTTTTAAAGGAAGTACACGTCACTGCGCTTCACTGCACACTGCTGGAGAACGATCGGTAGTGTCATTTGGCTATACACAATAGTCCCCTACAATGTCACTACACAATCTACCGGCTGACCCCTACTTATGCACCACATGTGCCAGTTCAATCCTGCGGGCCGCCTCTCGTACAAGCTCACGATCTTGCCACCGCCTCCTCGGTGGTCCATCAGCTTGCTTCGTACTTCTCCTACCGCAGTGGATTCGCTGCTCCTTCCTTTTCGCTTACGGGCCAGCCACCTCTCCCGTCCTCCGAGGTGACGCACTACGGCTGCCAGCGGGATCCATACCAACCGAGTGATGCCCTTCGCTCGATGTTCCAATGATCCGGATCACACAGCGCGCATCATAGGATGGAAGGGTTCTGAAACTTTGGGTTCATCAGTATCTAATCATGACACCCTAGCCAGAGCAAACCTTCCTCTTTTGGACAAGTAATTCCATGCGCTCAACACAGCACAAAACATTAGACTTCATACAACAATGAAAATATGTTACAACACTGGACCAAATCACCCGTACATAGCTGTGACAACAATTCACAATACACGACAACTTCAAACTATTGCATTGAATGACATACATAATGACCACTGAAAACATCGATCATTTACCAGATTTAGACTACCACTGAGACAAGCATGGCTTACCCCGAGAGAATATCGTTTGCATGAATTAGCTCTACAATTACAACGGTTTCCAAGTACTTAAAGTAACCTTAATGTGACCTTAATGTGGTTTGCATAACACAAGCTGTGACTGCTCTGAGAAAACGCGCAAATCTAGAAAATCTAGAACATGCCCAGATGACAACTTACGGGCGCGGAAAAGAAAAGAATACGACCCTTCCACACAGCTACGGGATACTCCCCACGTCTAGCCATGAATCGCGTCATATACGTCTTACAAACCAGTTCCCATATCCCATAATATGGAGCTCTCGCATTCCCCCGGACACGAGGCAATAAACCGGAATAACACAAGTTGTGTGAGGTTTCCATGGCAGTGTGGCGGACGCTACCATCCACCAATCCGCACTCTCCACGAGTGCCGACGACTACAGGCATCAACTGTTGACCCTCTTGCCGTCATAATTCAGATGATTACAAAATCATCTTCCAACCCACATGCCGTCAAAATTTAGATGATTATCAGAATCATCCCTTGACCTACATGCGTCGCAATTCCGCTAACTACCGGAATCACCTAACATCCCACTGCCCTATCTCCATCACACGCAAGAACGGTATAATTCCAAAGAGTAGTTATCCAGCCCCGCAACTAACTGCGTCATAACTACCCCTGGCCTTACAGCAGTCGAACCCCGCAAAATGCTACCACATGGTTCCGTGAATATTACATGTCCTCTCAGCCAGCTATCCCAAGACTCATCAGAGTAAGCCTTTCCATAACAAAACACAATCTCACAAACAAAATGTACACAACTAAATAAATTTCACATTACCAATAAATCGTATCCTGTTGTATACCGGCACACAGTGATCAGGTCTCCACTCACTGTACGTTGCCCTCAGGCACCTCACGTAGCAACAGCGGTTACGTCTATCCAAAGGTTACGTAACCGGTTCAGTACTTCCGCGTAGCAACAGAATGAGTTACGTAATGTAACAGCCCCCAATGGCGTCCAACCCCTAGCAATTCGACCGGCTGACACAATCTACTGTCATCTGCGATCATCTATATTGCTAGTCACAAATCATTCAATAATTCTACGCTACTATGCCGTACGTTACCATTGGTGCCATATCTATAGCAGTCCTACGACAGTAGCACGCTCACATATTCCATTTTGAGTTCTTCTTACCCATGGCGACCATGAACAACCACAGGCACAAAAGGAACGAAACCACGCTCAGTGCTACCATCTGCACCGGGCAGCCTCTCTCTGCTATATCTGCTCATCTATGCTGGGCCCCGCAGATAAGCCGAGATGCGCACACAACAAAAATACAATATATCGAACAAATCATAAATATATATTTTAACCAACATCATACAATAAAACAATAAATACAAAATACACGACGGAGACTAATCAAGCAATTACTTGTGCACATACATACCAAAATAATGTACCTTGGCGTCGTCGTGGGGCTAAACCCAACAAAACCAAAGACCGGGACCACGACGACCGCCAAGGGACTCCGACCTCACCAACTCACTGCTGGACAGAATTTTGCCCCCATGGCCGAGACGAAATTTAGACGTTACTTGTAAACGGCTAGGTTCAGAGTACTTTCCACAATCACGCACAGGTCTGAAGTAAACTCAGGAGAGGAGGGGAAATGGAGGGGAAACCAGTAGGAGGGGATTGATGCGCGCGACGAAAGTCCGTGGTTCGAGTACCGCAGGGCGTGCTGGGACAACTCCCGGCACAGTACAAAGAATGCAAATCACTCAAAAGGGGGAAAAAAATGAATGTCTCAGAATGGGAAGAGTTGATATGAAGGTGAATACTTCTTCTGTCAAGTAATTGTGTTGCAAACAGGGCACCATGTTGGCACATGCCACACACGTGACTTCTATGGTATGTATCCTACAGTACCATATATTGGGTAGTGTCGTCGTTTAAATCCCTTCTCAAGGATGTCCTCGTCTGTTGGTTCGTGACCTTCCAATGTTTGGTCATGATATTAGAAATCAATCACTTCCAAATAGCGTCCACAAATTTTATATCCTCCCCGTTCCGAGTATTGTTTCCATCTGGCCCTGCGAAGGAAGTCTAGGTAGTCGTCCATCGTCAAATGGCGAGCGGTATGGATATAGTGAAGCATGTGTCCTAAGAGCCACACCGTGGCGTTGTGCCGTTGTGGGGGATATATCTTAAACGCAGGTGCGGTTAGCCACTCTTCTGGGACATATTGGGTCTGCGTTCGGAGAAAGCATGCGATTCGTTGTCTCGTCCACAACCAGATGCCGCTGGCGTCCGTACACGTGGTATATCTATGCGGGAGCGTGTCTGTCTGTTGACAGGTGTCGCATGTGTCAGTTTGCGGAGATGGATGACATGTAGCCTTTGGTTTGGGGACACAACGTCGTGAATGATGACATACCACGTGGTCGTAATTTCCTGTGGTAACGTTCGTGTGTGTATATTTTTCCATACCAATGGCCATGGTACTTCTGGCCGTTTTGATTGTATTCTGATCATCATGTGCGAGTTCATTGCTATGTACCTGTGTAGCTGTATTTCATATATATGTCGTATCTGTTGGTAGCTGAGATGTTGGCTCTGCAGTGTAGGCATGTAAGCGTGCTCTTGAAAGTAGAGCCGAAGGTGTTCTATCATAGTTGGTAGAGGCAGCCAATTGGGCGGAGAGTCGCTTTGTATTTGTCGTTTATGTTGTTGTAGCCATAGTGCTGTTAAATGTTCCTGTTTGGCAACTTGTTGTTGAATTATTTTAATATACAAGGTGTTGCATTTTGCTTGTATATGGGTCATATTTAGTCCGCCATCTGCTTTTTTCCTGTATAGAATTGCAAGGGGGATCCGAAAGATCCAGCCCTCCCATAGGAATCGCGTTATCAAAATTGTAATTTGTGCCGCATGGTGGGTTGTGATTGGCAAAACCTGTGCCACATACCATAATTTGGAGAGAAACCACGTGTCGCTCACCCATAGTCTTTGCTGTAAATCTAGTTTTCTGCTCTGTTGATTCTGAACGCTGAGGCATATTTGTAGGAGTTTCTTAGACCATGTGGACTCCATTGTCGTGTGTATATCGTGTCCAAAGGTTATACCTAAGATTGTAGCCTCATTTGTAAGTGTGATTCCCATCAAGGGCATTGCTGTGTTCCAGTGTCCAATAGGGAGGGCCTTCGTTTTATTCCAATTTATTGTCGCACCGGTGGCTTTTTCATACGTAGTGAGAAGCCGGGTCAAGGTGTGTAAGTCCCGTTCATTGTTGATGATAACTGTTATATCGTCTGCGTATGCTACACACACCACTTTCCTTCGTTGTCCAATACGGAGACCCGAGAGATGTTCGTTAATTAATATAAGGAAAGGGTTTATCACCAGGGCGCATAATATCGAACTGAGTGGACAACCCTGTCGTATCGATCGCCTAAGTTGGAATGCAGTGGTGAAACGTCCGTTGATGGAGACACATGAAGAGGCGCGTGTATAAAATGACATGATCGCGCCTATGATTTTGTGTCCGTAGTTGTACTTCCGAAGGGCTCCATGTAAGTAGTTGTGGGATATGTTGTTGAAGGCGCTCTTAAAGTCCAATGTTAGTAGACAGGAGCCACCACGATTGGCATTGCTCGCGGCTATGACGTCGCGGAGTGTCGTTGTAGCATCCAATATGTTTCTTTTCCCTGTGGCACTGTACTGTGTTTCATGTAACACGTGGTCTATCGTCATTTTAAGCCGGTTTGCTAGAATCCTCGCGTATATTTTATAATCTGTATTCATAAGTGTCAGCGGCCTGTAGTCTTGCACTGTACTGGGGGAGTTGATCTTGGGAATGCATACAATGACACCTTTTGCAAATTGCTGGGATGTACGTCCTGTTTCAAAATAATCATTGTACATGCGGATTAGGTCTTGTTGTATAATATTTGCCCCCCATTGGTAAAATTCCGCTGTGATGCCATCAATTCCTGGGGACTTGTTTCGTGGCGCCTGATTGATTGCTGTTTGCAGTTCCTGCAGGGTTATTGGCCGGTCCAAAGTTTCATGTGTGTCAGTACTGATGGAGGTTGTTATAGCTTGATATATTGTGTTCGTATGTTCGTCTAGTGTTGGTAAATGGTCAAAGAGGGCTTGTAGCTCCGTATAAAAAGTTCGACTAATGTCGTGTTGTGTACTGTGAGTAATGCCATTCTCGTCTTGGATTTTGGAGATTAGGTTGGATGTCCGCCGTTTGTGGCGTTTGATGATGTGAAATAGGGACGTCTTTTCATTCGAGACCGGTGTTGCGTCCCGTAATACTGCCCGTAGATGTTGCAATTGTTGGGTATGAAGTTGAATAATCTTTGCTTTGTAGTATTTAAGTTTCACATTCATCGCCGAAGATTCGATCGGGTTTTGCAACAGATCATATATACACCTATAATAAAATTCGAGCTGGATTTTTTTTTGTTTGTGCGATTTCTTTCCCAATCCTTTGGAAGAAGCGTTTTATTTCGTATTTGGCACAACGCTCCCACCATTGATCAGTCGACTGATAATACTTTTGTTTAGCTTGCCAGCGCTCCCATAATTGGCGTAGCTCAGTATGTACATCCGTTGCTTGCAGCAGTTTTGTATTAAGTTTCCACGACGGGCGTCCCCACTGGGGGTTCGTTGTTGTTCTTCGAATCTGCAGTTTCACTGCCTGGTGGTCCGAAAACGCTGCCACAAGAGTGGTGGTCGCTATTTTGTTTTGGTGGACGGTGTTCGTCATGTAAATTCTGTCAATTCTTGTCGCCCCCTTATTTGTGTAGTGTGTGTAAGCCATAAGTTTTCGGTCGCTGTTCCATGCATCTATTAGACCACACCCTTTTATTAGTAGTTCTAATGGCTTGCTTGTGTTGGGAGTACCCGTGCAATCAGTGGCCCGCAGTACACAGTTGAAGTCTCCCCCCAATATGGTGTCTGCGAGCGCATACTGTAGGAGGAACGGGAGGTCCGTGATATAGAAGTCGTTTCGTTCTTTCTTTTTCCCAGCTCCAGAATTCACGTAAACGATGATGTATAAATTATTGTATCGTCCCGCAATTCCTCGCCCTATTGGTAGTTGGTGTAAGTCCTCCAGGCGTATATGGTCTTTCGTAAAGATTGCAGTGCCCCGTTGTTCTATCCCAACATTGATATATTTGTTATATTGTGGTAGGATGTCGAAATTGCTATGTGTAACTTCTTGTAATAAAAGAATGTCAATATCATGCTGGTAGCAGAACTCCTGTAACATTCTCAACCTCGCTTCTGCTCGTAAGCCATTATTATTAAGGGTCGCGACCGATAGGGTGTGTGGTGTTGTTATTGTGTTATTGTGACAGTTTGTTGCGTCTAGTACTCCTTACACTATTTCTTTCGTCCGCAGTAGTGTTTGTCGTGCGTGGTTTTTTATAGCGTGCGATAGGCGGCCGTGACAGTACTTGTTCATCATCCGTCGAGGCCGATATATTTGACCTGTCCACCTCCACTGTTGTTGTGGTGTCATTGTCCCCCGTATCTGATATGGAGTCTTGTGGCATTTCGTCTTCAGTTCAAGATGTTCGCCGGCGTTGATTTTGTGTCCCTACCGGGCGCTTGCCCGAATCTATTGGTTGTGTGTTGTGTTTTTGAGTGCTGTGTGGTTTAGCCTCAACCTTGTGGGATATATCACGCATGGTCGACGCATCGCTCTGATCATCCGAAACGTCCATTTGTTCGCATATCTTGCCCATTTCTTCAAGAGGCTCTTTCTGTTGCGTAGTACTAGTTTCTTTCTTCTCTTGTGGATCTACATTCTGTACGATTGTTGTCATTGTCGGTGTTGTTTGTGATAACTCTCGTTGTTGTTGTTGTTGTTGTTGTTGTGCTGTAGTGGCGGGTCGTTCGTGTTGTGTCTCATTATCTACATTTGAACCCCACCTAAGTCCATATTGCTCTGTGGACCCGCGGTAGCTATCTGTGCCCAAGTTTTCGTACGAAGGTCACTAGTCTCTGTCAGTCGTTTTTGTCGTGAGGGACATTCATTGGCTATATGTGTAGTACCATTGCAGATATAGCATGTGGTGGGTTGTCCTATATAAGAGATGAGCGTTCTATATCCCGCTATATACAAATGGGAAGGTATATGCATGCGCAAGTCTATAGTAGCTATTCGTATGCCATTCCCTACCGCGTATCTGTACATATTGGACCATTTTTCGTCCGTCACCCCATTAACTATTCCATATTTTGTCATATATTCCTTGATTATATCGTTCGACATCACGGGGGCAGATTGGCTAATCGAATGCTCCGTTTGCCCAGTCCTGCGGGCCCAATGGTGACCTTAGATATCTCACCCGTCTCGTGAGCATAATCTACTTCCCCTTTTGTACGTGAAATGATATTGTCTACAGTTTTTGCGTTTGTCATTTTGATAAATACCTGTCTATGAACACCATCAATTTGAATAGCCTCTACTTCTTCTGTATCCAACTTCAGTTCGAGATGTATCCATTCGTGAATTTCGTATGCGGAGATCCGCGGGCTGTGTTTCTCAAATGAGCATACAATCGTGTCTTTACGGTCGTAGCGTTGCATGTCGTTGAACTGCACTTACTGATAACACTGTACACTGAAAGTTTACATACTAGACTTGTAGCGTCTGCAAGAAGTAGTGAATCGCTCCGAACCACCTCGCTCAGAGTCTCGAATGGAACTGGATTCGATCCCCGGACCGTCCAGCCCGTAGCGAGTCGCTATACCGACTGAGCTATCCAGGCCACTAACAGCGATGTAATGACATTCGAAACTAATTTTAGAAACACAAACTTTTCATAGAGGAGCTTATTGCTTGAGGCTTCTTGTATTTATGTTCTGTGACCAACGTTGTTAGGCATTTCTTGTGTAAACGAAACAAGGGACTTTGGTACACTTCGATTAGATATCATAAAGGTCGCAGTTCCCCTGACCCCAGTTCCCTGTAACTCTTTGGTCTTGCAAACCGCGGATATTCTTATAATCACATAATATCTAAAGGTCCATAAACCAAATCACGTTGCATGACACATAATACCTACACATGACATATCGACAGGTAGATATGAGCAACAATAACTGTAACAACAGACAGCTTACTGTACTGTACGGTACGCACAATTTGTGCAACAGCTAAGCAGGCCGGTATGTATTAACACTAAACTATTCACCGCTATGTAACACTAAGTATCTCAGTAACAGACAGCTTACTGTACTGTACGGTAAGCAAAATTTGTGCAACACAGCTAAGCAGGCCGGTACGTATTAACACTAAACTATTCACCGCTATGTAACACTAAGTATCTCAGTAACAGACAGCTTACTGTACTGTACGGTAAGCAAAATTTGTGCAACACAGCTAAGCAGGCCGGTACGTATTAACACTAAACTATTCACCGCTATGTAACACTAAGTATCTCAGTAACAGACAGCTTACTGTACTGTACGGTAAGCAAAATTTGTGCAACACAGCTAAGCAGGCCGGTACGTATTAACACTAAACTATTCACCGCTATGTAACACTAAGTATCTCAGTAACAGACAGCTTACTGTACTGTACGGTAAGCAAAATTTGTGCAACACAGCTAAGCAGGCCGGTACGTATTAACACTAAACTATTCACCGCTATGTAACACTAAGTATCTCAGTAACAGACAGCTTACTGTACTGTACGGTAAGCAAAATTTGTGCAACACAGCTAAGCAGGCCGGTACGTATTAACACTAAACTATTCACCGCTATGTAACACTAAGTATCACAGCAACAGACAGCTTACTGTACTGTACAGTACGCACAATTTGTGCAACACATCTAAGCAGGCCGATACGTATTAACACTAAACTATTCACCGCTAAGTAACACTAAGTATCTCAGTAACAGACAGCTTACTGTACTGTACAGTACGCACAATTTGTGCAACACAGCTAAGCAGACCAGTACGTATTAACACTAAACTATTCACCGCTAAGTAACACTAAGTATCTCAGTAACAGACAGCATACTGTACTGTACAGTACGCACAATTTGTGCAACACATCTAAGCAGGCCGGTACGTATTAACACTAAACTATTCACCGCTATGTAACACTAAGTATCTCAGTAACAGACAGCTTACTCTACTGTACAGTACGCACAATTTGTGCAACACAGCTAAGCAGGCCGGTACGTATTAACACTAAACTATTCACCGCTAAGTAACACTAAGTATCTCAGTAACAGACAGCATACTGTACTGTACAGTACGCACAATTTGTGCAACACATCTAAGCAGGCCGGTAGTATTAACACTAAACTATTCACCGCTAAGTAACACTAAGACTCAGTAACAGACAGCATACGTACTGTACAGTACCACATTTGTGCAACACATCTAAGAGCCGGTAGTATTAACACTAAACTATTCACCGCTAAGTAACATAAGTATCAGTAACAGACAGCTACGTACTGTACAGTACGCACAATTTGTGCAACACATCTAAGCAGGCCGTACGTATTAACACTAAACTATTCACCGCTAGTACACTAAGTATCTCAGTAACAACAGCTTACTCTACTGTACAGTACCACAATTTGTGCAACACAGCTAAGCAGGCCGGTACATATAACACTAAACATTCACGCTATGAACAAAGTATCTCAGCAACAGACAGCTTACGTACTGTACAGTACGCACAATGTGCAACACAGCTAAGCAGCCGGTACATATTAACACTAAACTATTCACCCTAAGTAACACAGACTCATAACAGACAGCTACTGTACTGTACATACGCACAATTTGTGCAACACAGCTAAGCAACGTACTATTAACACAAACTATCACCGCTAAGTAACACAATATCAGAACAGACAGCATACTGTACTGTACAGTACGCACAATTTGTGCAACACATCTAAGCAGGCCGTACGTATTAACACAAATTCACGCAAGTAACACTAAATCTCAGTAACAACAGCTTACTGTACTGTACGGTACACACAATTGTGTAACACAGCAAGCAGACCGTCGTATTAACACAAACTATTCACCGTTATGTAACACAATTCCAGTAACAGACAGCTTACGTCTGTACGGTCACAAATTTGTGTAACACAGCAACAGACCGGTACGTATTAACACTAAACTATCACCGTTAGTAACACAATTATCTCATAACGACAGCTACTGTATGTACGTACACACAATTGTGAACACACTAAGCAGACCGGTACGTATTAACACTAATATTCACCGTTATGTAACACTAATTACTCTAACAGACAGCTTACTGTACTGTCGTAGCAAAATTTGTGCAACACAGCAAGAGGCCGGTACTATTAACACAAACTATTCACCGCATGTAACACTAATATCCAGAACAGACAGCTTACTTCTGACAGTACCACAATTTGTGCAACACACAAGCAGGCCGTACTATAACACTAACTATTCACCGCTAAGAACACTAATATTCAGAACAGACACTTACTGTACTGTACAGTACGCACAATTTGTGCAACAAGAAGCAGCCGTACGATTAACACTAAACTATCACCGCAGTAACACTAAGTATCTCAGTAACGACAGCATATTACTGTACATAGCACATTTGCAAACATCAAGCAGCCGGACGTATAACACTAAACTATTCACCGCTATGTAACACTAAGTATCTCAGTAACAGACAGCTACTCTACTACAGTACGCACAATTGTGCAACACAGCTAAGCAGGCCGTACGTTTAACACAAACTATTCACCGCTATGTAACACTAAGTATCTCAGTAACAGACAGCTTACTGTACTGTACGGTAGCCAATTTGTGCAACACAGCTAAGCAGGCCGGTACGTATTAACACTAAACTATTCACCGCTATGTACACTAAGTATCTCAGTAACAGACAGCTTACTGTACTGTACAGTACGCACAATTTGTGCAACACATCTAAGCAGGCCGTACGTATTAACACTAAACTATTCACCGCTATGTAACACTAAGTATCTCAGTAACAGACAGCTTACTGTACTGTACAGTACGCACAATTTGTGCAACACAGCTAAGCAGACCAGTACGTATTAACACTAAACTATTCACCGCTAAGTAACACTAAGTATCTCAGTAACAGACAGCATACTGTACTGTACAGTACGCACAATTTGTGCAACACATCTAAGCAGGCCGGTACGTATTAACACTAAACTATTCACCGCTATGTAACACTAAGTATCTCAGTAACAGACAGCTTACTCTACTGTACAGTACGCACAATTTGTGCAACACAGCTAAGCAGGCCGGTACGTATTAACACTAAACTATTCACCGCTAAGTAACACTAAGTATCTCAGTAACAGACAGCATACTGTACTGTACAGTACGCACAATTTGTGCAACACATCTAAGCAGGCCGGTACGTATTAACACTAAACTATTCACCGCTATGTCACACTAAGTATCTCAGTAACAGACAGCATACTGTACTGTACAGTACGCACAATTTGTGCAACACATCTAAGCAGGCCGGTACGTATTAACACTAAACTATTCACCGCTAAGTAACACTAAGTATCTCAGTAACAGACAGCATACTGTACTGTACAGTACGCACAATTTGTGCAACACATCTAAGCAGGCCGGTACGTATTAACACTAAACTATTCACCGCTAAGTAACACTAAGTATCTCAGTAACAGACAGCATACTGTACTGTACAGTACGCACAATTTGTGCAACACATCTAAGCAGGCCGGTACGTATTAACACTAAACTATTCACCGCTATGTAACACTAAGTATCTCAGTAACAGACAGCATACTGTACTGTACAGTACGCACAATTTGTGCAACACATCTAAGCAGGCCGGTACGTATTAACACTAAACTATTCACCGCTATGTAACACTAAGTATCTCAGTAACAGACAGCTTACTGTACTGTACAGTACGCACAATTTGTGCAACACAGTCTAAGCAGGCCGGTACGTATTAACACTAAACTATTCACCGCTAAGTAACACTAAGTATCTCAGTAACAGACAGCATACTGTACTGTACAGTACGCACAATTTGTGCAACACATCTAAGCAGGCCGGTACGTATTAACACTAAACTATTCACCGCTAAGTAACACTAAGTATCTCAGTAACAGACAGCTACTGTACTGTACAGTACGCACAATTTGTGCAACACATCTAAGCAGGCCGGTACGTATTAACACTAAACTATTCACCGCTAATGTAACACTAAGTATCTCAGTAACAGACAGCTTACTCTACTGTACAGTACGCACAATTTGTGCAACACAGCTAAGCAGGCCGGTACGTTATTAACACTAAACTATTCACCGCTAAGTAACACTAAGTATCTCAGTAACAGACAGCTTACTGTACTGTACAGTACGCACAATTTGTGCAACACAGCTAAGCAGGCCGGTACGTATTAACACTAAACTATTCACCGCTATGTAACACTAAGTATCTCAGTAACAGACAGCTTACTGTACTGTACAGTACGCACAATTTTGTGCAACACAGCTAAGCAGACCGTACGTATTAACACTAAACTATTCACCGCTAAGTAACACTAAGTATCTCAGTAACAGACAGCATACTGTACTGTACAGTACGCACAATTTGTGCAACACATCTAAGCAGGCCGGTACGTATTAACACTAAACTATTCACCGCTAAGTAACACTAAGTATCTCAGTAACAGACAGCTTACTGTACTGTACGGTACGCACAATTTGTGCAACACAGCTAAGCAGACCGGTACGTATTAACACTAAACTATTCACCGCTAAGTAACACTAAGTATCTCAGTAACAGACAGCATACTGTACTGTACAGTACGCACAATTGTGCAACACATCTAAGCAGGCCGGTACGTATTAACACTAAACTATTCACCGCTATGTAACACTAAGTATCTCAGTAACAGACAGCTTACTCTACTGTACAGTACGCACAATTTGTGCAACACAGCTAAGCAGGCCGGTACGTATTAACACTAAACTATTCACCGCTAAGTAACACTAAGTATCTCAGTAACAGACAGCATACTGTACTGTACAGTACGCACAATTTGTGCAACACATCTAAGCAGGCCGGTACGTATTAACACTAAACTATTCACCGCTATGTAACACTAAGTATCTCAGTAACAGACAGCATACTGTACTGTACAGTACGCACAATTTGTGCAACACATCTAAGCAGGCCGGTACGTATTAACACTAAACTATTCACCGCTAAGTAACACTAAGTATCTCAGTAACAGACAGCATACTGTACTGTACAGTACGCACAATTTGTGCAACACATCTAAGCAGGCCGGTACGTATTAACACTAAACTATTCACCGCTAAGTAACACTAAGTATCTCAGTAACAGACAGCATACTGTACTGTACAGTACGCACAATTTGTGCAACACATCTAAGCAGGCCGGTACGTATTAACACTAAACTATTCACCGCTATGTAACACTAAGTATCTCAGTAACAGACAGCTTACTCTACTGTACAGTACGCACAATTTGTGCAACACAGCTAAGCCGGCCGGTACGTATTAACACTAAACTATTCACCGCTAAGTAACACTAAGTATCTCAGTAACAGACAGCATACTGTACTGTACAGTACGCACAATTTGTGCAACACATCTAAGCAGGCCGGTACGTATTAACACTAAACTATTCACCGCTAAATAACACTAAGTATCTCAGTAACAGACAGCATACTGTACTGTACAGTACGCACAATTTGTGCAACACATCTAAGCAGGCCGGTACGTATTAACACTAAACTATTCACCGCTATGTAACACTAAGTATCTCAGTAACAGACAGCTTACTCTACTGTACAGTACGCACAATTTGTGCAACACAGCTAAGCAGGCCGGTACATATTAACACTAAACTATTCACCGCTATGTAACACTAAGTATCTCAGCAACAGACAGCTTACTGTACTGTACAGTACGCACAATTTGTGCAACACAGCTAAGCAGGCCGGTACATATTAACACTAAACTATTCACCGCTAAGTAACACTAAGTATCTCAGTAACAGACAGCTTACTGTACTGTACAGTACGCACAATTTGTGCAACACAGCTAAGCAGACCAGTACGTATTAACACTAAACTATTCACCGCTAAGTAACACTAAGTATCTCAGTAACAGACAGCATACTGTACTGTACAGTACGCACAATTTGTGCAACACATCTAAGCAGGCCGGTACGTATTAACACTAAAATATTCACCGCTATAGTAACACTAAGTATCTCAGTAACAGACAGCTTACTGTACTGTACGGTACCTACAATTTGTGCAACACAGCTAAGCAGACCGGTACGTATTAACACTAAACTATTCACCGCTATGTAACACTAAGTATCTCAGTAACAGACAGCTTACTCTACTGTACGGTACGCACAATATGTGCAACACAGCTAAGCAGACCAGTACGTATTAACACTAAACTATTCACCGCTATGTAACACTAAGTATCTCAGTAACAGACAGCTTACTGTACTGTACGGTACGCACAATTATGTGCAACACAGCTAAGCAGACCGGTACGTATTAACACTAAACTATTCACCGCTATGTAACACTAAGTATCTCAGTAACAGACAGCTTACTGTACTGTACGGTACGCACAATATTTGCAACACAGCTAAGCAGACCGGTACGTATTAACACTAAACTATTCACCGCTATGTAACACTAAGTATCTCAGTAACAGACAGCTTACTGTACTGTACGGTACACACAATTTGTGTAACACAGCTAAGCAGCCGGTACGTATTAACACTAAACTATTCACCGTTATGTAACACTAATTATCTCAGTAACAGACAGCTTACTGTACTGTACGGTACACACAATTTGTGTAACACAGCTAAGCAGACCGGTACGTATTAACACTAAACTATTCACCGTTATGTAACACTAATTATCTCAGTAACAGACAGCTTACTGTACTGTACGGTACACACAATTTGTGTAACACAGCTAAGCAGACCGGTACGTATTAACACTAAACTATTCACCGTTATGTAACACTAATTATCTCAGTAACAGACAGCTTACTGTACTGTACGGTACACACAATTTGTGTAACACAGCTAAGCAGACCGGTACGTATTAACACTAAACTATTCACCGTTATGTAACACTAATTATCTCAGTAACAGACAGCTTACTGTACTGTACGGTACGCGCAATTTGTGCAACACAGCTAAGCAGGCCGGTACGTATTAAAACTAAACTATTCACCGCTATGTAACACTAAGTACCTCAGTAACAGACAGCTTACTGTACTGTACGGTACGCACAATATTTGCAACACAGCTAAGCAGACCGGTACGTATTAACACTAAACTATTCACCACTACATAACACTATGTGTCTCAGTATCCCACATTTCGTCAGTCCGATCCCAAGATCGATATGTTTACCAAAGTCACAATTAATTAGCGGCCGCACAAATCTGCAGGCGCTGCAGTCGACTCACACTTTCAACCGGTGCAAATCGCTAACACAACTCTGTATATATAAACATGTGGTGCAAGACCATTATGTAAAATGTGTCCCTGATAATTGTTGTAGAATAGTTCTCCGAAACGATGTTTGACGCAAGTTTGAATTGGCTGATTGTCTAAGGTATTTCAGTGAACTTAATGTGACAGCTGTTATCTTATATGTACTTACATTTTTCGTTTTCTCACACAGCAATGTCTCCACTGTCTTTGTTAGACCATCGATGGTAGTCTGCAGCTTTGTCTGATTCTCATTGATAATCTTCAGGGCTTCTTCTTTCACTTCTAGTTGTTTCTTCAAATCATTGTTGACAGCTACTGTCTTGTTAAGTTCCTTTGATGTAGCTTCCAATATAAGAACTTGTTTTCTCAGATGTTCCTGTATTTGCAAACAACACAGAGGTACTTGTAACGTTATATCACACACATACAAACAACACAGAGGTACTTGTAACGTTATATCACACACACACAAACAACACAGAGGTACTTGTAACGTTATATCACACATACACAACGCATGTAACATATGTCTTACTGAGTAACTGGCAACACGGTTTGTTTAAAACTAATGCAATTTCAAACAATTTCAGTTCTACTTAACATTTCGTTACGCTATAAAACATAATGACGATCTTCATGATTTGCACTGCTTATCGAATATTATTTGTGTGTTGAAATGAAGAAGAGTGTGATGGGCGGGGAATGATGAATTTATGGTGGTGATGAGAGTGTCATACAGGGGTGTGGTGGGGAAACATGAGGGAAAGTGACCACGCGGAACACCTAGGCGTAGATGGAAGGATAATATTAAAATTGATATTAAAAATAGGATGCAAGTACGTGGACGGGATTGATGTGACTCACGATGGAGACAGTGAGAGCTGTTCTGAGTAATGTAACGAAATTGCGGGTTCCTTAAAATGCAGGGATTTTTTAACTAGCTGGGGAACTATTATATTTTTAAGGAGGACTTTGACCTTGGAGTTATTTATTTAGTTAACCACACACATATACTTATCGCATTTTTGGTACTATGCACGAAATAAGCTTATTTTGACTGTAGCCTTACCTCTGTCTACACAAATGTTACAGTCAAGTGCTGTAACTGCACAGTTTATATATGTTTGTACTCAAGACACAGTAACATACGTATTGCTTAATAACACGAGCAGTTTGCAAAAACTTCATATCTTTATATAACTACTCACTTTACATTTGCCAGCCCGATGTTTGTTCATGTCCTTCAGCTCTCTCATGCTCAATAAATCTCGCTCCAAACGAAATATTCCATCCTGCAGTTCACTGCACTGATCAGACACTGCAGCTGACTGCCGCAGTATCAAAATCACAAGCAGCAACTGCGGCCAGAGAGTAACACGAACCATTGGTGGTGCTCTGTAAACAGACAGGTGGTTAGTTGAACATGTGACACCGGGCAGACTGGTAGAGATTTCTAGTCACTAATGTTTTGGAGGAAATATATTTCTCTGAAACGTGAATAACTTACAGACTGCAGGGGATTATAATACGGATTTCTATATGATTTTATTCATTCGTCAAAACTCACAACTCAGACACATGGTTAATGCACATACATACATAAATACACACACACGTCCCTACACATAATTTTGAGAATTTGTACAAAAATGCGTTTTTCTTTCTGACCTTTTTAAGAAATTAACTATCTATGTCAGGCCGTAACGTAAGCGGTTATTCACCAGTTTCACCACGCAAATGTCCGGCTTCAATCTCGGAAAAGTCCACATGTGAACAAAATGTAACTACGACACGTTAACTTCAGCACTTCAGTTTCCCTCCGTCAGTCATCTCCACAAAAGTCCACACAAGTACACAATGTAACTACGACACGTTAACTTCTGAGCACTTCAGTTTCCTTCCGTCAGTCATCTCCACAAAAGTCCACAGAAGTACACAATGTAACTACGACACGTTAACTTCAGCACTTCAGTTTCCCTGCGTCAGTCAACTCCACAAAAGTCCACACAAGTACGCAATGTAACTACAACACGTTAACTTCAGCACTTCAGTTTCCCTCCGTCAGTCATCTCCACAAAAGTCCACAAAATTACACAATGTAACTACGACACGTTAACTTCTGAGCACTTCAGTTTCCTTCCGTCAGTCATCTCCACAAAAGTCCACAGAAGTACACAATGTAACTACGACACGTTAACTTCAACACTTCAGTTTCCCTCAGTCAGTCATCTCCACAAAAGTCCACACAAGTACACAATGTAACTACGACACGTTAACTTCAACACTTCAGTTTCCCTCAGTCAGTCATCTCCACAAAAGTCCACACAAGTACACAATGTAACTACGACACGTTAACTTCAGCACTTCAGTTTCCCTCCGTCAGTCATCTCCACAAAAGTCCACAAAATTACACAATGTAACTACGACACGTTAACTTCTGAGCACTTCAGCTTCCTTCCGTCAGTCATCTCCACAAAAGTCCACACAAGTTCACAATGTAACTACGACACGTTAACTTCAACACTTCAGTTTCCCTCAGTCAGTCATCTCCACAAAAGTCCACACAAGTACACAATGTAACTACGACACGTTAACTTCAACACTTCAGTTTCCCTCAGTCAGTCATCTCCACAAAAGTCCACACAAGTACACAATGTAACTACGACACGTTAACTTCAACACTTCAGTTTCCCTCAGTCAGTCATCTCCACAAAAGTCCACACAAGTACACAATGTAACTACGACACGTTAACTTCAACACTTCAGTTTCCCTCAGTCAGTCATCTCCACAAAAGTCCACACAAGTACACAATGTAACTACGACACGTTAACTTCAACACTTCAGTTTCCCTCAGTCAGTCATCTCCACAAAAGTCCACACAAGTACACAATGTAACTACGACACGTTAACTTCAACACTTCAGTTTCCCTCAGTCAGTCATCTCCACAAAAGTCCACACAAGTACACAATGTAACTACGACACGTTAACTTCTGAGCACTTCAGCTTCCTTCCGTCAGTCATCTCCACAAAAGTCCACACAAGTACACAATGTAACTACGACACGTTAACTTCAGCACTTCAGTTTCCCTCCGTCAGTCATCTCCACAAAAGTCCACACAAGTACACAATGTAACTACGACACGTTAACTTCAGCACTTCAGTTTCCCTCCGTCAGTCATCTCCACAAAAGTCCACACAATTACACAATGTAACTACGACACGTTAACTTCTGAGCACTTCAGTTTCCCTCCGTCAGTCATCTCCACAAAAGTCCACACAATTACACAATGTAACTACGACACGTTAACTTCTGAGCACTTCAGCTTCCTTCCGTCAGTCATCTCCACAAAAGTACTGTTCTTATCTGCATATTACACAACCGGCAATACGTTTCAGCGCACGTCACGGTCTGCTGGTTAGGGGAGGTTCCTGGTTCAAACCTCGGCCCACAAGACCGGCTCTCCTACAGCCAAGTGTTCTTGTGCTTTCCAGGCAAACCAGTGCACAATACCGATCTCGTCTCTTCCCGTCACCTGACGCCATATTGCCTCAGCTGTTGGCAGCGTCGTTATACGCACACATGAAGTGGCAGGAATATAAACAGTAACAAGTACCAACTAAGTGACAGTAGATGTCAAAGACTCGCGGGAATTACGTCGTGATATTACGGTCTTCTGAGATGTGACACCGTCTTGTTTGGTACGCATACATGAGCACTAAAGTGTCGGTGTACACACTACCTCTATAATCTAAAACAGCGGTCGCCAACCATTCGGACCTCACGGACCACTAAACTCACAATTTTTAATCCCGCGGACCACTAACATGAATTTTTTTTAAAAAGGTACAAACATCTATAAGATAATGATCATAAAAGTTCCATTTTATTAATATGAAATGCACTTGTTTAATTATAACAAAATTATTAGTGTGATATTTGTTGCTGCTTGTTTGAAATAAGTATAATAAACATAAAAATTGCAAATAATGTCCAAATTTCTCCACGGACCACCAACATTTTCTCGGGGACCACCGGTTGGCGACCGCTGATCTAAAAGATGGGTGCTGATTTTATAAGACTGTGTGGCAACAGGGGCTTCATTAACATGTTGCACCTAATTACTTTAAGCAATTTTATTGTTTTAACTGTTTCTTTGTACAAATGTAAAGCCTGAGAAGTCACGTTCTGACGATCTCACTGGCAATGCGAGTTAACAGTTTCGGCACACAAAAACATACTGGCCGGACCATAGCATAAATGTCTGAAGTATTTAGCTAGTTAGGGAACATCTACAGAACACACAAACACATATATATAATTTGTGCTAAACTATTTAAATTATCTTATCTTTGGCATACCACAAAACTGAAAGAGCAGGTTTCTCCGAAACGTTGGTATCTACCAAACTACTATCTCTGATGACTTTAACGAATAATCAAAGAAATCAGAAAACAACTTACCGGACTTTAAACAACATTTCGCTGGTTCAAAATCAATAATTGTATGGACGGAGTGTCGTCCTTTTTAGCTGCAGTAAATTCACGAGCTCAGTGTGCGTCCGACCCGAAGCAGTGCCAACTGCAATCGATTTTGAAACACAAACCAAACACGCACAATTCCCTCGAACACAGGACTTTTAGGCGTTACGATTATGCTCAGTTTCACTGTACTGTCTATGGTACATCTCTCTAAATCTCTCTGCTAAACAAATCCACAACGCACTCACCTCGACACTCGCCCTTTTGCTTTGTTTACGCTTTCAGACTTCGCGTGATGACGTAACGATTTGCTGGCGTACGATGTAACACTACTGTCACCCACAGGATGCCCCAAGGCAGTATACGCAGGAGGAAAAGTTCGTGAGGGCGGAGGACATCACCCAAACTCCAACAACAACGTTCCGACGTGGACTGACTTCTGACTCGGGCCAGGGCCTGCCGCTCGCCCTGCTGCGCCCCGCACTCCGCTCGCAACTACCGCCGCGCGCATAACACACTGTCATGTTCCATTGAGGAACTTTTCGTCAAATCCCGGTATAGTTTTACACCGTTTTATGACGCAATTCGTACCTCCAACATGTATTTACCGCGCGGTGACCAATTTGCCAGTTTCGTGTAAATACAGACTCCCTCGCTATGACCGTACACATACATACACGACTAAGCCCATTTAGATTAACCTGCATTGCATTTAAATAGTAAGATGGTACCGCGCAGTGAACACAAACAAAACATCCTGCCCATTGCCATCAAACGTACAGACTTGGCTCGTCCGCCAGCCCTGGTAGGTTCTTCACAGGCCAAATCTAACAAAGGACCAATGCGACGCCGTAAATTCGCACAGAACTACGTATGTGTTGCGTTGTGAGACCAGCTGGAATGCCGACGGTGGAACATATTTTCCGCAAGGTGCAGCCCGGATCTGAAGCCAACCCAGCCCCCTATTCAATGGGTACAGGATGCTCTTTCCCTAGTGGTAAAGCGGCCGGAACGTGAGGCTGATCACTTACCTTCACCTAGTGTCGAGGTTAAAAATGAGTGGAGCTGTACCTCCTCTCCCCCTATATGCCATTACTGTGTGTACAGGGACGACTTAGTGGGCTGCACTCCAAATTTCGTGTGGTGCTGCCAAACAGGGCGTGTCATTAAACTGGATACTTGGTTCATTTAATGACACTGTCTCAATTGCAAGAATTGAATGATAGTGTATGTCACTGGAGACAGATCTCTTATTGACGGATAGAGCTGTGGGCAAGCAGGAAAATGAGAAAACAGCGATAAGGAAATGGAAAAATACAGTCTAAATGACACTGCAAAAGTGCGTAAGGTGCGTGCAGCTGATTTCATGTATCATTAGACCTGTACTTATCTGCTTGCAGTCACACGTGGCATTGACTTTATACGGCGATTAAACTTGCACCATCAGCAGTCTGCCGGAACGCAGTCCCAAGCAGCTTGCAGTCGAAAAGAGCTGACCGTGATGACGGGAGCCAGTAAGGAGAGCAAGACATCCGCCAGGCCCCCCCGGCCCCTGTTGGATAATTGGAAATGAAACGAAAATATATATCAAACGTTAGTAGCACTAACTCTGATGTAACTAGGCCTGTGTTTGAGCTGCAAAACATTCGTAAACGTAAGTCTGTCACTGAGTCATCAGTTTGAACGCGGAAGCAGTGGACAGAAATATTCTGTCGACATTCCCTGCGCACAGCAAACGATGAAAAGAATTAAGTTGGGAGAATGGACAGAGAGGTCAATACAGACGGTGCTTGACGTGCGGCGTGCAAGTTAGGCCTCAAGATCTGGCAGTGCTGTACTGCTGTAGTTGTGTACATACAGACTGCGTGACGACGGCGGTGTAGCGGGGTCATGTGGCAGTGAATTGCGAATAGTAATAGCAACAGCAACATTTTGTATGCTATTCACACCGTGCCCCCACCGATGGTGCTTCCACCTGGTCGTGGTGGTGGTGCTGGTGTGTACCAATGACCCAGAGAGCTATGCCGGCGGTAGCGTAGCTACTGGTAGGGCCTCCCAAGCCGGACAGGTAAAAGTGTAGGTACCAGACTTAGAGAAGCACCCTGGTCCTCCAGGTTGGGGGTTGTGCATAAGGTTAACACCCTTATCACATAAAACAAATCGTGTTCAGAAAACGACACTAAAGCCTCGGCAGGACGGTGGCCATGGAAGTCGGAATCCGCTAAGGAGTGTGTAACAACTCACCTGCCGAGGCAACTAGTGGAGGATGCTAAAGCCCACCCAGGGCTGTAGAGCTGGATGGTGAGGTAAGGTAATGCATACCGTGCATATGCTTATAATTAACACAGTAACCAACTTATACACTTAATAACATACATTCATAAGTAAGTATAAAATTGCCTGATGATGGCACCTCAGTGCCGAAACATGTAGCAGTTTATACTTACTTTTGAATGTATTTTATTAAGTGCATAAGTTGATTAGTGTGTTAATAATAACGACAATAACAATTTGCTGTCTCCAGCTCACGTTGCCACGCACGTGCCCTGCTGACACGAGCCCTTCTGCAGCAGGTACACCATACCGTATATTAATGTTACCATCGATACCGTTTGTCATATAAATAAATAATTTATTGTCATCTTTATTTATCACAATTCCTTTTCTGCCTCTCCGAAGCTTTGTTCAGTTTCCTTCACTCACATTTTGTCCTACATAAAAATTAACCCAAGTTTCCCAATTCCACAGTCTGGTGCAGCTAATTGTTTGTTTGTACACAATTTCCTTGTTTGTGCTATTTAACCATTTTGGGAAGGATCCGTAAGGAAACTACACTAGCATAATTTGAGGCGCTGTCAAGGCATTTGACTGGAGCGACTGAAGAAAATCCACGACGAGGCCCGTTAATGACAGCAGGCCTCAAAGTTAGGCAAAGCGCACGACAGTAGTTATGAACAGTCTCCGAAGTACACAGCGTCAGGTGAAACTTCATTACTTCATCTTTAAATTAACAGGCCTGATGTACAACAGCCGAGATAGCTCAGTCACTACAGTGACCGTAAAGCCGCAGCCCAATGTCAGGCACGAATATAAATTTTTCTGTCTCCACTTCTTTCACAGCCCCTCCGGGGGCCAATCACACTTCTATCTAATGTAACAGCGAACTTCTACTTCGCGTGTTAAATGGCAGGGGGCATTAAGCTGGTGTTGAAATTGAGAATGTATGGAGTTGTATCTCCATTTTCTCATACGTCTTTTCAGGGCTTCGTCCTTTATTAAGTAAAGAGATAACGTTACCTTGACTTTATCAGTAACAATAACAACTCAACACAATGCAGGCTGTCCAGCTCTTACGCAGTCACTACTGAGTGATCTGTCATTGCTGTTGTAGTGGTTGGTTTTGATTTACGTGCGCTAGTGTGTGTGATCGACTGCATGGCACAGCGGAGACTATTTGTTTAAAATGCAGTCGAACTCTGTTATTACGTCATGAAACGGGCTGAATGTTTTGTGTCGTTATAAATGAGTGTTGTTATAACCGAGGAGTATAATGTTATGGTTAACAGTGAGGAATTAATTGGTACCACAGAATATCTGGCGCTATAGACGATGTGTCATATAAACCAATGTCGTTATAACCGGGTTCTACTGTGGTAATAAACGAAACACTCAGTTGCAACAGAACTACATGATATATATAACAGCAGGGCGAAATGGGGCTTGTGAGGAAAAGAAAATACAAATTAAAGTTGCGCTGTCGAGACTTTGTGCAGCACAGAACAGCAGATACAAAATGAGCTGCACTGTAAAGTGAGAACTTGGTAGAGCAAGTGAACGATACCAGTTCAGTTCGAAGTAACGTGTAAACAGCATACAAGGTGTCAGACTACCGAAATTATAGTTTTCAAAGCCGTGATAGCTCAGTCAGTATAGTAACTAGGCTCCGGCTTTGACGTTTCACTACAGACGCTAGACACATTTCTCCAGATGGCCCGGACCGGCTGTGGAGGCCACTCATCCGTCTATTCAATGGTTACCGGGGATATTTCCACTTGTGGTAAAGTTGCCGGAACGCGGAACTGACTACTCATTTCCATCTGGTGCCGGGGTTAAGAACAAGTGGATCTATACCTCCCCTCAACCATACTCCTTCATTGCGGGCACAGGGACAACTTTACACAAATGTAACCTTGACCACCTGAAGATGGTTCAACTGGAGCCGAAACATATGTAGGGGATATTAAACAATACTTGATAATATGGTGTATTTGATGGTTTTTTAAATTGTGAAATATTATCTAAATGCACGGTCGATATAATGTGAAGGTTCTTAAAGAGGGAGAAATATGAATTGAGGAATTAAAATTTGCACATGTAATTTGAAAGAAAAATTTTGAATGATGTTTCCAATCACATCCAAACACTGCAATACTTGCACATCGTTTCAATAGCTGTGGTTACCGTAAGTATTGGTAATAGTACGCAGTGAATGTCATTTATTTGGGTGTTCTCTGTTAGGTCAGGGGAGGAGGCAGACAATTTCCTTATTTCTATATGCTAAATTAAAGCTCCTATGCTTCGTATTGCTGTGTTTTGTATTATGACACCGTGCAGTCTGGTAGGTGGGTCCAAGCCCCGCAGTACCAATCACTGCTCGTTCACTCCGGTGCCCGAATTACTTTAGGGCTCATGGCGGGGCCACCAGTTGACACTACGATCGATAAAAATGTGTACCTACATCAGATTACAGTTGACGGATCGCTCTCACTCACTCAATCTTCTCCTCAATCCTCGCGAAAGTCGCATGTAATCTGAAGACACAGGAAGCTGTCTAAGTGTAGGCAACTCACCGAGCTATGATTATTTCTAACGTCACAGAGTGGCTTGTGGTTAGTTTCATGTTAAATGTTAGGTTAAACTACAACCGTATTTGACTGCAATGCAACAAATGTTACAGATGTACCGTCACAACTTCAACAGCATAATTTGATAAATCTCATCTGCAGTCACTTTATACAAGTAATTCTTCCATTGATCCACTCTTGTAGAGTGACGTTATTTTATCTGACAACTCGCATCACTCTTCATGCAGATCAACTAACTACCAACCAACGCATCGTAACGCCCCAGAAGAGCGAAGATCTCACACACGTCCTTCCCAACACACCCATCGTCCCCCGCGATATCCAGCACAATGTCGTCACAGCTCTCTGTGTTCAGTTCAGATGCACCAGTTTAATTTAGCGCCATGTTGCTGTGTGAATTTGAAGCATGTATTGAGGTTGTGTAGCAGATGTGTGTCTAAATAAATATACAGATTGTTGTGTAGCAGATGTGTGTCTAAATAAATATACAGATAGTTGTGTAGCAGATGTGTGTCTAAATAAATATACGGATTGTTGTGTAGCAGATGTGTGTCTAAATAGATATACAGATTGTTGTGTAGCAGATGTGTGTCTAAATAAATATACAGATTGTTGTGTAGCAGATGTGTGTCTAAATAAATATACAGATTGTTGTGTAGCAGATGTGTGTCTAAATAAATATACAGATTGTTGTGTAGCAGATTTGTGTCTAAATAAATATACAGATTCAGTTCGTACCTCACAGTAAACACTGTCAAGGTTAATGCTGTTTATGGACGTAACCGGAGTGTACTGTGTGAGTCACACACACCGTGTGGCTAAGTGCAACAGTTTGTGTGCAAAAATAAGCCGTACGTATTGTTACCATGTCTTTAGGGGTTAAAATTACATAAAGAGTATTTAATTTCCCCTCAGCACGCACTGCATAGTGAAATCGCACTACTCAGTGTCTATACATGCAATACATGGTTACTACTAAAAGTAAAGGTAAAGGTCACCCTAGAACGGGCCCTGAAGGTCCGGAGGGGGAGTACATGTGTAGCTCTACTCTTTCTTTATCCCTGGCACTAGATGAGGGTGGGTGGTCAACTCCACACTCCGGCCGCTTTACCCTCGGGAAAGAGACTCGGTACCCATTGTATAGTAAGCTGGGTGGGCCCCAGGGCCGGTCTAGAGGGGTGCGGAAAATCTCGCCCACGCCAGGATTTGATCCGAATCGCTATACCGACTGAGCTATCCCGGCCCATCAAGAACTAATAGCACAAATAATTACGTACAGAAACAAATAAAAATAAAATATAAGGGGCAATATGAAGACGTTTCGGTGTACTCGGAAACATCAGACCACAACTGTCGACAGCCCAAACTATTGTAGTGCCGCGCACTGGCGATGCAAGTTTGTACTGTGCGGGGAACTACCGCGTGATGCCGATAGCGTGCAGCCACACGCTAGCGACATCACGCGGCAGTTAGATCAAACATGTACCGCGTATAAAACGTTCGCAGTCTCAATCTGTTAACGCGTGCATTTTTTTTTCGGCAAGGAAACGTGTCATAAAGCCATGCCATGGCTTAGGCGGTTAGTCGCCGGCTTCCTACAGCAGTTCATTCCCTTGCCAGTCCCTGTGGGATTTGTGGTGTACAAAGTATCACTGAGACTGTTTTTTTCTCGGAATAATTCAGTTTTCCCCTGTCAGTATCATTACACTCATCTATCACTGACGTTATATGAAGTTAGCAATTGGCAGCATCGTTAAATAACACACTTTAAAAAGTGTCACAAGAACACTAACACAACAGTGCAGTGACACCACGCTGTGTAAAGAGCTGCGCACTTCTCGTGCTGAATTACACAGTCCTGGTACCTGTGGTTACTGCAACAGAAAATGCAATGACTGACTAAACACTGTACAAAGCAGAAACAACGTAGTTGGGGGAAGGATACTTCTCACAACCAACTACCACACTACACGGTGTCTCAACCCACAAGAACTGAACATGAATGTACGTCAGATGTCGTGACAGTTCTCTGCTCCGTCCGTGCTCACACAGCTGCACTCACTGTCACTCACTACAATCAGACCTGATGTGCAAATCGCCTGTCTTTAAGCCTGTTTATTTCTTCATTTTTCTGAATTTATTTATCTATTTATTTTGATTTATCCTCTGTTTAACGACGCTGTCAACAGCTGTGATACACAGCGTCGAATGATAGGATAATCAGTAAACAATGAATAGAAAGGATTTGGAAGGAAATGGTAATGGGTTAATGAGAGGTATTATGGCGGCGTTCTTCTGGAAATGTTTAGGAAATCTTTCAGGAATGAGTCGGGATAGCTCAGTCAGTATAGTGACTAGGCTATCGGTGCAAAACACAGGAATCGTGTTTCGAATCCCGGCAAGGTCAAAATATTTTTAGCTTATACAAAACGTCCAGACCGCTCTGGGGTCCACCCAGTACTCAGTCAATGGCAAAAGCGGGGGGGGGGGGGGGGCGGGGGTGCTTTCCCCTGGGGTAAAGCGGCCAGGAAGTTAGACTGATGACTCGTCGCCAAGTAGTATGGAGCCATACATCCACTCCTCCATACGCCTTCATGACGTGTACAGCGACAACTGTACCTTCACGTTGACCTTTACGAGCAATGACATCTAGGCTCCGGCCAGCTTCAGCCTACATTGCAAGAGCGTTACCCAAGTGCACAATGTTGTGACCTGTACTGTACTGCGGCCACAAAACAGGGCTGTTTGAGGTAAGATGGGCCTCCCAGAGGGATCAATATTTGAATTAATCAAACCAGCAACAGTACGGACCGGAATGTGTGCAACAGCAACAGACGTCACTTCCTGTTTAGCGCACAGCCAGTTCACGTTTCAGAAGACAGCAGACATGTAACATACAGCGCAGTGTATCACTTACGTTGGTATCACTGCACTAGGACGTTCTGCCCACACAGTGTAGTCACGTGTTGCGTGTGTCTTCGGATACTAGATAGTCTGTGGTCTTCAGAGCGTTCAGCAGACATCTCCCCACTGCAGGGCTCTAACATGGCGACTGCGCGCTACACAAAGACAGGCACACGCTCAAATCAGGTTATAGCGCTGATAAGCTAAACGTTAAAGTGACAGGTGTTAATGCATTAGCAGCGTACCAGGATCGACGTATAGGGGGAACGGAGGTAAAGCTCTAGTTTGTCTTAACCTCTGGCACTGTAGGGGAGATTTTGTAGCCTTAAGATTGTGAAGAAGAAGAAGAAAAAGAAAAGTGTGTGTAAAGCCTCGCTATTGTACTGGCAGCACGCAGCTGGGGGTTGTTATTTGTGTGAACTGTGGGTCAGGATAGGACTCAGGGGCGGGCTTTTGTGAACACGGTTATGAGCATTTGGGTACCATACGAGGCGGGAATTTCTTAATTAGCTGAGAGTATTGACTTAAGGAGGAGGATTCTACTCCATGGAATTAGTTTTGGAAGGGCTGTGTTATATCTATGTGATCTTATAACTTAAGGAATAGTGCTAACAGTGCTACCTTTGCTAACCTATTGACAGTGGTAGTAGTGCTAGCCGTGCTAACAGTGCTACCTATGCTAACCTACTGACAGTGGTAGTAGTGCTAGCCATGGTAACAGTGCTACCTATGCTAACCTAATAACAGTGGTAGTAGTGATAGCCGTGCTAACAGTGCTACCTATGCTAACCTACTGACAGTGGTAGTAGTGCTAGCCGTGCTAACAATGCCCAAACTAACATTACGTTCTGCAAATCGTGACGTCAGCACATAACATGAACGTAACTAATGTCTAAGGTATTAGATTTTCACAACACTGAACGTATATACTTTGGCCATGTGTGTTACAACACAATGTAGTGTGTTAGATGCATATCAATTTATCGGAGGAACAAACTGCCTCCATCTTCAGGGTATAAGTTGATGCGTTTCCTCAAGAACGTCCATTGCAGCCAACTATTCATGCGGTCGGCTGTAACGTCTTTCCGTGCCCCCTGTAAGCTAACACAAAGTTCTTGTACCGAACTGTAGTTGTACTTTGCACCGTCTGCGACTGCGCACTGCAATATTCTACTGATCTATGTGCGTCCTGTTTCAGGGCAGGCAGTAAGACAGCATCATGCACAACGGTCCGCAACTGTCAGGGATGGTATATTTATAATATCGTACAACACTGAGGGTTTGGCTGCAGTCAATATTCATATTTTGTGCTTCTGCGTTATGCCACCGTGTAGTTTGGTAGGTCAGTACAGATGTGTCGCTATAACTCGCAGCCTGCATCCTCAGTGCAGAAGAAGGATAAACAGGCTGTGACAGGATAACAACACACTGCACAAAGTATGTAAAGTAATTCAGCCATAATAAAGTAATTACGCAAACATGAATTTATTGCAAACTACAGCAGTAAGTATAAAGTCCACATATTGCAAACTACAGCAGTAAGTATAAAGTCCACATATTGCAAACTACAGCAGTAAGTATAAAGTCCACATATTGCAATTTCTCTCCACAAGAATCACATTCAAAACTCCCGATTATCAAAGGAAGGAATAAACTCTCGTAAATATGCGGAGATACTAAAAATCACCAAAACCACCACAACAGGTCACTAGGCCCACGATGTGTTAGACCAATGATGATGACAGTGAAATGTGGTACTGATAAGTGACAGTGCTTGTGGTTGTTCGTTACAAACAGAACAGATTGCATTGTGTTTGTGAAGATGACGGTGTTTGTGCTGCGGAATGTACAGTGCACAGGTACACTGTGTGGGCTGAATGGAGACATGTTGAATGTTCGGTACATATAGTTATAACTGTGCTTTAGACAGTTAACGGTCCTTAGCCACGTTTTAACGATTCCAGCCAATCTGCCACATCTTTCTTCCCCACAATCCGCGCCCGCTCACTCGCGGTCCGACCGTCCTCACCCTTCACACTAACATCTGCTCCCATCTCCACAAGCAGCTTCACCACAGACAAACGTCCTTTGCCTGCCGCATCATGCAGCGGAGTGTATTTCCACCTGTCCAGACGATCCACCTTCGCTCCCCAGTCCAGCAACAGACGGCACACATCCAGATGTCCATTGAAGGCTGCTATATGCAGAGCGGTACTCCGATAAGCATTAGCTCTGTCTACGTTAGCGCCGCCCTCCAGCAACACACGCACCACCTCCACATGGCCACACATAGCAGCATATGTCAGCGGTGTGTGACGGTACTCATCATCTGAAGCGCAGTCGTCATTGCTGCAATTCAACAAGATCTTTACAGTGTTCACATCGCCGGATTTAGCAGCGTCAAGCAGATACCGGCAGACCTGTAGAAGAAATCAGACTGTACTGTGAGTACTGTGTTGTTAAGCTGCGTTAAGTACGTAGGCTGCCTCCGATACACTGTATACCAAGATACAGTACACTTTTACAGCTATTCAAATAATAATTGTCTACATTTAACTATGTACCTTGTCTACACCATATCAGCTGTGTATAAAAGTGGCTAATTTGGTTTTATGCAGCAGTGCTTTGGTTTGGTACCCTGATGATGATGCCTTGGGGATCGAAACATGTAAGAATAGTTCAGTGTGATATTGTAATATAAATATCTAAGTAGCAGTATTGTGCACGCTGTTGGTCTGAGTGTTGCTAATTGTATATCGACATGCACAGTATGAACAGTGTAAAGTGTGTGAGATACGGTTTGTGGGCAGGCCTACATGAAAATAGTTCAGTGTGATATTGTAATATAAATATCTAAGTAACAGTACTGTGCACGCTGTTGGTCTGAGTGTTGCTAATTGTATATCGACATGCACAGTATGAACAGTGTAAAGTGTGTGAGATACGGTTTGTGGGCAGGCCTACATGAAAATAGTTCAGTGTGATATTGTAATATAAATATCTAAGTAGCAGTACTGTGCACGGTGTTGGTCTGAGTGTTGCTAATTGTATATCGACATGCACAGTATGAACAGTGTAAAGTGTGTGAGATACGGTTTGTGGGCAGGCCTACATGAAAATAGTTCAGTGTGATATTGTAATATAAATATCTAAGTATCAGTATTGTGCACGGTGTTGGTCTGAGTGTTGCTAATTGTATATCGACATGCACAGTATGAACAGTGTAAAGTGTGTGAGATACGGTTTGTGGGCAGGCCTACATGAAAATAGTTCAGTGTGATATTGTAATATGAATATCTAAGTAACAGTACTGTGCACGGTGTTGGTCTGAGTGTTGCTAATTGTATATCGACATGCACAGTATGAACAGTGTAAAGTGTGTGAGATACGGTTTGTGGGCAGGCCTACATGAAAATAGTTCAGTGTGATATTGTAATATAAATATCTAAGTATCAGTATTGTGCACGGTGTTGGTCTGAGTGTTGCTAATTGTATATCGACATGCACAGTATGAACAGTGTAAAGTGTGTGAGATACGGTTTGTGGGCAGGCCTACATGAAAATAGTTCAGTGTGATATTGTAATATAAATATCTAAGTAACAGTACTGTGCACGGTGTTGGTCTGAGTGTTGCTAATTGTATATCGACATGCACAGTATGAACAGTGTAAAGTGTGTGAGATACGGTTTGTGGGCAGGCCTACATGAAAATAGTTCAGTGTGATATTGTAATATAAATATCTAAGTAACAGTACTGTGCACGGTGTTGGTCTGAGTGTTGCTAATTGTATATCGACATGCACAGTATGAACAGTGTAAAGTGTGTGAGATACGGTTTGTGGCAGGCCTACATGAAAATAGTTCAGTGTGATATTGTAATATAAAATATCTAAGTAGCAGTACTGTGCACGCTGTTGGTCTAAGTGTTGCTAATTGTATATCGACATGCACAGTATGAACAATATAAAGTCAGACTGTCTGCGAACTGTGCTGTGTGTTGCACAATGAAAGGCATTGAGCGTTGTGTGTTTGACATGAGGCTGTTTGATGGCGGTGAGTAATGGAGCGTTGGAGTGAGGCAGGTGAAATTGGGTACGGAGACTGAATGTGAATATGGCAACAATGTACACTTAATGTATTTTTGTATGTCAAGAAGTACAAACATGGCGACGATGCGAATTACAAGGTTACAACCTACAAGTTCAGTGCATACAATATCTACAGATATTCAGAGGTTCTTCATCAAAACAAACAAGCACACAAACACTTATGTGGCACTGTACGTCAGCGGACAACGAGAGCATTTCTTACGAGTTTCGTTGGTAACTGCTTGTCAGTTTGTTGACAGACACAAATGGTCGGGATATTCGAGAAAAAGCGATTGGCATTTACTGTGGACAGAACTGTGGCGGCATCCGGAAGCAGTTTTACACTTTCCTAGGCAGTGCAGTTCATATTTACCCCCCCCCCCCCCCCAATAATCCCTGCAGCTCTCTCAAGTTTAGAGAAGTTACTCAGAAATCTCACAGGAAGAGAACCAGCTTACAGCATACTGTCAAAAAAATGGAATCCAATCCGAAAGAACCCACAACAAATTCTGTACATTCGGAGCCCCTCCTGACTCACGGACTCCACGTATCGCGCGGTGTAGGGTGAACCTTTATATAATCCACTCTTCCTAGATGTGACAGCGTTGCTTTTTCCTATAATTTTGTACTCGTGTTTTATTCGTAACTGCAACGAACTTGAAAAATAATGTATGAAATGTTATGATGCCGACAACTTTGTTCTGAAATTGCTTATGTATATATGGCACAACGGCAGCACGTGATACACACCAGATGTCATCGTAATCACAAGTGATGTTTATGTATATATGGCACAATAGCAGCACGTGATACACACCAGATGTCATCGTAATCACAAGTGATGTTTATGTATATATGGCACAATGGCAGCACGTGATACACACCAGATGTCATCGTAATCACAAGTGATGTTTATGTATATATGGCACAACGGCAGCACGTGATACACACCAGATGTCATCGTAATCACAAGTGATGTTTATGTATATATGGCACAACTGCAGCACGTGATACACACCAGATGTCATCGTAATCACAAGTGATGTTTATGTATATATGGCACAATGGCAGCACGTGATACACACCAGATGTCATCGTAATCACAAGTGATGTTTATGTATATATGTCACAATAGCAGCACGTGATACACACCAGATGTCATCGTAATCACAAGTGATATTTATGTATATATGGCACAATGGCAGCACGTGATACACACCAGGTGTCATCGTAATCACAAGTGATGTTTATGTATATATGTCACAATGGCAGCACGTGATACACACCAGGTGTCATCGTAATCACAAGTGATGTTTAAGCATTTGTCACATCGTGGCACCTAGCCTTGTGTCGCCACATATAAGCAATCATTATTATAATCACATATTGATAGCTACGTTCTAGTGAGTTATTTCTTTATTATTTATTACATAGCCATATACATAACAGTTAAATGTGTTCTTTACATAGTCATGCACTATGTACAGAGAGTAATTTGCTGAATATGGTTATGTATGTCAGTGACGTAACCGTTCAGTGGCGTCAGTAGATGACCTTACCCGATCGGTGGTCTGATCAGTAGTTGACAATGACATTGCTCTAGAGGCTATATAAACCTTGTGTCGCCAACATCACGCTCTCATTTGGTTCTCCCTTTTAGATACACCTGTTTCACTTATCATTTGTTTAACGACGCTTGCTTTCGTACTTTTGTACATTTTGTGGAAGAACAGTGAAGATGATGTAAGTCACACACGTCACACTTATCAGCTAAGGAACGTTACGTTGAAGTGCGATAGTGAATTAAAAATTGTTTATTGTTTATTACACCTCGTAGGAGCCAGAGCGTTTTTGGACATGTCATAGAAATTCATAATCAAAATTCCGAATATCGAGTACAGTAAATCAAACAACACGTGGTGAATTCTGGTGTTCAGTGATGCTGTGTCCTATGAGACATGCTGATACATTACTTTTATATACCACCCTGTAACATTAAGCATCCCTTTTTTTCAATGAAGTATCAAGTTGTTTACAGTCTGACTGCTGTACAAAGACAGTTCGTACTCACTATCCTCCAACTTAACTAAGGCCCTGTCATTGCCATATGTCCTACATGTCTTCTTACAGGCACATCAAGTTGTTTACAGTCTGACTGCTGTACAAAGACAGTTCGTCCTCACTATCCTCCAACTTAACTAAGGCCCTGTCATTGCCATATGTCCTACATGTCTTCTTACAGGCACATCAAGTTGTTTACAGTCTGACTGCTGTACAAAGACAGTTCGTCCTCACTATCCTCCAACTTAACTAAGGCCCTGTCATTGCCATATGTCCTACATGTCTTCTTACAGGCACATCAAGTTGTTTACAGTCTGACTGCTGTTCAAAGACAGTTCGTACTCACTATCCTCCAACTTAACTAAGGCCCTGTCATTGCCATATGTCCTACATGTCTTCTTACAGGCACATCAAGTTGTTTACAGTCTGACTGCTGTACAAAGACAGTTCGTCCTCACTATCCTCCAACTTAACTAAGGCCCTGTCATTGCCATATGTCTGGTTTGGAGGGTTGTCAGTCTGGTTTGGAGGGTTGTTGACAGCGGACGTGTTTTGAGAGAGCTCTTAAGCATGGGTTGCTACCTGGAAGACTACCGAGCCCGCGTGGGTACCTGGGCTGCGAGGACCTCATGGCGTACTACACAAGGCCACGAAAGCAATGGACGAGGGCTACGATTCTGTGTGCAGCGACTTTAGCTGTATTCTTAGTAATTGGTGGAGTGGAGCAAAATGCTGGTCCTGGTGTGGAGGTTGAGAACACTGTTCAAGTTTTGTGTAGTGGGTGTGAGAGGAACACAATGTGACACGTGTGGCCGTTGGTTCCATAACAGCTGTGGAAATGTTCAGGCACAAGTGGCGGAGAGCGGGAAGTGGAACTGTGATAGGTGTAAAGGGGAAAGGCTTCGACTACTAGAGGAGCAACTGCAGAACGCTCTGCCTCAAATTGAATATCTAAAGCGGAAGAACAAGGAGCTGGAAGAGCGGTTACGGGTGGTGGAAGCTGGAAGCGAAGTTGGCAGGCGTGATACGGTGCAGGGACATCAGCAAGGCGCAAAGTGCTTAGTTTTGGGTGACTCTATAATACGGAATGTGGGGACAGAAGATGGAAATATTATGGTCGATTGCTTTCCGGGAATTAGAAATCAACAACTGCACAGAGTGGTGGAAAACAAAGATCTAGGGAACCCAGATACTGTAGTAATTCATGTAGGTACTAATGATTTACGAAGAACGGTAAACCTAGATTATGTGATGGGGGAGTGCATGCTCTTGTGAATACGGCAAAACCTAAACTTCCACAATCCAGATTAGTTCTGAGTGGCGTATTGCGACGCAGAGACATGTCATGGCGGCGTATCGGAGCATTAAACGACAGATACGAATGGATAGCGAAGACATCAGGTGTTACATTTGTAGATCCGAACAGTTGGATTGAGGAATGGGACTTCGGTAGAGATGGTTTGCATATAAACCGAAGTGGAGCGAGACGACTGAACCAACTTTACTCTAGAGTTTGTGGGTTGGACGGCGGAGGACAGAGGAAGAATGAGTGACATCACCAGATGCTGAACACTTACAACGAGGGGACATCTGAAAGGACGCAGAAGACGAGTATCCAAGAAAAGTCGACACTAGTTTGGGACGTGACAGGGATGGAAGAAGCGACGATGAATCCGGCAAGGAGGGAGACAGAAGTTGCGACAAGAGAGGAATGTGTAGCCGCGAGAGGGACACAGCGGATCGAGGGTAAATCGCTGGTTTTGCTGCAGGTAAATTGTAGAAGTATTTTAAATAAAGCTTTAGATTTCTGGAATCTAGTTGACACGTATAATCCGGATGTTGTAACAGGCACGGAGTCATGGCTTAGAGAGGAAATTAGCAATGCTTAAGTTTTTAGGGCTGATTACACAACTTTCAGAAGCGATAGGTGTTCTCGAGGTGGTGGAGTCTTCATTTGTGTAAAAAATTATATTGCCTGTGGGGAACTATGGGTGGCCGAGGAGTTCGAGATGATAGCTGTCGAAGTGAAAGGCAGGGACCCAAAATTTACTTGGGAAATTGTAGGCATCTACAGAGCTCCGAACGAGGACATGCGAGTTATAGAAAGGTTGGCAGATCGAACCGGTTATATATGGGTAACTCTATGAAACATAGCATCATTGGAGGTGACTTAAACTTGCCTTATGCACATTGGAATGGAAACGCGGAATGTACCAGCGGAACTCAGGCATTTATAAATAGATTGGTGTGGGACAACGGTTACACTCAGGTAGTAGATTGCCCGACCCGAGTGGATTGCTGGATGTTTACCTGGTTCGGCCCGAAAGTTCGTTCATCTCTTGCAGTGTTTTACAGGGGATCAGTGACTATAGCGGGGTATTACTGGAAGTAGAATGGGAAGAAAAGTGCTTTGAACCTCAGACAGACAGATTAGTCCCGGTTTACCACAAAACAAATATTTTAGGCCTACAAACCTTCCTCCGGGATAAATTCGCTAAATGGGCAAGCAATGGTAGTTGCGTTGAGGAGATATGGACTAATTTCAAGGGAATTGTATTCGAGAGTATCGAACGTTATTTACCACATAAAATATTGAGAAAAAATACGGATCCTGAATACTACAACAAGAAAGTGAAACGGTTAAAGTCAAAGGTCAGAAAAGCATACAATAGAAGGAAATTAGGAGAGCATTACCAAGAGGAACTGAAACGTCTATCCAAAAAATTGCTAACAGCCAAAAAAGATGCACAGGAGACATTTTTAAGGTCAGTTTTAAGAAACGAAGGTAAATGCTGGTCTGAGTTTTACAAGTATGTAAAAAGGCGTAAAGGAAATAGGGAAAATATTCCTGCAATTAAAGATTGTAATGGATGGCTTATTATAGATTCGATAGAAAAGGCTCACTCTCTAAATTTATATTATTCTTCTGTATTCAGTTGCGAGCGTAACATCCAGCAAATAGAATTCTCTAACTCAGGTGAACCCTTCGCAGTTAGTACTAAAATCATTAGGAAAAGGTTAGCAGCCATCGGGAAAAACAAATCAATAGGGCCAGACGGCGTTTCTGGCGAAATTCTGAAACTGGGTGGGGAAGCCATGATTCCATACCTTGCGCGATTACTGGACATAACAATTAATAATGCTACTATCCCAAGTGATTGGAAAAGAGCCATAGTGGTTCCTATTTACAAGGGGGGTGACAGATCGCTAGTCACGAATTATAGACCAGTCAGCTTAACCTCGGTGGTCTGCAAGCAAATGGAGCACGTTATAGCGTCGTATCTAAGGCAGGTCTGGGATAAAAATGATTGGTTATATGAGGGTCAACACGGTTTCAGGCCGGGATATTCGTGCGAAAGTCAAGTAATCACGGTTTGCCAGGACACTGCCGACTCTCTGGATAATGGAGACAGGGTAGACGCTATTGTAATAGATTTTTCGAAGGCTTTCGATTTAGTTCCTCATGATCGGCTGCTCGCGAAAATTGCGGCCACGGGCGTGGATTCGAGGGTAGTTGTATGGGTAAGAGAATTCCATTTGGGTCGTACGCAGACAGTCAGGGTAGGAGGGCAATTATCAGAGGAGGTCAGAGTAACGTCAGGTGTACCGCAAGGAAGTGTATTGGGCCCACTTCTGTTCCTAGCGTACGTTAATGACATTTGGAGGAACACTGAGTCAACTATTAGACTTTTCGCAGACGACTGTGTAATATATAGGAAAATTGTAAATAAAAATGACATAAAAGTTTTGCAGATAGATCTGGACAGACTGGGCGGTTGAAAATGAGAGGAAAATAAATCCAGGTAAAAGTAAGGCAGTTAGTTTCACGAGAGCTCGGGTGAAGGATCAACTAAGTTACTCTTTACGGGACGAATTAATTCCGGAAGTGAGCAGTTGTAAATACTTGGGAATAATCTTACGCAGCGATTTAAGCTGGGCTGACCAAGTAAATTACACGGTGAGAAAAGCTTGGAAGGCACTTCATTTCATAATGCGTATTCTAAAAAAGGGAAATAGTAATACTAAAAGTTTAGCCTACACGTCACTAGTGCGTCCGATTCTTGAGTATGGGGCTGCGTGCTGGGATCCATACAGGGAGGGACAGATAAATGCGTTAGACCGGGTACAACAGAAAGCGGCTAAATTTGCATATTATACGAACGATTCGAACTGGGAAACTTTGGCGCAGCGCAGAAAGACAGCACGCTTATGTGCTCTCTTCAAAGCATACACTGGCGAACGGGCTTGGAAGGCTATAGGTGACAGACTACAAAGGCCACACTATCTGAGCAGGGTTGATCATAATCGGAAAATTAGGAACAGGAAGCAAAGGACGGATATCGGGAAACTTTCCTTTGTAAATAGGACCATCCAACTCTGGATCAAACTACCTGCAGATGCTTTAGGGATTTTCCCTTGTAAGCCGAGTATTTTTAGGATGAGGGTTAGGAAAGTGATAAGTGAGGTGAAGTGAAGTGAAGGGTATAGAGGGTGGGGAAAACCATCTAATAATGCAGTGAAGTGAAGTGAAGTAAATGGAGGCAAAACGGGGAATGCCGTGATGTGTATATAATCGTAGTGAAGTGAAGGTCCTGTTAAAATGAGAGTGTATCACTTTTTCAAAACATGGAATTTTATTTTTGTATAGCATGGTTGACTCATTGTTTGGTATACCAAATTACTTTAACTCTGATTCATTTACGTTAGGTTTTAGGTTAGGCTTAGCAACTCTTACTGTTTGCAGTATGTGTTTCGTTGTTTTTGTATTATTTAATGTGTGGGTGTTTTTGTAATGTGCGTGTGTTTTGTTTGTATTGTGTGTGGGTGTTTTTGTAATGTGCGTGTGTTTTGTTAAGGTGTGGATGTTTTTGTAATGCGTGTATGGTGTTCTAATGTGTGTACTTGTACTTAATGTGTGTATTTTGTTTGGTAATTGTGTATAGTTTGTTTTGTATTGTTACATTTATGTATATTATATGTCCATTTGTATTGTGTGTACTAGTGTAAGGACTACTGCCACCGGGTGAAAACATTTGTATTGTGTGTACTAGTGTAAGGACTACTGCCACCGGGTGAAAACATTTGTATTGTGTGTACTAGTGTAAGGACTACTGCCACCGGGTGAAAACATTTGTATTGTGTGTACTAGTGTAAGAACTACTGCCACCGGGTGAAAACATTTGTATTGTGTGTACTAGTGTAAGGACTACTGCCACCGGGTGAAAACATTTGTATTGTGTGTACTAGTGTAAGGACTACTGCCACCGGGTGAAAACATTTGTATTGTGTGTACTAGTGTAAGGACTACTGCCACCGGGTGAAAACATTTGTATTGTGTGTACTAGTGTAAGAACTACTGCCACCGGGTGAAAACATTTGTATTGTGTGTACTAGTGTAAGGACTACTGCCACCGGGTGAAAACATTTGTATTGTGTGTACTGTGTAAGGACTACTGCCACCGGGTGAAAACATTTGTATTGTGTGTAATGTGTAAGGACTACTGCCACCGGGTGAAAACATTTGTATTGTGTGTACTAGTGTAAGGACTACTGCCACCGGGTGAAAACATTTGTATTGTGTGTACTAGTGTAAGGACTACTGCCACCGGGTGAAAACATTTGTATTGTGTGTACTAGTGTAAGGACTACTGCCACCGGGTGAAAACCCAATTGCAGTAAATAATAATAATAATAATATCTTGTTACAGGCACATCAAGTTGTTTACAGTCTGACTGCTGTACAAAGACAGTTCGTACTCACTATGCTCCAACTTAACTAAGGCCCTGTCATTGCCATATGTCCTACATGTCTTCATACAGACACATCAAGTTGTTTACAGTCTGACTGCTGTACAAAGACAGTTCGTCCTCACTATCCTCCAACTTAACTAAGGCCCTGTCATTGCCATATGTCCTACATGTCTTCTTACAGGCACATCCAGTTCACTGCCACTGACATTTACTAACCACAACTGGCACGTCAACAAGGTGATACGAACAGCTCGTAATGTAACAAAACACTGCTCAATGTGTACAGTAGTGCGATCTGCTTTGTGGGAAACATGAAGGCAGGTTCGTAATTACTACGTACGGACAAGAAGAAATTCGTGTGTATTCTGACACCAAAATTACGTATTCAGCCAATTACGTGAGCCTCATCTCACCAACATCACATAATTGAATGACACCGCAACTGATTTTATGTGATTCCATTGGCTCGGTATTTGACGCCGTGCAATCTACAAAGTCCTAATAAATATGCTAAAGTCGCTGTACAGAGATTGTAGTCATGTTACAGAGAAACACCGCCTTATTCAGGATTCAGTTCTTATGGGATATGATGTTAGCATGGAACCTCTTTGACGTAAGCTCCTTATGAATATTTCCCACACAAACACTGATGATGGAGGCAGCACAGGCCTACAAAATTCTATACTATAGAACGTTTGACTCTACTGATAGCCGGAGAGATTTCAGTCCATTTACTCAGTGCGACAGCTGCTATATTATATGTACTTACATGTTCTGGTGTGTCACACAGACTTTGTACAGTCTGGTTCAGTGATTCCACTTTCATTGTTAGGCCATCGATGTCAGTCTGCAGCTGTATCTGTGTCTCGTTGTTATTCTTCAGAACTTCTTCTTTAATTTCTAATTGTTTCTTTAAACCACTGATGACTGCTTCTGACTGCTGAAACTTAGTTTTGTATTCAGCTAGTTGTTTCTTTAAACCACTGATGACCGCTTCTGACTGCTGAAACTTAGTTTTGTATTCATCTAGTTGTTCCTTTAAACCACTGATGACCGCATCTGAATGCTTAAGTTTCCTGGCTGTATTTTCCAAAATAAGAATTTGTTTTGTCAGATGTTCCTGTAGTTGCAAATAACAGTGTTACTTGTAATGTTATATCACACACACACACACACACAGAACGCAGTGTAACGTGTGTATTAGTAAGTAACTGGCAACACGGTTTCCTTCAAAACTAATGCAATTTCAAACAATTTTAGTTCTCCTTAATATTTAGTTACGTTAGAAAATACGACGAGATCATGGAATTTCAAAGAACAGGACGTTATGATCTAATATACATGAAGACAAGGGAACCAGGTTGAAAAGAAAACCATGGGATTCAAAACATTAGCATCGAAGACTGTCAAGAGAATATAATAATAGATCAGAGACGAGTACTGCAAATTTTGGAGAATTATATCACAGGGCTCTACGATCGAGGTAATCGACCAGAACACCTAGAAGTCGAACCTGAAGATGAAGTAGATGAAGACGATAAAGGCCCTTATATTTTGCAAAGTGAAGTGGAAAGAGCTATCAAGGAGATGAGGGATAAGAAGGCTACAGGAGATGATGATGTACCTGGGGATGTACTGAAATTGTTGGGAGAAGTTGGTCTGACTAATGACACAGCTGATCAACAGCATGTATGTAACTGGGGAGTGGCCCAAAGATTTAATTAAGTCACAATGATTGCCTTAAAGAAGCAGCCCAAATCTACAAAATGCAGCGACCATCGCACAATCAGTATCATCACTCATGCAGCAAAGATAGTAGCGAAGATACTTAGAAGAAGGATTGTCAGGAAAATTGAGGATGCACTTGGAGAAGATCAGTTTGGATTTAAGAGAGGAAAAGGAACTAGGGATGCAATTGGGATGCTGAGAATAATATTAGAACCAACCTTGGTCATAGATGAGTAATTGTGTGCTTGCTTCATAGACTGGCAGAAGGCATTTGACCGTGTCAACTGGACCAAATTAATGCAGATCCTAAAGGGAAATGGGATAGACTGGCGCGAAAGAAGATTGATCAGCAAATTGTACATGAAACAAAGTGTCAAAATACGACTGGACCAAGGGGAGACGAGGAGTGTGAAGATTGGAAGAGGAGTTAGACAAGGTTGCTGTTTGTCGCCGATTCTGTTCAACTTATACAGCGAGTACCTTACCAAGGAAGCTCTTGAAGGGTTTGGAGACTTCAAAATAGGAGGACAAGTAATTCACAATGTGAAATATGCAGATGACCTTGTGCTACTGGCTAAGAAAGAAAAGGTGTAACAGGGCATGATTGATAGACTAATTGAAATTGGAAGACGCTATGGAATGGAAATGAATGTGGAAAAAAATTAGGTAATGAGAATCTCAAGGCAACCATCCCCGATGAAAATTATGATAGATCAAAAACAATTGGAGAATGTGGAATATTTCAATTATTTGGGTAGCATGATAACAAATGATGGAAGGTGTACACGGGAAATTAAATCCAGAATTGCCATGGCAAAAGCAGCATTCAACAAGAAAAAAATCTTTTCACCAGCAAACTGGACTCAAATTTAAGGAAGAAACTAGTAAAGTGCTACATTTGGAGCATAGCTTTGTATGGTGTTGAAACGTGGACACTTCGGAAAGTAGATGAGAAGTATCTGGAAAGTTTTGAAATGTGGTGCTGGAGAAGAATGGAAAAGATCAGTTGGACCAATCGTGTGAGAAATGAAGAAGTATTACACAGAGTCAAGGAGGAGAGGAATATCCTACATGCAATAAAGAGAAGAAAGGCTAACTGGATTGGTCACATCTTGCGTAGAAACTGCCTTCTGAAACACGTGATTGAAGGGAAGTTAGAAGGATAGAAATGACGGGAAGACGAGGGAGAAGACGTAAGCAGCTACTGGATGACCTTAAGGAAAAGAGAGGATACTGGAAATTGAAAGAGGAAGCACTAGATCGCACTCAATGGAGGTCTCGCTTTGGAAGAGGCTACGGACCTGTCGTAAGACAGACTGCAGAATGAATGAGAAAATATAACGAGGATCTTAAGATATGCACTGCTCACCAAACATTATTCGTGTGTTGAAATGAAGAAGAGTGTGATAGATTGGGAATGCTGAAATTATGGCGGAGGAGATAGAGTTTCATACAGGGGTTTGGTGGTGAAACATGAGAGAAAGAGGTCACTCGTAAGACCTAAGTGTAGATGGAAGGATAATATTAAAATGGATTATAAAAATAGAATTCAAGTACGTGGATGGTATTGATGTGATGCGCGATGGAGACATTGCGAGCTGTTGTGAGCACGGTAATGAAATATCGAGTTCCTTAAAATGCAGGGAGAGTTTGAGTAGCTGAGGAACTACTAGCTTCTCAAGGACGACTGTGACCGTGGAGTTAGTTCTTTAGTTAACACCAAACAACATTTTCTCACATTTCCTTTGTTACTGTGTAAGAAATAAGCTGATTTTAACTGTAGCCTTATCTCTGACTACACAAATGTTACAGTCAAATGCTGTAACTGCACAGTTTATATATGTTTGTACTCAAGACACAGTAACATACGTATTGCTTAAAAACACGAGTAGTTTGCAAAAACTGCATATCTTTATATAACTACTCACTTGACAATTTACAGCCCGAAGTTCATTGTTCTGTTTGACACAAATTATAAGAACACGAAAATAAAAATACAAAATCGGAAATAAAGAGCGCTGATATGAATCAAAACTCAAGACACATAACAAAAAAAGTGTGACATCATGCAGGGTTTTTGCGTTTAGGTTTGGAATCACCATAGCCTGTCAAGTTAATTGATGCACTACTTTCCTCTTATGTTACACAACACTTGTTCACCTGCATAATTATTCGTGAGTTCAAGAAGTCCCATAATGCTGACAGCCATGTTCACTACACCTTACTTGGCGCCAGCACAATGCACGCACACACGTGCATCTTCATGATCAATTTTAATACTACTGTACTCCCATCTATGCCTAGGTCAGCAAAATGTGGTCTTCAATTCAGATTTTGCTTTTAAAATATCTGTGTAGACCTTTTATCTCCAACTTTCATTCTATATGTTATGTCCATCAGCCTAATTTTGTGACTGTATCAGTCTAATGATTACACAGGTCTACAAAACAAAACCTTTTGAAAGCTGTTTTAGTTTCAATCACTGATTCTGTATAATTAACACATGCTGATTACAGAAATAACTTCCATTTTGCTGTATCACATTATTTGACAATTCGGAAAGAAGGATATAAAACAAAATATTTAAATTGCAATGTCACAATGCATGTAACAAATATGAAAAAACATGAAATTCCAATAACTTGGAGAAAATGAGCAATTTTACAATTTTTAATAAGATTTAAACATTGTGAATACAAAATAATCATCAGTTACTGTATTACAGTTGAATTTTTCACAAAAGAAAGCAAAAAGTAACACTAAAAGTCACTAAAAACTTGAATAGCTTATACTGCTATCATACTGTCATAAAAACAAATGTGATTTTGCATTAAAATCTGAGTCTGTGTTTAATGTTATGCATTTCAATCAATAGAACCTCTGTCGCTTGCTTTGAAAATTTCTTCTGCCAGATTTTCTTTTGTGTGTTGTGTCACATTCTTCAAGTTTCAGCATCCAGCAGCAGTCCGCCATCATGGATACACTTCATCGCCCCTGGTACCGCCTTTCTATCTCCTTGATATCTTGGTGAAACTGTTCACCTTGTTCCTCACTGACTGTCCCTACATTTTCTGGGAACTTGTCCAAATGTGATTAGAGGAAATGTAGTTTCAGGCTCATTTTACATCCTAAAACTTTATATTTCTCTAGCATATTGTTTACAACGTGCTCATAATTTGTGTCTTTATTTCCCAAGAACTTATCAATCACTTCTTTAAAAGAAATCCAAGCTTCTCTTTCAGCAGCAGTCATAGACTCTTCAAACATTTTGTCTTTAGTTAGTGCCCACATCTGTGGTCCTACAAAGATGCCTTCCTTGACTTTTGCCTGTGAAAGTGCTGGAAATTTTCTGCTTAGGAAATGAAAGCAATTTCCACTTCCATCTAGGGCCTTAACAAATTGCTTCATTAAACCCAACTATATGTGTAAAGGTGGTAAGATAATTTTTTCACGGTCCAGTAAACTCTTCCTCACTATGTTTTTACAGCCTGGAATCAGTCTAGTTCTTTCAGTTCACTGTCTTTGTGTCCAGTGTTTATCTTGAGCTCCACTGTCCCATTCACAGATGTAACATGAGAATTTTGTGTACCCCTGTTGTTGTCCTAGCAGCATGCACAGAACCTTCAAGTCACCACAAACCATCTATTGGTGTTGCTTATAATTTATTTTCTCTAGTAGCTGCTCACGATTTTCGTTGGTTTCCTTAAGATCAACTCAAAGGATGACTGGGACTCAAGCAAGACGGTTACCATTATGTAGTAACACACCTTTAAAAATTCTCTTGCTTGAATCAATGAAGAGCCTCCTTTCATCTGTTTTATGCTCTACACCTAACATATTTATTAGATTTGGAATGTCACTGCAATACACTAGAGATTCTTCTTGGGTGAAATACTGCAGATCTTTCTCTCAATTTCTATAAAATGTTACATATGTTCCTGGAGTTAGCAGGTTCTTCTCCTTCAGTCTGGAGCCTAGAAGTTGTAGAGCATCGTTAGGGAGATTTAAGTCTCTTACCAAATCATTCAGTTCAGTTTGGGTGAAAGGTTCAGATATGCCATGTTTGTTGGTATTGTACTCAGAATCCTCTGACGATTCATTGGGAGTGGCGTTTGATTCAGCCTCCAGTGTATGAAGTTGCTTAGGAGGATTAGGCACTGTTATATCAGGGCCATGTGGCACAGGTCTTATGGCAGAAGGCAAATTGCAATAAATAATTTCTTATTTTTGGTATTGAAGCCTTTCAGTGTACACACATAAAAATAGCAGTCATCAACAAGTTTTGTTGGCTGACGCCACACCATTGGTGTGCCAAACTGCAGGGCCTTCTTCTTTCCCTTTGTCCAGTTTCGCAACACAAACACTGCACACTGTATGAGGAGCCCAAGGTTTGTCCTGGTCACCTAACTTAATTCCAAAGTAAGCAAAATAGGCAGTTTTAACAAAGGATATTATGTTCTGTCTTTGTTTCTTACCACAAAATTCCCACAGATATAGCACAATACATTTGGATTGTTGAGACTATGTGTTTTTTGCATTGTTTTTGGCACAACAAATATAAATAAGCACAAGATTTAGACAGGGAAATCACTGTTGATAACATGTATTGAAATTTCTTGCTCAGCATCAGTTGTAGTAATTGCTATCTAGTCACAGCCATTAGCACAGTGAAAAGTGCTGCCATCTCGATGCAATAAGCTGTCTTCTACAATAAAACAATTTTGCCAAATCCATAACTATTTAATTTAGAGTGTCTATTGACTTTGACAGTAATGTTCAATTACTGCATTTCAAATAATTTTTTTAAAGTATTATTATAGAATTACTAAAACACTAAAAAATGGAATGTGATAGAACAAAAGTAATATTATTTCTGGAATCAGCATACAACACTTCGTGTTAGTCAAGCTTCAAAATCAAAACAGCAAAATCCATGTAGACCAGTGTTATCGATAACCACAAAGCCTCAATTTCAAAACGATACATTCTACATCTTCCTATCGCTTTGTCCCTCTTACCACCAAGTACTGTGCTCACGCTAATTCAGCAAAACTCTTCCGTTAACATTGTTAGTATGAAGACCCACAGCCATATGAAAGTAAAGGCACAGTTATATCTCTCCATACATTATTTGTCCTGGTACTGTTTGACACTACGAGCCCATCTACTGACGAGTTTAAGAATGAGCGGATATAAACCTCCAATCCAACATGTGCCATGATGTGCACTAAGGCTTCAACTTATTCTTAAAAAATTTTGATTTCTTACTGTCAGAAATAGACATAGGATACTGCAACAATTTAAAGTTTAATGTTATTGAAATACAGGTCACACAAAAAACTCATTTCTTACATGGCATAAAATAGGCATTCTGGTTACAAATATCTTTTTCCTATTGCTGGACAGCCTGAAGGGGGCTCAGGACTCCTCATTATTGAGACTTCACTATCACACTCAGACACACCACATTCGGTAGGACTCCTCTGGACGAGTGACCAGCCCGTCGCAGAGACCTCTACCTGACAACACACAACACTCACAACAGACAGACATCCATGCCCTAGGTGGGATTCAAACCCACAATCCCAGTAAGCGAGCGGCCGCAGACCCATGCCTTAGACCGCTTGGCCACTGGGATCCGCTTCTGGTTACAGATACTAAACCTGTAATACTGTTGGGAAAAAATCGCAGTTTGGGGTGAGAATTATAAGAAAAGCATTCACAAAGTTTGGGTAGAACCCGAGTGCTGTAAATATAATGCACATGGGACATATTGTTACCACTGTGCTTATGCCTCATTTCACGTTTTCTCACTTGGAAGTAACTGTATCACAGTGACGACACATGCACAGCATAATAACCACTCACATAACACTGGGTTACACATAACTGTATCATAGTGACAACACATGCACATTAAAAAAACCACTCACATAACATTGGGCTACATATAACTGTATCATAGTGACAACACATGCACAGTAAAATAACCACTCACATAACATTGGGCTACATATAACTGTATCATAGTGACAACACATGCATAGTAAAATAACCACTCACATAACATTGGGCTACATATAACTGTATCATAGTGACAACACATGCATAGTAAAATAACCACTCACATAACATTGGGCTGCATATAACTGTATCATAGTGACAACACATGAACAATACAATAACTGCTCACATGACAATTGCCAGCCCGAAGTTTGTTCTTGTGTTTCAGCTCTGTTATACTCACTTTATGACGTTCCAAATGAGATATTTCTTCCTGCATTTCACTGCCCTGATCAGACACTGCAGCTGACAGCCTCAGAATGAAAACCACAAGCAGAAACTGCAGCCAGACAGTAACGCGAACCGTTGGTGTTGCTCTGTAAACAGATAGGTGGTTAGATATTGCAGCTAAAACAAATGCACGTAAGACTATAAAAGTATACTATAAACATAGTACACCTCCTACGTGTTTTGGCCAGTCATGTGGCAATCCTCAGGGAGGTGCACTACAAAGGATGGATACATTGAGATATTACAAAAGTTTGTGAACCAAAGCACATATATAAAATATAAATTTTCAAAAATATCACATGTTTAAAAATACAAATCAAAGATTTAAAATACAGATAAAAATTTGTTGTAATCAATTCTGGTGCGATACGAATGATGTATGTAGACGGTATGTAATATGTCACCATCCCAAAGGAAGTAAGTGTGTGTAGGAGATTATTGATAATATGTTGGTAGATAAACACTATATAGTGTAATATGGAGATGAAAAGTCTGTCAGTGAAATGCGTAACAAGCAAAGGACTGTCGATCCTACTGGTGCGGCAAACCGATCTGTATTTTAATTACAACATTCAAAATTGCAAGAAAAATATTCAGACCAGTACCACACAGCGGGCAAAATATCGTTTTGTACAAAGCACTTAGTCAGAACACACAAAATATCATTTTGTACATAGCACTTACAGTCAAAACACACAAAATATCGTTTTGTACAAAGCACTTACAGTCAAAACACACAAAACCTCGGCAATGGTGTTAGTATCTGCAGTTGCTTGCACACACACTGCTATGCGCTCTAAGCCTGTTACATAAATGGCAGTTCTATATACTGACACAGATTATCAATTTCAGATTAGAATGCTTTCTTTGGAGCCCTACAGTCTATTTTGCAGACTGACGTCCGCGAGGTTAGGGCGATGTCGCAATACTGATGGCCTTTACACCTACATTTTCCTCCTTGTGCAGTACATTATGCCCACAAGCAAACATTTAATAGTGTTTCTGCCTATAAATTTCTCACGATACTCTCGCTGCCTATTTGCTGTCCCACTGCGACTTCCAAGCACTTGCATGTTTCGGTACATCGTCAGCAGCAACATGATCTGTGTGTAGGTGCCAGTACTTACGCTACCAATATGGCGTCTGTTTTGACTCCGTGCTGCAACATGTCCAGTTAGCAGACCTATTCAAATGCAGTAAATTCACATGCTCAAGTGTGCTTGCGATCCGAAACAGTGCCAACTGCAATATATTTTGAAAAACAAACCACACACGCACAATTCGTTCGAAAGCAGGACGTTTTAGGCGTTACTATGTAGCCCAGTTTCACTGTAATGTCTGCCATTCACCTCTCTGCTAAACAAATCCACAACGCACTCACCTCGACACTCGCCGTTTGCTTTGTTTACGTCTTCAGACTTCGCGTGATGATGTAACGATTTGATGGTGGACGATGTAACACTACTGTCGCCCACAGGATGCCCTAAAGAAGCATACGCAGTAGGCAAAGTTCAGCAATAACGTTCCAACGTGGATAGATTTCTGACTCTGATTTCTGTGCCAGGGCCTGCGGATCACAGATTATCGAGTACTGCGCCACGCATTCCGAACGCAGTAACGCCGCGCGCATGCGCGGTGACCAATTTGCCAATTTCGAGCAAATACAGACTCCCTCGCTATGACTGAACACATAGATATACGACTCAGACCAATTAGATTAACCTGCATTGCATTTAATTATGTAGGGCAATGTTGGCTGGCATGGTCACATCAATACATTCCGCAGCACTGCGATGCGCGAACACAGTCGCTCGCTATACGACACTGTAACCGCCATACTGCTACCAGCCATAAATTACCAGCTGCCACACGCTGCACTGGGAAGGAAACAAGAGACTGACACAAGCAGACAGAAACATGGTGAGGTCAGTGCTGACAGACACATCCAACACGAGATGTTTCAGTCCGTTTAAGAGGTTGTGTAGCCAGATGTGTGTCTAAATAAATATACAGATTCAGTTCGTACCTCACAGTAAACACTGTCACGGTTAATGCTGTTTATGGAAGTAACCGGAGTGTACTGTATGAGTCACACACACCGTGTGGCTAAGTGCAACAGTTTGTGTGCTAAAATAAGCGGTACGTATTGTTACCACGTCTTCAGAGCTTAAAATTATATAAACAGCATTTAATTTCCCCTCAGCACGCACTGCACAGTCAAATCGCACTACTCAGTGTCTATACATGCAATACACGGTTACTACTGAGAGTAAAGGTAAAGTTCGCCCTAGAACGGACCCTGAAGGCCCAGAGGGGGAGTAGAGGTATAGCTCCACCCTTTCTTTAACCCTGGCACTAGATGAGGGTGTGGGTGGTCAACTCCACGCCCCGGCAGCTTTACCCTCGGGAAAGAGACACCGTACCCATTGTACAGGAGGCTGGGTGGGCCGGTCTGGACAGGTGCGGAAAATCTCGCTAACTCCGGGACTTGATCCGAGTCGCTATATCGACTGAGCTATCCCGGCCCATTAAGAACTAATAGCACAAATAATTACGTACAGAAACAAATAAAAATAAAATATAAGGGGCAATATGAAGACGTTTCGGTGTACTCGGATACAGCAGACCACAACTGTTGTAGTGCCGCGCCCTGGCGATGCAGGTGTGTACTGTGTGAGTGCGGGTAATTGCCGCGTGATGCCGCTAGCATATAGCCACACGCTAGCGGCATCACGCGGCAGGTAGGTCAAACATGTACCGCGTATAAAGCTTTCGCAGTCTTACCCTGTTAAGGTGTGCAATTTTTTTTTTCGGGAAGGAAACGTGTCATAACGCCATGCTATGGCTTAGGTGATTAGTCGTCGGCTTCCTACAGAGGTTCATTCCCTGGACAGTCCCTGTGGTATTTGTGGTGGACAAAGTATCACTGAGACAGTTTTTTTTTTCTTAGAATACTTCAGTTTTCCCTTGTCAGGTCAGCATCATTGCACTCATCTATCACTGACCCTATATGAAGTTAGCAATTGGCAGCATCGTTAAATAACACACTTTAAAAAGTGTCACAAGAACACTAACACAACAGTGCAGTGACACCACGCTGTGTAAAGAGCTGCGCACTTCTCATGCTGAATTACACAGTCCTGGTACCTGTGGTTACTGCAACAGAAAATGCAATGACTGACTGAACACTGTCCTAAGCAGACACAACGTAATTGGGGGAAGGATACTTCTCACAACCAACTACCAGACTACACGGTGTCTCAACCCACAAGAACAGAACATGAATGTACGTCAGATGTCATTCATTCATTCATTCATTCATTTTATTTGTTCCGTAGATCCTTACAAGGTTCTATCACCTATATGGATATGGACACAGTCAATACTACTATGTATATAAAATTTTGCTTAATAAAAAATATTGCTTAAACCAAGCATTGTCATAATAAACAAAATCAATTCGTATAAATATTACATTACTGAACATGAAACCTCGTACAATATTCATAAAACCAAACATAGTGTATATTTCTTAAAAGAACAATTAATAATACTGCGACACATCATAATTCTTAAATTAATCACATTATTGAACCATAAAAACATATTATTTATAAAAGAAACAATCATACAGCAATATATTATATCTATTAAATACACATAAAATAAAATAAAAACAATAATCATACAGAAGTATGATCTTTCTTGATATACAATCAGAATTTAAAATGTCCACCACAAGTATCATCTGTTGAGGAATTCATCTACACTATAAAAGGAGTTTGTTTTCAAGTAGGTTTTTAAAAGATTTTTAAACTTATCAATATTACCAGAGGCACATTTAATGTTTGAAGGAAGACTATTGTAAAGTTTTATTCCTGAGAAATACACCCCCTTTTGGTAACAGGCTAGAGAAGCCTGAGGTAAATGGAAATCGCTTTTATGCCTAGTATTTAGATTATGAAATTCTTGATTCGTGATAAAATTTTCTAAATTGTGAGTCACAAATAACAGCAAAGATAAGATATATTGCGATTGCAAAGGTAATATATTTAGTTCCTTAAACAAATTCCTACACGAGTCTCGACTTCCTCTTCCCATAATAATTCTTACAGCCCTTTTCTGAATCTTAAAGACCTTAGAACTGTGTGAACAATTGCCCCAAAAAATAATTCCATAAGACATTATTGAGTGAAAAAGGGCATAATATATTGTTAATAATGTAGTTTGAGACATGTATGGTTTTATTTGTCTTATTGCATAGCAAGCAGTGCTCAGTTTATTTACAAGATGGTCAATATGAGTTTTCCAATTTAAAGAGCTGTCAATCAATAAACCTAAAAATTTTGTGTGTGTAACGTTTGAAATTGATCCACTGATATCACTAATTTGCAAGTGGGATAAGGAATTATTCTTAGAAACAAATCTAATGTAATGTGATTTTTCAAGGTTAAGAAAGAGTAAATTTCTTTTAAACCAGTTATTAAGGGACTCAAAAACAGTTTGGATATTCACATTATAGGTGTCAAAATCTGAATGTCTTAATAGAATACTTGTATCATCAGCAAATAAAATGGGTTTAGAACTATTGCTTATTTCTTGTGGAAAATCATTTATATAAATAAGAAAAAGCAGGGGTCCAAGGATGGAGCCCTGCGGAACACCATGCTTAATCCTAGCCCAATTTGAAGCAAAAAAACTGTTTGTATCCGTATCATATATTGACACTTTTTGATAACGATTGTGGAGATAAGATCTGTATGTCGTGACAGTTCTCTGCTCCATCCGTGCTCACACAGCTGCACTCACTGTCACTCACTACAAACAGACCTGATGTGCAAATCGCCTGTCTTTAAGCCTGTTTATTTCTTCATTTTTCCTAAATTTATTTATTTATTTTGATTTATCCTCTGTTTAACGATGCTGTCAACATCTGTGATACACAGCGTCGAATGATAGTATAATTAGTAAACAATGAATAGAAAGGATTTGGAAGGAAACGGTAATGGTTAATGAGTGGTATTATGGCGGCGTTCTTCTGGAAATGTTTAGGAAATCCATACATAACACGAGGCAAAATTAATACTGTATATTTTAATCCTGAAACACAGTGTTTGTGCAAATATATATTGTGTTATAAAAGTAGACTTACTGCATGTTAAACTCAGTCATTACAGTACAAATTTTCACAACTTTACATAAGTTTATATCAAAATGGATGTGTGCATGTGTATGGTGACAGATTATCACCTGGCTAGTTGTAGTTAGGACTTACACATAGAACTTATGCGGCGTTTTAGAATTACCTTACCTTTCCCATTGAAAACACATTGACACTCTTCACTCCTTACATTAGTATCAGCTTAATCACTGACTCCACAAAATCATAAGCTACATAAGAATATTTTTACTGTCCAAGTGAGATTCTCACGAATTACAAATCATGTGACGCAAATAATAATCATCATAAACAAGGCTACTGTTTGCGACACTGGACAACGTCCTGAACTTTCTCAGACACAGCATTTTGGAAAGTGGACCTTGATTTGTTTGAAGAAGAGCGAGTAGAGTACATTTGGGCAGGCACCGCAGTGACCCTTGAACCTTAACCATTTCCGATCTTTTGGGCAACCTTTGCTTAAGCATTCAGAGGCCCCACACTTCGAACAACGTGCAGTACCTTGCTGACAGATATGTCAGCAAGGTCACTTGGTGTCAAGACATGTTGACCCAGGTGCCTGAATATTAATACTGCCAGTGCCTCACAGTCGCAAAGAACATGTGAGGTTGTCCAAATGTCTGTTTGCATCCATCATACCCGGGACTGTTTACCAGCCCCAGTTTAAATAGATGTCCTTTTAAATGACATTGTCCTGTTAGCAGCCCCATCACTAGTCTTAGCTGGTTTCTGCTTAAGTTGTACAATTCCCTAGCTCTTTTGGCAGAGTGTCTGTTAACAAAACCCTTAGCCTGCCTTTGTCCCCAAATGGACTGCCAATACTCCTCGTGTTTCCTGGTTATCCAGTCCCTTATCACTTCCCTGGTAACCTTCGCAGATAAGCCAAGGGCAGGCTCAGGTCCTGCAAGTGGATATGATGAGCCTTGTGTGCCTAATTAATCAACTGTTTTATTCCCATCAATCCCCATGTGTCCTGACACCCATACCAGTTGGATACTGTTATGTTCTGCCAGTTTCATCAGGGACTGATAGCAGTCCCAGACTAATTCAGAATTTATGTGGAAATTGTCACGGCTCTTAATGGCTGCTTGACTCTCAGAAATAATGTAGCTGTTTCTACCTGTGTAGCTCTCTTCTGTATTCTCCATTACACAAGCCTTAATGGCATATATTTCAGCCTGGTGTTGAGCCCAAGGCTGAAGCTGTGCCCCCTTCTCAAGCCCCGTCTATAAATGCCAGCACCAGTGCCTTCAGTGCTTTTGGACTCGTCTGTGTACCAGACCAGGCACCATATAATATCTGGTTTGCAACCGTTCTGCCATTTACGCTTGTCAGGGAAATTGACCATGAATTGCTTGTGGTATGCACATCTCAGTAACATCCTGTCAATCCCCATCTATAGGATGGGTTCATGCTCCATATCCCCAGATTTTCTAGCATGACAGGAATTTGTGGATTTAGGTTTCCAATCCTGGCTGCACATTTGAAGCAAGTCAATGGTCAGTGTCCAAAACAACAGTCATGTCTGATGTAACATAACACTGCAGACACACGTTAATAATCTTAATGCATAAGAAGACATACGAGAATTATGGAAATAGATGGATGATGGAACTTACCAAATAACATGCGCACCCTTTCCTTCTTCACAATACTTCACAAAATGTTAAAATGCTCACTCTACTAATATGCACTGAACCTGCCAGCTAGCTGTAACAACTTTCTATAATTTACAGAAGCACAGAGTACAGACAGCAGAGGATCAGGCACACTGACATACTGAGGTTAAATGGGGTTTCAGCATGCACATAAAAAAAAAAAACAAATATTTGCTTTGTACTACTATGCCTATAATCCTACATGAGAACATATGATGAAACAACTCATAATACAAATCTCTACACCATCCTGTTATTTCCTCCCTCTTAGACACAACTATTTTTCTCAGCACCATTTCTTAAACAACCCCAATTGTAGTTCCTGCCAGTGCATGACACGAATTTTCACACACATACAAAACATCGGGCAACATTTATACTGTACATTTTAATCCTTCAGCACACTGTGCTAAAATATATTGTGTTAATAAACTTACTGCACATTACACCAGTCATTACACTGTTTCAAAATTTTACGTAAGTTTATATCAAAATTAGAGTCTGCACGATAAACTATGTAAGTGTATGATGACGTTAGCACCTGGCTAGTTACAGTTCAGGCTTACACATTGAACATATGCTACATTTATGGAGTGCCTTAATTTTCCCAGTGAAACCAGATTCACACTCTTCACTCCTTGCCATTGGCATCACCATAATCACTGCTTCCACAAAATCATAAGCTACATGATTACATTTTTATTCACCCAGTGAGATTCTCATCAATTACAAATCATGTAACACAAATAATGATTATCATTAACAAGGCTATCATTTTGGACACTGGACAATGTCCCAAACTTTTCCCGACACAGCATTTTGGAAACTAGACCTAGATGTGTTTGAAAAATTAAATGGCCAATGTCCAAACAACAAGCATGTCTGATGTAACGTAACATTGTCACAAACAGGCAGCTTAATAATCATAATGCATAAGGAGACAGAAGAGTAGTATGGAAATACATGGATGATTGAACTTACACAAATACGATGTGCACCCTTTCCTTCATCACAATACTTCATAAAATATTAACTGCTCATTATATTGAATCACTCTGAACCTGCAGGCTAGATGTAACAACTTTCTATGAAGTTACAGAGTCACAGAGGATCTCTCACACACAGATGCAGTGAAGTTAAAGGGGTTTTCAGCATGCATGTGCACAAACATACATAATCAAGTGCATAACACACAAATAACTATAATGCATATCACACAGAATTATAAGCTGTATAACATAAATGTGTCTAAATGGCATAAAATGCCACTCAGCTTGCACCAGTTCATTACCCTATAAGGACAGATTTCAGTGTCTGCAATATAAGTCAGTCACTTCCAGCAGTTACAAAATCATATACTATTCAGTGTCCAGCTAGTGATACCTCCCATACATCGCACAATACCACCAGATGCTATGTGATTACAATGGTTGGCATCAATTCCCTCCCTGAAATAATTTTGTTTTTTATTTGGAATAGGTTCACAAACTCGAATGTGTGAATAAAATGTTTACATCACTCTCCGTTTTGATGATACCAGTTGATACCATTGAATGGCCAAAAACTGAAATTTGGGGCTGGCCCAAAGGTTTGTTATGTTGTTTATTTATGTTACTTATTTAAGTCACTTAAATCCCTACAGTGATATTGTCTCAAACTATCTCTCAAACTGGAAAGGCTTCCTTCCAGGTGTTTAGCATCCCTTTAATTTGCAGTGTGATAATTTGTCGCTGTGATAAAATGTCAGTGTGATCAAATGTCGCTGTGATAAATTGTTGGCGTGATAATATGTCACGGCTCCATTTCTCAAAAGCTCATTCTGATTACACTCTCTATCCTGAGTGTTGTATCAGTGCAAAAGTAACAGTTTGCCTGTGTGTTTGAGAAGTATTTTTCTTGTGTGCAACATGTCGCATTCTTGCCAAAATAAACCAAGTAGCTTTTGCTACATTTGCAGCGAAGTGGTATGAGAATCGCAAACGAAGCCACTGTAACAACTCATGAGAAAAACTTATGAACTGTATTTTGGCTGTAAGGTCAGAGATGAAGATAAAGTTTGTGTGCAACATGTCGCATTCTTGCCAAAATAAGCCAAGTAGCTTTTGCTACATTTGCAGCGAAGTAGTATGAGAATCGCAAACGAAGCCACTGTAAAACTCGTGAGAAAAACTTATAAACTGTATTTTGGCTGTAAGGTCGGAGATGAAGATAAAGTTTGGGAACCGATGATTTGCTGCAACTCATGTTCAAGGAATTTGGCAGGCTGGTTGAAAGGTACCCACAAATCAATGCCTTTTGATGTTCCAACGATGTGGCATGAGCTTCAAGACCACTTAAATGCTCTTTTTGCATGACCAAGATCACTGTTTCTCCTGATTTTCAAAACATAAAATAGAGTATCCTAATACACCCTCTGCTTAAGTCCTGTTCCTCTTGATGATTCAATGCCAGTGCCCAAGCTACCAGAATCTTATACTCTTGACTCACGTTTAGAATCGGAAGAGGTGTCACCAGAAGATACAGGACCCAGCACGGATGCAGACCCAGACTTTTCAACACGCGATACTTCAGAGCAACATCTGATCACTCTGGCAGAATAAAACAATTTAGTTTGAGATTTGGACGTCCCCAAAACAAAGGCTTGGCTACTTGGATCATGGCTGAAGCGGTGGAATATTCTTGACAAAGGTGTAAAAAATGTAATTTTGTAGGAACAGACAGTCAAACATAGTGACATATTACACAATGGATGGTGATCTAGAGGACTGCAATGACATACAAGAATTAATGGACGAATTGCGACTTGAACACACCCCTGAGCAATGGAGGCTTTTCATTGATTCATTTAAGGTCAGTTTGAAGGCTATGAAGAACACCGGTGGAATATATGTGCTGACCTAAAAGTTATATCAATGCTGACTGGGCTGCAAGGTGGGTACACTAAATTCTGCTGCTTTTTATGTAAACGGGACAGCCAAGCAAGGGACTGCCACTGTAGAATAAAAAATGGCCCCCTGTTCAGAAACACCAGGTCAGAAGAATGTGGCACATCCTGCTTTAGTGGATAAATCATAAATCTATTTACCAACACTGCATATTAAGCTTGGTTTGATAAAAATATTTACAAAAGCAATGGATAAAGAAAGCGAAGGGTTTGAATATTTAAGGCAAAAGTTTCCCAAAACAAGTGAGGCCGAGATGAAAGAAGGAATTTTCGTTGCTTCTCAAAAGAAACAACAACTCGAAGACCACAACTTTAATACAAAATTAAATGCTGCAGAAAGAAGAGTCTGGGAGGCATTTGAAAACATCTGCAGGAAGTTTCTAGGCATTGAAAAGGCTGAAAATTACACTGACATTGTGCAGGAGCTAATTTCATCATACAGTGCTATGGGGTGCAACATATCATTGAAACATCATTTTCTGCATCCCCATTTGGAATTCTTTCCTGAAAACATGGGAGCCTTCTCCGATGAACATGGCAAAAGGTTCCGTCAGGACATTTCCCAAATGGAAAAGGGATACAGTGTCTAACATAGAGTCCAAATATGTTGGCTGACTACTGCTGGAGTCTTATGAGAAAGACACCAAGTGGCGAATATAAGAGGTAAAAGAAGATGAAGCAAGTGTTTTATGACAAAACTTTTTGTAGTTAGGATACTGTGTATATAGACATACTTCATTATTTGACACTGTATATTGTAATTAAAAACCAATATAGTACTTTTATTGCAAAAATAGTTTTTGAATTTAATCCCTTCTCCCTTACCATTGGTGGGTGATAGGGCAATTTGTTTGCCATATTTGGATTCAGCAATGTCAAAACTAATAATCATCCTGAATTTTGATATGGAGTGGTTTTTTTCTCCGACCAGTGTTGTTAGTGTTAAACAAGCATAGAAGCTATTTAGGAATTATATGGCCTACAGGAAAATGGCGCTGGAGGGGGAACACCCAACTGCAAGCTATTACAAATATTCACTTCCATGAACTTCACAAATCACCAGACTAACATTTGAGAATCACAGTATTAGGCAACTACTCCTGTCTTCAGATTTCTTACACACACTGCATATGCATGAGTTGTCATTAGCATTCTCATACCAGAAAGCCATCTAGCACATGACAGGACTTGGAATACTGTGCTCTGTGCGAGTAATTATGTCTCTGCACAGTGGGAACACAAAAATGTCGTCGCAGTCTGGATATGTCACACTGTTTCTGCACTGATGGTAACTTACATTATACTAACTACAGAGTGAATTACATATATTACAGGGTTATGGATGCTGCCTACATTGTAACAGCATGTCTCTTCAGAACATCCTTTCAAGCAAATAATTTATTAGACACATCACACATATATGGACGCTCTCGACTATGTCTGCCTTGATATACCTTTAGAGCTATCTGCCGCATGAATTATTTTTTACACACATCACAGTACATGGATGCTCTGCACTATATATGCAATGATGTACTTTCAGACTAGCCTGCTCCCTGAATGACTTATTATATACAACACAGGTAAATGGACGCTCCTTATTATGTGTTCACTGATGTACCTTTAGAGTAAACTGTTGTGTGAATGATTTACGACACACACCACATGTAAATTAACGCTATCCACTATGTGTGTGTTGATGTACCTTCAGAGCACTCTGCCGTGTGAATGACTTATGACAAACACCACATGTAAATGGATGCGCTCCACTATGTGCGTGTTGATGTACCTTCAGAGTACTCTGCCGTGTGAATGACTTATCACACACACCGCACATAAATGGATGCTCTCCACTATGTGTGCGTTGATGTTCCTTCAGAGTACTCTCCTTCCTGAATGACTTATTACACTCATCACACGTAAATGGACACTCTTCACTATGTGTGCGTTGATGTTCCTTCAGAGTACTCTTCTTCCTGAATGACTTATTACACTCATCACACGTAAATGGACGCTCTTCACTATGTGTGCGTTGATGTTCCTTCAGAGTACTCTTCTTCCTGAATGACTTATTACACTCATCACACGTAAATCGACGCTCCCCACTACGTGTGTTGATGTACACTTCTTGGACATGGACAATCCATATCACGTATGTGTTGTTCATTCAAAGTGCTCTGTTAAAAGAGAAGTAAAGACAGCTACACGAGGTTAAACCTTAAATGCAGGAAGGAAGAAGAGTACATAAAAGCAAAATATACTTCAGTTTAATAATAATTACATTACACAACTTGTGTTATGTGTTCTTTACCAGTGCTTCAAGATCATTAATTTTGCCTTCCAAAAATTCCCCTATTAGCTCCTGCACAATCTAGTATTGTCATAATGTATGTTACTCACAAAGACTCCAGTCATGTTACTTGGATTCTGCATTCATTGCAATTCAACCTGTTTCACTGATCTACTCATTTCTACCATTCTTCAAGCCATGGTTAAGCAAAGCTTTCCAAAATTGCTTATACTGTTTTTGGCCTAAGTTTTGATGTCTTCTCTAATACTCTCTCAAGTCCTATTGATGTCTATATTAACCTGACTGCAATTCCAATGTGGTACTTTTCACCTTCACATTAGATGTCTTAAAATAAGCCTTCTTATTCTAACCCTACCCCACATACTGACAGCGTCCCCTGAAATTTAGCCACCACCAGACAAGGTCAGTACCACCATCAACTGCTCTAGAAGATAGGACATCAAACATGTCAATGCTGTTAGCTATCAAGACATGGTCAATCTGACAACATATCTTTCCATCAGGGCAACTTCAAGTGCGTTTATTAATTTTGTGACATGCGAACACCATACCTGCACAGTTAGACATCTTGGAAAGGCAAGATTTACCACTCTTAACCCATCATGACTAATAATTCCATGCAAACAGTCAGTTGAAAATGTCCATTAACAGAAATCTTCTCTCCGTTTCCACACCGAAACCTCCTAATAAAGTTTCCATGTGATATTAATGGAATTGGTATAGTACTTTCTCCAGTTCCTCATAAAGACCTTCCACTGTATCATCACTTTTACGCCCAGTCATAGCACGCACACTCACAGATTTATCACACAACCTCTTAGCATTACCAGTCAATAACACAGACTGCATTCTGAAACACTGATATCATCCCATTATATATAAATAAACCAGTCTGAATAAAGGTTATCTTTTGCACAGCCCAAAAGGAATTCTTTAATTCTGGCTTCCACCCAGTGACAGGTTATTTTTACATAAAAGTATTAGTATACATAAATCATTTAATAACAAAGAATACCATGCATATAACATTTTAGTTTTACCATTAGGCAATATCTGATTATTTGGGTAAAAATTAACAAAACTCATTATTAAATCATAAGCAGAATGCACTCTGGAGACACGTTTAAATTTAAGGTATGAGGATTTTTGTGAGATGACAGGTTCTAAGGTGGTGGTGGTGCTGAAAATATAAGCCTTCTGGGATGATATGCTGTGTCAGCTTGTTAATAGTTCGTGGAGTTTCAAGCTACGGTATTGCTTACATACTTTGAAATACTAGTATAACTACTACAGTCAACACAGCATAATCCAGACAACATGGATCTTCAACAGGACCACTTATTTCTTTACTTCTTGCCACATACCTATGTAATTCAATGTAGCAAAATGCTTTCTGGAAGATACTACTCCCTCAGATTATCAAGACATTCAATCTTGCTTGGAAACCAAAGCTTCATTACCATATCATACAGCCTGCCACTCGCCCATATCCTGATCCAGATGGATCCATTGGACACCCTCACATCATATATCTTTAAGATCAATGGTAACATAATTCTACCAACCTTACCTATGACTCCCAAGTGAGCTCTTCTCTTGGGGTTTTCCCAACTAAAATTGTATTGGCAAATATCATCTCTAACATACGTGCTGCATGCAACACACATTTCATTCTGCTTGACTTGACCATTCTAGTGTCATATGATAAAAGGTACAAACTATAATGATTCTCGTTATGCAATCTTCTGAAGTCTCCTGTTACTTCTTCACTCTGAGGTCCAAATATCCTCAGCAATTAGTTCTCAAACTCTCTCAATCCCCTTTGTTCATCCCTCATGTTTATACATACAAAAAGAAAGGTGAAAATTTAGTTCACTTTATTTTTTATCCTTCAAATGGTAATGTCATAAAGTAATGTTTCAAACAAGCCATATGAAGGCGCATTAAATCTTCACAATAAAATTACTGCTTGACAAACTGTGAATATGAAGAAACTAAAAGATTATTTGACTGTCCCACCAAAATCAGCACCCTTTTTTCTTTCATGTCCCATCCATGTAGTCATAAAAATGTGCAAAGGTGTACCAAACTAAACTCACCCACCACCTTTTGGTATAGACATCCAACACCAGATTTCACTGAAGTCCATTACGCAGTCCCTGCGATGTAACATGCAGACAGACATGTCCTTGTGATGGGTTCATTTCATGCGCTTCATGCAAACAATGCATAAAAAGCACTGCACATGAATGCTCAACACTCAGTACTGGTAATGAGAAAATTTGGGCACTCATAAATGGCTTAAAAGTAACACAGAACTTACCACTTCTATTTCAGATTCAGGTTCTCTGTTGTTCTCATATCCTGCGGCTTCCTCTGTTATTTCAGCTAAAGTGTTGTTCAATGAAGAGGACATCTGAGAACTTTCAGGAATGGATATGGGTACACACACACAATCTGTGAGAATCGTCACTTCTCTCTCCTCCAATAGTTCACTCGCAACTTCAGCAGTACTTGAGTTTCCTTCTTCCCCAGCTACATCTGATCCGAGTCCAGTTTCAGGATCAGACAAGGAACTATGAGATGACAAACGTTTCTCAAGTATTCCATTGGAAACACCAAATTTATCCTTCCTCCCAACTACATTTTCTACTAGGTGAGCATCTTCTGCACCACCAACTTCAGCCCCAACGTGCACATCTTTGGTACAGCCAAAAACTTCAACCCTCTCTGACTGGTTTCTTGATTTGGCATCACTGGTTCTCTTCTGATAGGTCTGCAATTTAACTTTGTCATGATTCCCTGTCCTTGGTGTGTCATGAGTACGTTCCTCATCCAGAACAGTCCTTTCATGTGGTTCACTTTCTGGAGAACTGTGTATAACATAGAGTGTGGTGAGCGACTCACAAGCATGAAAATTTATGGTCTGCACAGAATGGCCAGCAGATGACATTCCATTGTCTTGTATCAAAACACCAGGAACATTACTCTGATTTCCAGATGCTTGGAATGTGACTACAGGAGTGCTGTTTGTCAGCATAACTACAACTGAAAACTGCCTTTGCTGGCTTCTGCAGAGACTACACTGCTGATTACCATTGGATTCAGTTTGTGAAACAAAAGATGCAGTGATGTTTGAATGCACTTCAAGTTGTGGGTTTTGCAATGGGGTGGCCTCAGACACAGCATAAGACTCAATCAATCCATTTTGAATATCAATACTTCGGCTTTCTGTGGATGGAGTAGTGGCTGTTCCAGAAACATCATCCTGAGATACACTGCTCATTACCTGTTTGCCAGCATCACAGGCAGGTTCCTTCTCAGTCAATCTATTCAACTGCTCATTAACATCTTTCAACCTTGCCTGCAATGGTATTGAAGAAGGAATATCAACTACTGCTGGTGGTCCACTGTGGCCATTTTCCCCCACTGAGAGACCATCACCTGCTGTGCTTTCAGAAAAGATCCATTCTGGCTGTTTCCTGTATCGGAGACACTATCATACACATTGTTATTTGTTGTACTATTTGCAAAAATTCCACTCCTCTGGTTGTTTCCTCTGTCAGAAATACTGTTGGTTTCTGTACTATTTGCAACCAAAGGAACGCATCCCACCAATAGTGCTATATAGTTATTTAACCAACCATTCACAAAACCTCAAAACCCTTAATAAAAAACTAAACAGTCCGGTCGAAATCAAAACCAAAACAAATAGACTACTGCTCTATACCAAAACAGTAACTGATTACGAGTTGGTATTGCGTGAAATCAAAACAGCCAAATTGGCTTATCATACATATCCATTACCGAATAAACAGAAACCGAGACTAACACTAAAAGGTATCCCTCCTAATGTCGAAACAGAAGACATTACTGAAGAATTAACACAGCGAGGATTGCAGGTGGCCAATATTCGACAGATAACACGACGAGACAAGACAACATCCCAGATACTCCAACAATACCCGGTATTTATCGTCACATTTCGGGAAGGAACTGACCTCAGAGAAGTTTATAAGATAAAAAACCTGTGTCATTGCGTAATACACTGAGAGAAGTACCGTGCTAAACGTCCAATACAACAATGCTTTAATTACCAAAAATATGGACACTCTTCGGCGTATTGTGGACTGCCAGCCAAATGCGTGAAATGCAAACAAGCACACCAGACTCAAAGTTGTCAAAAGCCACCTTCTGAACCCCCGGCATGTGTTAACTGTGGGGGAGAACACCCGGCTAATTACACCGGCTGCCCACTTTACAAGAAGGTTCTAGAAGCTAGGACCTGGAAACGATTCACCCCTCCAAACAGAACATCACAACACGCCCTATCACGGACGTCTTTCCCCTCTTTGGGGCAACCACAGAGGAATAACAATACAGCCCGTACATGGGCCCAAGTTGTGGCCCAAAACCCAGACCGCCAGGAAGAGACATCTCTTCCTTAACTCCTCGGAGCACTAAAATCTATATTAAGTTCCCTCAATTTACAAGCGATTGGAGTAGCGTTACGGATATTAGCGACGCGCCTACAGGATGCGAACAACCCGTTGGACAAGATGATGCTAATCGTAGAAACAATGATGACCTGTTTTGTGCCATCCCCATAAGAAAAAACATACGAATGATGCAATGGAATGCCAATTCTATCATACAAAGAAACCACGAATTAGAATACTTCGTAACAAACAATCGGATAGACGTAGCAGCCATTTGTGAGACCAAACTATCCCCGCGACGCAAACTTACTGTCCCGGGTTATTCAGTATATAGACAAGACCGCAACAATCATGGAGGAGGTGTGTTAATACTTGTTCACAATGAAATTCAACTTGACAGCATCCAACTATCAGGGAATATGGACATGGAACAGGTAGCGGTAATCATACACTCACCCCCAGATAAGAGGATATTGATAGTGTCTGGATATAACCCACCAAACAGGAAATTAAAGATCCAGGACCTAGACTCTATCTTCGACACAACTCTACCAGCAGTACTGATTGGAGACCTAAACAGTAAAGTTATAGCATGGAATTGTGAAACAACGAACACAAACGGAAGAATACTCTTGGACTATAATATCGCGCATGCAGTTAATATACTCCATCCAGAGTACCCCACCCATTTCCCCACAAGGGGCAACCTAGCGTAATAGATCTCGCACTAGCAAGGGGATGTACAACTTCTGCCCCAATTTCAGTACCGAAGTTATCATCAGACCATAATCCGGTGGTTTTCAAAATCCGATGGACTCCTGCAGTAGCAAAAACACAATTGCAATACGACTATCAAGCGGCTAACTGGAAACAATACCAACATCAACTTGATCAACTATTGAAACGACTACAGCGGATAACGGCTACTCAAGACATAGACAGGGCACTGCATTTTTTCACCGCAGCGGTACAAATAGCTGCAGCTACATCTATACCAAAGCGCGTTACCACAGCACGCAGTCTCAAAACACCGCCAGACATAAGTTTACTGATGAAGCTACGAAATTGTATATGTAGAAGATACCAACGTACACGTAGTGAAGTACATGGAGGGTGCATGTACCTTCTGAATCGGTTGATTGTCACCAGGCTGAAGAACTATCGCCAGGATAAATGGACAAATTTCTTCGTACTTTACACCCTAATAATACACAGTTATGGCGAGTAACTCGATATTTTAAAACATCTCGTAACCAAATTCCGCCATTAATACAGCAGGGTACACAATTTATATGGCACAGGAAAAAGCTGAAATATTAGCTGAGCACTTTGAGGCCACACATGGGTTGACACCCCTCAGAAGATAACACGTCACGCGTAGGCAGTGGAAAAATTGGTCAACAAAGTTAGCCAGAGGATGGGAAAAATGACCGACGTTCAAAGGACCGTCACTCAGACGGAAGTACAAAAGCAAATTCGGAAACTCAAACGACGAACAGCCCCGGGTGTAGATGGAATATCAAATACCATGATCCGTAACTTCACTCCTAATACTATTAGGCATCTGACGGTCATCTTTAACGCCGTGTTACAAGTAGTCTACTTTCCAGCACGGTGGAAGCATGCAAACATCCTGGCAATTCCCAAACCGACGAAATCACCTCACGATCCGGGTTCATACAGACCAATAAGTCTCCTACCGGCATTAAGTAAATTGATGGAGAGAACGGTGGCAAAACGAATTGAAAGATACGCTAGACAGAAAAGAATTATACCAGACGAACAATTTGGATTCAGAAAAGGGCATTCCACAACAGCGCAGGTAGCACGAATTACAGATGATATAACTCATGGATACAACGTAAATAAACACACTGGACTGGTGTTACTAGACATCGAAAAGCGTACGACACCACATGGGTGAGTGGGCTGATCTATAAACTCATTAATTTGGACTTTCCGCAGTATGTAACCTTTTTCCTAATGTCATACCTAACCCATAGAACATTCTCCGTAACAGTCTCTGGGTACCATTCCACCCCTAAACATATCACAGCGGGACTACCTCAGGGAGCTCTATTATCACCGATCATCTTCACCATATATATACCGAAAATACCCCACATTCATTTGGCTTTGTTTGCGGACGACACGGCCCTATACACACAATCATGGCGAATGGACACAATAACCAGACGACTCACCGACGCTGTCACCAGGCTCCACTCATACTTCGCGCTGTGGCGGCTCAAAGTAAATCCTTCAAAAACAGACGCAATTATCTTCACACAAAGACGACCACACCGCCCAAACATATTGTGATGGAGACAGTGGAAGTACCGCGGTCTAAGGAAGTGACGTACTTGGGCCTTCACTTGACAGCCACCTTGAACTACGCATCCCACATAAAACAAGTGACACAAAAGGCGATAGGCATTCTGGTGCAAATATTCCCTCTTCTAGCAAAGGATTCTACACTATCGGTCGGCACGAAACTGCAAATCTACAAGGCTGTCATCAGATCAACATTGACATATGCGGCGCCGACGTGGTGCTCAATAAGTAACTCGACATTCCGTCAACTGGAGGTTGTTCAAAATAAATGTATGAGAGTCATTGCCAATGCCCCACGTGGATCGCCCATATCCCACCTTCTAGCAACCTTGGGAGTTGAAACAGTACAAACCTATGTCCGAAGAATAGCTGAACGTTTTTACGCTAAATGTTACCTACATCCAAATCCAATGGTAGGTGCTATCGGTCAATATACGTTTAAAGATCTGAACAGATGGTACAAAATATATAAACACAAAAGGCCCAAACACTGCATGCTATGAGTAGAGTTGGAAGATAGGTAGTGTTTTTATGCTAATATGTAATTTTTCACTACTTCTACCAATTGTTGACTGACATGTAAATATTTAGTGATCAGGGGAAAGGTTTCCACATACGTAGAGAAGTATGAAAGCTGGTAGATGGAACGGCTGGAAAAGAAAGATTATGTTAAGAATTTTGTACCTGTAATACGATAATAAAGCTTTCTTTCTTAAAAAAAAATACCAAAGCAAACTCGAAATACCTTACGCTGCACGGCTCAAAGTTGTCTCGACCACAGCGTGACTACGACTGACAGAGTGCAGGGTTGTGCCCTGCTATCACAGAAATAAACCGGGGGAGGAAGGCAAGGGTGGACAAGCTGAAGACAGTTCACTGTCCTTCCGCACAAGAAGTCAGTTCCGTTTATGTGACCACGGCGGAACAGCAACCAATGTAAGTGCCAGCGCATCTAGTTCACACATGTCAGCATTGTCAGACAAAGGCTCAATGTCACGAAGTATAAAATAACTTCCTACGCAAACCTTTCAACTTAATACACATTTTTTATTCACAAACACCAGCATTGCTCAGCCGTGCTCGGCTCCTCTTGCAAAACTATGAGGATGGCGTAGCAAGTTCCTTCGAAACGTTCCTATATATATCCGTCAAAACGGTGCAGTATTGTCAAGAAACACCTTCATGCTAGAACAGAAATTTAATTGAAAATTTGATTACTGTTCAAATGGCAAAGATTCGCCCTGATTGTGTTACCGTTTTAACGAAATCACATCAACAGGCCCAATCACGATTCAGTTCGATTTAATTCGAATACTTTCAAGGCTCGTAACTCAAAAGTCCAATTAAGTACCACACAGCCCGAACAGCACAGTAAGTATAGCGACTAGACTACGGCCTGGAAGAGACAGAAATGGTGGCATTCCGGTACAAAGCAAGAGATTTTCGTCTTAAAAAGGGCCAGACTGGTGCTGGTGCCCATCTAGCCTCCTAACAAGTTGGTTGTTTCCCCATGGGTAAAGCTGCAGGAGTGTAAAGCCAACCACCCACCTCCATCTAATACTGAGATTAAGAATGAGTGGAATTATACCTCCATTCATCCATGCGCCTTCATGGCACAGAGATACCTTTATTTTCCTACCCTTCTATGGCCCTGCAATAGCTCAGACGGTTAGTCGCCTGCTTTCAGCGCGAAGGAGCGGCTCAATCCTACGGCAGAAACTGTGGGATTTGTGGTACACGAAGTAGTAAGGGACCATGAAATATGTCACGGCTGTGATACGAAAATTGCTGTCTTATGGGATGTGACGCCGTGTAGTCTGGTATAAGTGTAATGACGTTCCAGAAAAATTGTTCTCATCATGTACCAATTATAGGCCTCTGTTTAAAACTCCTGATCTTAACTAAACTAAACTAAACTACATTAAGAAGGCCAGATCAACAAGACAGGCAATGTACGTATAGCGTGACACTGAGGTGCGGGTGTTGCTGAGGAAAAGCAATAAGTATTACATATTCTGAGTGTGTCTGTGCAGCCTTAGTTATCCAGCATGCAATGCGCATGCGCCGTATTATATTGTCTTCTGTGTCCTGTCTGGCTCTACCATATTTTTCCACATTATCTCATAAACGGCACGATTTTCGGAAAAAAAATTTAGCGAATATAAAATGTGTGTTTTGATTCTCTCTCTACAATTTTGTCCGACAAATTTCTCATTGTAAGAAGAAGTCAGCGAGATATTATCATAAATTATTACCCACCAGCTGTTCTACTGCATCGTGGGCGTAACTTGCTTAATATTTATCGCAGACAAACACGTTAAAAAAAACTTTTTTGGTGGTGAGGAATGGGGGGGGGGGGGGGGAAATGAACCACAAGTTTTATGTCTGCTACAGTTTGCTGCAAGTTCTACCGTTACAAATAATTAAGCACATAAATGGTATACGTACATCTACGGACTTTTATACCGATCAAACGAGAACGACTGTTCGTGACTTCAGGCTTCCACCGCGATGTAAATGACGTCTACGCTCTTCCGGGAAGTTACACAGCGTTGATTTGTAGTTAGTTACCGATGTTTCAGGACAGACTATCGGTCCCAAATTCAAGGTTCAAGCAGTCGGCAACTAACTACCAACAAACGCTGCGTAACGTCCCAGAAGAGCGAAACCTCACACACGTTCTTCCACACACACCCATCGTCCCCCGCGAAATCCAGCACAATGTCGTCACAGCGCTCTGTGTTCAGTTGAGATGCACCAGTTTAATTTAGCGCCATGTTGCTGTGTGAATTTGAAGCATGTATTGAGGTTGTGTAGCAGATGTGTGTCTAAATAAATATACAGATTGTTGTGTAGCAGATGTGTGTCTAAATAAATATACAGATTGTTGTGTAGCAGATGTGTGTCTAAATAAATATACAGATTGTTGTGTAGCAGATGTGTGTCTAAATAAATATACAGATTGTTGTGTAGCAGATGTGAGTCTAAATAAATATACAGATTGTTGTGTAGCAGATGTGAGTCTAAATAAATATACAGATTGTTGTGTAGCAGATGTGTGTCTAAATAAATATACAGATTGTTGTGTAGCAGATGTGTGTCTAAATAAATATACAGATTGTTGTGTAGCAGATGTGTGTCTAAATAAATATACAGATTGTTGTGTAGTAGATGTGTGTCTAAATAAATATACAGATTGTTGTGTAGCAGATGTGAGTCTAAATAAATATACAGATTGTTGTGTAGCAGATGTGAGTCTAAATAAATATACAGATTGTTGTGTAGCAGATGTGTGTCTAAATAAATATACAGATTGTTGTGTAGCAGATGTGTCTAAATATATATACAGATTGTTGTGTAGCAGATGTGTGTCTAAATAAATATACAGATTGTTGTGTAGCAGATGTGTGTCTAAATAAATATACAGATTGTTGTGTAGCAGATGTGTGTCTAAATAAATATACAGATTGTTGTGTAGCAGATGTGTGTCTAAATAAATATACAGATTGTTGTGTAGCAGATGTGTGTCTAAATAAATATACAGATTGTTGTGTAGCAGATGTGTGTCTAAATATATATACAGATTGTTGTGTAGCAGATGTGTGTCTAAATAAATATACAGATTGTTGTGTAGCAGATGTGTGTCTAAATAAATATACAGATTGTTGCGTAGCAGATGTGTGTCTAAATAAATATACAGATTGTTGTGTAGCAGATGTGTGTCTAAATAAATATACAGATTCAGTTCGTACCTCACAGTAAACACTCAGTCACGGTTAATGCTGTTTATGGACGTAACCGGAGTGTACTGTGTGAGTCACACACACCGTGTGGCTAAGTGCAACAGTTTGTGTGCTAAAATAAGCGGTATGTATTGTTACCATGTCTTTATGGGTTAAAATTATATAAATAGCATTTAATTTCCCCTCAGCACGCACTGCACAGTGAAATCGCACTACTCAGTGTCTATACATGCAATACACGGTTTCTACTAAGAGTAAAGGTAAAGTTCACCCTAGAACGGGCCCAGAGGGGGAGTAGAGGTATAGCTGTACTCTTTCTTTAACCTCGCCAGTACATGGTGGTGGGTGGTCTACGCCACGCCCCAGCCGCTTTACCCACGGGAAAGAGACCCGGTACCCACTGTATATGAGGCTGGGTGGGCCCCAGGGCCGGTCTGGACGGGTGCGGAAAAATCTCGCCCCCACCGGGATTCGATCCCCGGACCGTCCAGCCCGCAGCAAGTCGCTATAAGGACTGAGCTATCCCGGCCCACATACGTTCTACTGTCTGCTGATTTCAGTGCCAACTGACAGTGACAATATAATGTCAGTTGTACGTCGATCGGTCTTCGTTCACTCAGCTGTACTTAGTGAGCAGCTCTAATTTACAGCGATCATCTGAAAGTGATCGAGCCTGTTCAGTGTGGCCTGTATACGTTTACTATCTTGTTGAATACTGTTCGTATAATCGTCAGTCTGCAAACCGTGTATCCTGCTGTTTATCCTGGATGCAATAAGCGAACTTTCACTCCTGATTCGCGTAAGCAGACACACGCCTAATGCGTTACGCACTGACAGCGCACTGTCCTCGCATACAGTGAACTCGCATTACCATACAATGCTTCGAAAATTACACTGGACTACTGCCACTGGCAACCCATCGATGTTTTAGTTATAAGTACGTTACTGTATGTGACAGTAAATTGATTTACTTCTGCGTCTGCTTACGTAGGTATCATGTACGTAGGCCTATTTATACAGGGTGGTGCACAAGCCACTTGACACTCCATGTTTATCACGTTGATTCTAGTGACAAGACACTTTTGCGCCACGCTGTATATACGTACGTCAATATACGAATATGTCCATATAGGCATGCGTGTGTGTATCCATACTGAAGATTAACGCGGTATGTTTTTCCGAAACGGTGACACACATTTACCATAGTAGACGGCGTCATGGTCTAGAAACCCAGGATATTAAATATATATTTTATTACATTAATAACTAATAAATCAATTTATATTCAAGAACTAATAGCACTAAAAATTACGTACAGAAACAAAAATAAAATGTAAGGGGCAATATGAAGACGTTTCGTTGTACTCGGATACAGCAGACCACAACTGCAGGCAGCCCAAACTGTTGCAGAGACACGCACTAACGATGCAAATGTGTACAGTGTGAGTGCGGGGAACTGCCGCGTGATGCCGCTAGCGTGCAGCAGAATCCCGTCATCTGCCGGCAGTTAGGTGAAACATGTACCTCACATAAATAAAAAATAAAATAAAATAAAATAAGCCTATAACATCCCATGAGGGCAAAGGCCTCCTGCTATGTGCAGGGTGAGCTCTGAGAGTGCTCGCTAGGTGAGCTAGTCCTAGTAAGCTGTTGGGTACTAACACGTGATCCTACCAGATCTGGATTACAAGTGGCCATGAGTTAAAACTAGTTGGGGACTGAGACTGACCACAGAAAGTAGCTTGCATAATTTTCTTTACAATTAGTGTTTGACTTTATCCTAGAGTCTTTTCTAGCATGATCTGCTTCTAGCCTGATATTTTGCCATAGCTTGCACAGTTTACATAATTATAGTGTCTGAACTGTTCTTAGTGACTTCTCAAGTCTTCTCCATTCAGTCCTATTCCTGGCCACACGTGTCCACTGCCTGCCCACTATTTCGGTGAATACGGCGGACCAACGGGTTCTAGGTCGTCCCACGTTCCTCTTTCCTGTCTTGGGGTCCCACATCGTCGCTGCATAGGCCCATCTAGATGCATGCAGTCTTGATACGTGGCCTCCCCACTTCCATTTCAGCTGAACTGCGGTTTGTACGCCATCTCTTGTGCCTAACTGTTTCCTGACATCTTCGTTTCTTATTCTGTCCTTTATGGATATTCGCAGAATTTTTCTCTCCATTTTCCTCTGGCAGACTTTTAGCATTTTCCTTTCCTTGGAGGTGGGAGACCATGTCTGGCAGCCGTACAATAGTGCTGGAATCACACAGGTTTCGAAGACTTCCCTTTTCGTTGATAGTTTTATATATTTGTCCAATAAAATAAATTTTAGACTCCAAAATTTGTTCCATGCTAGACCAGTTCTCCTTTTTACTTCTTTCCCTGAACTCTTATGAAAAGAGACTATTTGGCCTAAATATGTGTACTCCCTTACATATTCTAATACTTCTCTGTTAACTTTAATTTCAACTTCCGTTCCATTTGTCATCAATTTAGTTTTCCTAGGATTCATTTAAAGACCTACTTCGTTGCTGACTTTGTTTACGTCATGAATCATATTCTCTAATTCGCGCCCAGTTTTTGCGAAGAGAACTATGTCGTCTGCAAATCTCAGATTGGTCAATCTTCTTCCATTGATGCTTATTCCGTATTTGTTATCCCAATCTATTTTGCGAAACTGATTCTCTAAAAGGCAAGTAAAGAGCTTAGGTGAAAGAGGATCCCCTTGTTTGACTCCTCGTTCTAGCCTGAATGTGCTGCCCTCAAGTTCCGTTCGTACTTTGGCATAGCTGTTCCTATAGATCGATGCAAGAAGTCTTACATATTTGCTCTGTATGCCTCGATTTTCCAGTGCTTGAAGAACGCAATCATGCTCTACGGAATCGAAGGCCTTTGTGTAGTCGATAAAGGCAATATGTATTTCATGGTTATATTCTTCCATTTTTTCAAATATCTGGTTTATTGTCTGGATATGGTCCGTTGTACTGTAGCCCGAGCGAAATCCTGCCTGCTACGGCGGTTGGTTTTCGTCTAGAATTTTAGTTAGTTTCTTCGTGATTATTTTAGAGAAAAGTTTGTAAAGGTTTGACATCAAACTTATTGGTCTATAGTTATTTAGGTCGTCTTTTGGGCCTTTCTTGTGGAGAAGTATTATCGTGCTGAGGTTCCATTGTTTAGGTACTTCCTCGGTATCCAATATCAGGTTAAATAACCGGGTAAGAGGTGATATGATTTCCTCTATGCCAAGTTTGATGAACTCATTTAGTATGCCGTCCTCTCCTGGTATTTTTCCGTTCTTCAATTCCATTATTGCCGTTCTTACTTCACTGGGGAGGATGGATAAGCTAACATCTTCGTCATCGTCTTTCTTGCGAAGAGGTCTCCGGCCTGGGTTCTCTGCTGGCAGGGTAGATGTGTATAGGTCCCTGTAGTAATCTGTCGCGTGCTTACTTATCTCTGCCCTTGACGCTATCCTCTTCCCATTTCTGTTCTTGATTCCCAATATCCAATGTTTTCCATCCGTGAGTTCTTTTCTGATTTTCTTCACAGATTTTGATTTTTCAATTATGGTTTTCACTTCCTATGAAATGTGATCCCGGAGGTCCTTTCTGATTTCTCTTTTCATGAGTTTGTTTAGCTCAGAGTATTCTATTCTGTTCCTAGGCGAGTCGTGTATAAATGGTTTAATATGCTCCCTTTGGTCGATCAGTTTCTTGGTGCTCTCACTTAGGATAATGAGTTTCTTCTTGTTCCTGTCTTTTTCCGCAGCGTTGTTTACTGCTTGCACGATACAGTTTTCCAGATTTGTGTAATATTCCTGTACTGTGTTTTCCGTATTGTGATTCAGTGTTTCCAAATTTCGTTGTAGTTCGAGCCTATATTTCGTGTCGTTAATACTTTCGGCTCTCATTCTTGGGGCTGTTTTCCTCTGTCGTCTCTGTTTGTAAGTTATTATTTTCATGCGAACCTCACATAAAGCTTTCGCAATTTATCCCTCTTAAAGCGTGCATTCCTTTTCGGCAAGCAAACGTGTCATAACGCCATGCCATGGCTTAGGCGGTTAGTCGGCTGCTTCCTACAGCAGTTCATTCCCTTGCCAGTCCCTGTGGTATTTGTGGTGAACAAAGTGTCACTGAGACAGTAGTAGTATAGGTGTAGGTATGGCCGATGATTGAGCCGACAGGAAGCGAATGTAAACAAACCCCCTGCCCACAGGTCAACGACCTTGTAGGATGTAAACAAACCCCCACCCCACAGGTCAACGACCTTGTAGGATGTAAACAAACCCCTCACCCCATCTATTACTGATATTTCCAGATGTACACCTCTAGGTCAACGACCTTTTAGGCTGTAAATAAGCCCTACCTTAATTATTGGTTGTTACGATAAACTCCCTATCCCACAAGTTAATGACCTTTGTAGGACGTAAACAAACCCTTACCCTATAGACGACTGATTTTTTATGTAAACAATCCCCCACCGTAATTAATTACTGTTTAATAAATATTAGGTTAATTAAATATAATTAAAGGTTTTTGCACAAAGTAGTTAAATAAATTAACAGTAACTAAACGTTTGAGCGTATTTTATTTTTTATTTTTTAAACATACGGTAGTTTGCAAATGTGCTAATTTTAAATATTTGCAAATACAAGTATTAAACTAGTTTTTCGCCGTTATTACGTAACTGAACTTATATTTAACTTACTTATGTTGTGAACAGCGTTGGTTTACTAAGCGACAGATGAACTAGAGGGTATGGTTTTGGTGTTGCTTGGAATGAAAATGCCTAAGGTCATATGCTATTTTTAAAATTAGAAAGTAGGTAGACTGATAGTTTACTATGACTCATTGAGACTAGAAAGTCTGTTTACAAACGCAAATAGTAAATATTAGAAAGTAGGTCGCCAGACGCATAATGCATTTAATAATAGAATTACACTTGTGTCAAGATACCCTAAGCGGGTAGACAGAGCGTCGCCAGCATGCAGGGGGTAGTTGCAGGACTTTAACACAGTGAGGGAAGGGAATAAATGTTTTCAATAAATTATGTATTATTAATACACGTTTTTTAAAATAAAATGTTACAATTTGTAGGTATAATGTAGAGAGCTAAGAACGGAATATGCATGCATTGACATTAAGTAGAGACCTTGAAAAATACAAGAAGCAAGAAAGGACGGTGGAAACGTATGTAGGTTACCTGCAAATTAATGGCCTGGACAGACCCTTAGGGTTCCCAGACGTCTAGACAATTGGTACATGAAGGTGCACCCATTACCTTTAACACCATCAGATATCCCAGGTATTCTGTTAGGGGCTGAGTCAACCCCACAACCATAGTGCGGTCAGAAGGATTTTGTTAATGAATCACGACTTGTAGCACAATGTCTAGCTAAATATGCCACCGCGTGCCTTTCACCTGCTATGAGAATACGTACATTTTAAGGGTAGTGAAGTGATAAACAAGGTTACTATATTTTGATGACTCATCAAATAGCAAAGGAATGTGAACATGTTCAGACATGTTTTAGTAGGATGGTGTTCTCTATTACGTCCGCGCATTTTGTATATTAGAGCGCGTTTTAAGACAGATAGATTACTCTACCGCTACCGAAGACGGATTGAAGACAAGTGCAATCTACGTTTTGTATTTTTGTGCTGATTTTCTACGGTGTTTATTAGTTTAATATCTTACTGTGTTTATCAGTGTATTGTCTACGGACACTTTTCTACAGGACACTCAGAAGAATTAATATTCTACTGAACATTCTACTATCGCTGTGATTTATATATCTTTTTGAACTTTTTTTGCTTCGGTTGTACTGAACATTTTGCTACTGTGTGTGATTTTCTACGGTGTTCGTTAGTTAAAAGTAAGTGAGTTCATAAGAATTGTTATATATCATGGCTAAGAAACTGTTTTTGAACAGGCAGAAAGCTTTTCCTTCTTTGGAAGTTCCTTCCGTAAGGGAAGAACAGACGGAGTTGGAGGCTAGGTCACCTGACAGAAGCAGTGCAGAGGTAGAAACAGTAGATGAGCTACCGTTTACAGTTTTGGATGAGGCTGTAAAGTCTTTTGAAAAATTTAATGCGACTGGGCGTAGCCTCCTCATTAAGTTTAAATCTCCTGGTGAAGATCAAAACCCTACTGAATATTTGAAGGAATGCATTGCAAAATTAACTAATTACTTGGTGAAAGAGATTCCCGGTAGAGATTTTGTAGGCATTAAGATACGGAATACCGAAAATTTAAGTGATAAGGTAGTGGGCATTAGTTTCAGACGCTGTGATCAACTGAAATCTGATGTGGTTTGGGGGATTTTAGGAAAGATTGTGCAAAGTAATGCACGGTTTGGTTTAACTGACCAGCTTGAAGTTCACCTAGACCATGTCAGAATGCCTGCAGGTAACGGTAGGCAAGCTGAAAAAACAAAGGGGCGCTCAATAGACATTATAAGTGCAGTAAAACGGAGTATTGTAGTGGTAAAGGCAACGTTTTTGTGTTTGGCTCACGCACTGATTATTGCTATGGCTAGGGTTAATAGTGACCCCATGTACAAATCATATAGGAATGGAAATCGATTGGACAAACCTGTTGAAGAACTCCTCAGGGCCTCAGGTGTTGATTTGTCTAACGGTGGAGGCCTTGAGGAACTCCAACAGTTTCAAGACCATCTTTCAGACTACAAAATTATTGTTTATGACGGACTGAGTCCCGATAGACTCATTTTTACTGGAAATTCTGTTTCGGACAAGAAATTATACCTACTGTATGATGCGGAAACGGGTCACTATAACGTGATTACAAACATTAAGGCAGCTATGGCTAAAAGGTTTATTTGTAAAGCGTGTGACTGTTTATACGATAAATCACATAACTGCAAGAATGCCTGTTCACTGTGCACAGCTGTTTCTCCTTGTACTAGGGACACTGAAAAATATTGTGGCGTATGTAACCGTACTTTTGCAAGTGAAAGTTGTTTCCAGAATCATGTGACACTTAAGGTTCAGAATAAACTGGCCTGCCAGTGGAAACGTGTATGTAGGACTTGTAGTACTATTGTAACAGGGAGTAATCGGCATGAATGTTTCAAGCCATTTTGCTCCGTGTGCAATAAACACCAACCTACAGGGCATTTATGCTACATGAGTCCTCTGAAATAGGCCAAGTTATCTGATCGATTTATGTTTGTCTTCTTCGATGTTGAAAGCACTCAAGATCTCGAAAGGGAAAATGGGTGTTTTGAACATGTCCCGAATCTGATATGTTGCCAACAAATGTGTCCAAAGTGTGAGGCTAATAATGATATTAATGAGGATTGTGTTCAGTGTGGGAAGAGAGAGCATGTATTTTGGGGTCCGGATGTTGTAGGCAAATTTATCGAATATTTACGTATTGACAGACCATTTTTGGATAATATTTTTGTAATAGCACACAATGCCCGGGGTTATGATAACCAGTTTTTACTGCGACGCTTTTTAGAACTTAAATGGACACCAAAGCTGATTATGGATGGGACTAAAATCCTATCCATGACAGTGGAGCACTTAAATTTCAGGGACTCTATTAACTACGTCCCTGTAGGGCTCAGGGAAATGTCCAAGGCATTCGATCTTAGCTGCAAAAAAGGCTATTACCCCCATTTTTTCAATACTAACGAACATTTGAACTATGTAGGACCCATTCCTGAACCCAAGTACTATGGGGCGGATTTTATGTCCAAGGAAGAAAGGGGTCGATTTTTGGAATGGTATGACACTGTAAAGGATAATATTTTTGATAATAAGAAAGAACTTTTGGCATACTGTTTAGATGATGTTAATGTTTTACGTATGGCTTGCTGCTCATTTAGAAATTTGTTTTTGAAATTAGTTAAGATGGACCCCTTCAGACAAGCCATTACAATTTCTTCTATATGTAACAAGGTTTTCAGAACATTTTTCCTAAAAGCAGACACAGTAGGCATCATACCCCGAGCAGGGTACCGATTGGGGGACAAGCAGTCAATAGAGGGTTTGAAATGGCTAGCATATATAGGTCGCGAAAAGGAAATTGTTCATGCAGGTAATGGGCGCGAAGTACATTTGGCTGGGGTATCTAACCTAAAAGTCGATGGGTACTGCAAAGACACCAACGAAGTCTTTGAGTACCTAGGTTGTTTTTGGCATGGATGTCTCTGACTTCCTAACAGACACAGACCTATAGGCACCACACAGGACACATTGCATAGCAGATATGAAGAGACTATGGGCCGACTGAAAAGGATTGAAGATGCAGGGTATAAAGTTGTCTCTACATGGGGTTGTGAATTTAGGAAATTGCTGCAGGATAATTTGGAACTAGAAAAGGAATTGAACTCACACCCCTTAGTTAGAAATTCACCCATCAACACACGTGATGCTCTGTACGGGGGACGAACTGAGGCCACTAAGATGTGGTATAAAGTAAAGCAGGGTAAAGAAATACATTATGTTGATGTAATTAGTCTTTACCCCTACATCTGTAAGTATGGGAAATTTCCTATTGGCCACCCAAAAGTGTACGTGGGTGATGACTGCCCTGCCGACTGCATGGGAAGGGAGGGAATAATCAAGTGTAAGGTTCTTCCCCCTAGGAAGTTGTACCACCCGGTCCTTCCGTATAGGACCAATTCTAAACTGATGTTCTCTCTGTGCTCGGCATGTGCTGACACAATGCACCAAGCCGATTGTACGCACACTGATGAAGAAAGGTGTATAGTCGGCACTTGGGTAGTGGATGAGGTGAAAAAAGCCCTTGAAAAGGGTTATGTTTTGCTCCAAGTTTATGAATTCTGGGAATATGCCGTCACACAGTTGAAAGACAATGAGGGCGGTCTGTTCGCAGGGTACATAAACATGTTTCTGAAACTGAAACAAGAAGCATCCGGCTACCCATCAGAAGTGCAAAGTGAAGCACAAAAAACAGAGTACATTGAGAGCTACCGGCGCTCAGAAGGAATTGATCTAGACAGAGCATCAATTTCGAAAAATGCAGGACAAAGGACTTTGGCAAAATTGAAACTAAATTCAATGTGGGGAAAATGGGCACAAAAGCAAGACAAAACCTTGACTACATTAGTCTCTTCCACGCAAGAGTTGTACGAGCTGATTACAAGTCCGGGTATTGAGGTCACCAACCTCATATTCCCGAACGATGAAGTGGTATGGGTCTCCTGGAAATACACAGAGGAGAATCTGACCACAGGCAGAAATGTGAATGTGGCTATTGCAGCCTTCGTCACCGCTCAAGCTAGGCTCAAGTTGTACAGTTATTTGGAAGAGCTGGGCGAGTCTGTACTGTATTGTGACACTGACTCTGTTATCTACGTGCATCAAGTAGGTCAACAGCCCAAGGTCAAAACAGGGTTTTGTTTGGGGGAGCTCACTAATGAACTAGAGGAATATGGTCCTGGTTCATACATTGAGGAATTTGTATCTGGTGGCCCCAAGAATTATGCATATTCAGTCCTGACACCGGGTTCTAACATAAGATCGTACAAGTGCAAAGTAAAGGGTATTACCTTAAATTATGAGAATTCTAAGGTAGTAAACTTTACTTCCATTAGGCATATGATTCTGGAAAACAGTGAACCGTTGCATGTCCACAACCCACGGAAAATTAAGAGAAAACATGTAGGAACAGTAGTGTCTGAACCTGAAAGTAAAGAGTACAAGTTGGTGTTTAAGAAGCGCCGTCTTTTACCCAACTTGTCCTCTGTACCCTATGGTTACATGTAGGTTTTTAGGCTCAACAATATAAATTATTTACTTGTGTTAGTAATTGTATAAATTTAGACTAATTTTGCACTTAACTTTAGTATAGAGTATGACGTTAAAGTTATTTACATGTGTTAGTAATTGTATAAATACAGAGTAATTTTGCACTTAACTTTAGTTTAGAGTATGACGCTGAAGCTTCAACATCCATTCACTCTAATAGTAGCCGGTCCAAGTTCATGCGGAAAGTCAACGTTTGTTATTAGACTAATACAGTGCAGAGAGCAGCTTTGCGACACAGTGTACAGTAACATTCTTTGGTGTCACAGTGAAAACAACGCACCACATCACCTAAAAGACGTATCATTTGTTAAAGGTGTTCCTGATTTTGATAATCCTAAACGTGTTCCCACATTAATTGTGTTAGATGATTTGATGGACTCTGCTTATTCTACAAAAGTCAGCGAATTATTTACTAAAGGATCACATCACAGGAATATTAGTTTGGTGTTAATTACACAAAACCTTTTTCATCAAGGCCCTTCTTCACGTGACATTTCCCTCAATAGTAAATATATAGTTGTGTTTAAAAACCCTCGAGACAAGACCCAAATTGTGCACCTCGCTCGACAAGTTTATCCTGAAAATATTTCTAGTTTTCATAAAACGTATTTAGAAGTTTGTAAAGACCCACATTCTTATTTATTTCTTGATTTAACACAATCTATTAATGATCTGCTAAGATTTAGAACAAAGATATTTCCTGACGAAATAACAGAGGTGTTTGCACCTCTAGAAAGTAATGAACCGTTTGAAATCGCAATTACATTACCTGCACGTAATTAAGGACGCAAAACCACAAGCTAGACGTGCACTACTGTCTTCTGCAAGTGACGAGTTGATAAAAGTTATTATTGAATGCGCTATAAATACACTTAACGGGAATCATAAATTATCTACAGACGAAAAAACTAAACTTGGTAAATTTAAAACCAAGTTACGTACGCTAGTTAACCCTAAAATTAGCTTCAAGCGTAAACGAAAATTATTAGTTCAAAAAGGTGGGTTTATTGTTCCTTTGCTTACCAGTATTTTATCTAGTGTCATTGGGGCTCTAGTTACTAATAATAATAGTTAAATAAAAATGGCTTTGAAACGTATGATTTTAATACCTCCAGAACTTTGGGAAAATCGTCTCACATCGTCACCACCACCACCGGTTAAAAAGATACTTAAAAGTAACGATCATAGTTTTAATAAATGGACAAAGGTTCGTCTGCATCAAGACCCTTACTTGAAAACAGAAAAGCGAAAACGTGATCCTATCCCTATACCAATAATAGAAACAGGTGGTACCCCTGATAGCAAACCTACATTTAAAACTAAACGTAAACGGATAATAGGTTCAGTGCCTGTATTTAACACTGAAACTGCAGATACAGAATCTGAAACTGATGCTGAAAGTACTTCACCTGTACATACAAAGTACATTCAAGGCGTATTAAAACGTAAAGTATCGCATGACCCTACGTTCGGAGTATACCAGGATAATGTAATGTTGGCTCTTTCAAGATTGGCAGTTCAAAGTTTAAATTTAGCAACAAACACGTGTTTGTGGATAGTAAGCGGTTCAAAGCTACACGCGGTCTGTGGGAATTACTAACTAAGTCGCGACCCGATAAGAATGCAGTCACTCTCCAAGACAAACATGCATATAAACAGATATTGTTGCAGTCCAATGCGCATAGAGTTGATTTCAGCCCTACCGGTAAGATCAGAGCAAATAAGGGCGTAAAATATACACGGTTTATTTCGCGACTGTTTAATGATTCACCTAAACGAAATATAGCATGGGAATCCGTAGAGTAAACCCCCTAGGAAAACTTTATTTCGATCCAAAACATCCTGCAGGATTCGGGTCTGTTTCAAAGTTGGTAAAGGCTAGTAAAATTAATAAAAAAGACGTTGAGGAGTGGCTAAGTTCGCAGGATACATATACGCTTCACAAACCGGTGCGAAAACATTTTCCCCGCAACCCATACACTGTCACAAATATTGATGATGTATGGGAAATGGATCTAGCAGACTTAAGCAGTCTGTCTCGATATAACAGTGGACATAAATATCTTCTAACAGTTATTGACGTGTTTTCACGATACGCGTGGAGTTTGCCGTTAAAAGACAAAACAGGGGCTTCTGTTACAACAGCATTGAAAACTTTATTTAAAAATAGACAACCGCTTACATTACAGTCAGATAAAGGAACTGAGTTTGTAAATGCAACAGTTCAAAAGTATCTGAAGAATCAAGGGATAAGTTTTCATACGACACATAATCCAGACATTAAAGCTGCCGTAATTGAAAGGTTTAATAGGACACTGAAAAGTAAAATGTATAAGTATTTTACAAAACATAACACATATAGGTACATTAATATTCTACAAAAGCTTTTAGAAGGATACAATAATACTGTTCATTCAACTATAGGAATGGCTCCAAGAAATGTCAACCCTTCCAACATTTACGCTGTGTGGCAGAGACTGCGTAGCCGAAGCGCAGTTATCCCCCGAGGGCGTGTTAAATTTAGAGTTGGTGACTTTGTGCGTATAACAAAAGAAAAGTTAAAATTTGCCAAAGGCTATGAGCAGACGTATTCCACAGAAATATTTCGGGTTGTCAAGGTTATTCGCCGCATTCCTCAACCTGTGTACGAAGTTGAAGACTTACGCAGTCAGCCTATTGAGGGTCAGTTCTATAACTATGAGCTCGTCAAGGTTACATTGTCTCCAGATACAGAATTTCAAATAGATAAAATACTGCGTTCTCGTACAAAGGGCGGCATTAAACAGCACCTTGTCAAGTGGAGAGGGTACCACGAGAAATTCAGCTCTTGGGTAAACGCTTCCGATATTAAAAGAATATAATGGAATCATTTTTCGTGGTGTTACCGTCAGACAGTTCAGAAAGTTATTTTCCTCTCAATACGATAGCTAATTTTAGAACAAAGCTAGCCACCCCTATTCAACTCGAACCCAACAAGTGGGAAGTCGGTTTAGTCGAAATATCGTATCCGAGAGGTTATAAGAAGCAACCCCTGCACAATATCGTACGTTTAGATACGATGGATATCAAGTTTCCAGTAAAGAATTACGAAAATCTGTATGAATTGTTTGTAACACTAAAGCGGCATTTCAAATCACCTGAAGATAAAGAAAATTTTGTTATTAAATTTAACGAGTATCTAAATAAACATGCACCGTTAGATGGCTACACTACAAACATTCTAGGCGTCTGTTATGGACAAAATTCACTAAAGGTAGGCGAAAATATAATATCTCACTTTCCAGTTCGTGTGTATAACGGTCTTGAAGATTTGGCTGCGACAATTATGGCTCCTGCTAATTGTAGTGCCAACAAAGTATCACTACCCGAAACGGACAATTTAAACTTTGCTGCGCCAGAGCCAATATACGTATACACCGATATTATTAAACCGAATTTAGTAGGCGATTCTTACGTCAGAATGTTGACTCCTTTACACTTCCCATCTGCTGATGGTTATCATAGATTCCATTTCCCATTGTACAGACCAGTGGAACAATCATTCATAGAGTCAATAGCCATCCGTCTTGTTACAAAGTCTGGAGAAGATGTTACTTTTGACGATAGTGATATTCCATGCTTAATAACATTACACTTTAAATACAAATCCTCAGTGCAATAATACTCAGTTCATAGGGTGCCATGGATCAATATACACGGTATTACATTAATCAAAGCGGCGGTGGTGGTGATATAGGTCCAGTATATAGAGCAAGTTTCAGAGTGCAGAGGGGAAATGGTATTGGGTCATTTTTCCGGGGGCTATTTCGTTTTGTTAAGCCTTTGTTGTATTCAGGAGCTAAGGCTGTAGGTAGGGAAGCATTAAAGACGGGCTCAAATATCTTTACTGATTTACTTAATAAGCAACAGGGGGAACAAGTTGGTGATATTCTTAAATCACGTTTCGGTGAAGCAAAGGACAATCTTGAAGACAAAATTAAGAAAATGACTGGTTCTGGCTTGTGTTTAAAAAGGAAGCGAAAGTCGAAAAAGGTTCATTTACAAAGTAAACGTGCAAAGGTGAAGGATATATTTTCAAAAGCATAATTATGGAGTGTTTGAAATCGGGTCTCGATATCTTTCTGAAGCGTAGCATCCAAACGTCCATCTTAAACAGTCACACCGTTACATACAAACCTATTGCCCCTGCAGATAATCCTTGTCAGTTAGAATTTCATTGCTCTGGTCATAGTGATTTCTACATCGATTTGAATTCTGTGCGTCTACTTTTGCGCGTTAAACTTGTAAAAACTGACGGAACAGATTTCACGAGTACTGAGCCAAATGCAGTAGGGTGTGTCAATAACCTGTTACATTCATTGTTTAGTTCACTTAGTGTGTCATTAAACGGAAAGCCAGTAACTATTCATGAGACAAACTACCATTATAAGTCCTATATTGAAAAGTTGTTAAATTATGGAACAGACGCTTCAGGGACACATCTGCTCTCGAGTTTTTGGTTTCTCGATTCACCAGCATCAAATGGTTCGTTGGGGCAGATAAGGAAAACAAGGGTTACGTCACAAGATTAAATTATCTCAGTGAGAGTCAAACAATTGAACTCTATGGAAGACTTCACGCCGACTTATTCAATTCAGATAAAATGCTACTTAACGGCGTCGATATGAATATTAAATTGACACGTGCGCCTGAGGCCTTTTACCTCTTGGGAAATTCAGACGACGTCAAAGTTCGTATCAAAATTTTAGACGCTACTCTTTTTGTCAATCAAATAGAATTGAAGCCCCCTTTGCTTTTAGCACATGCTAATGTTTTGAGCATGAAACGAAATGCACATTACCCTATCACACATACTCAAATTAAGACTTTTACAGTGGGTGCAGGGGCCCAACAAATCTCTATCGATAATGCATTCCTTGGACCAATTCCTGAAAGGTTACTTGTTGCACTTGTTAAAAATACAGCATTTGTTGGTTCTGCAAGTACAAATCCATTCCAGTTTCAACATTATGATATGACGTATCTTGTTCTATACGTTAACGGGGTTCAGTACCCTTCAGAGTCATTAACTATGGACTGCTCTTCAACCTTCGGAGTCACAAGGGCTTACGAAACACTTTTCTCCAGTACCGGTATTCATCACGACGACCGTGGTCACATGATTACCATGGAAATGTTCACAAAAGGTTTTTTCATATTGGGTTTTGATCTAACACCTGACAGAGAGGCTGACGAAGAACACGTTAGTCTACCTCGTCAAGGAAACGTGCGTATTGAGGCACGCTTTAAAAAACCTTTACCGGAACCTGTAACATGCATTCTGTATGCTGAATTTCCTGGGTACATTGAAATTGATAATTCTAGAAACGTCACAGTACAATGAATACTATTCAAATCAACAAAGTGTTGACTAAACATGCTAAATATTTTCAAGGAGTATATCCTATTGATCTATTACCGTCCATAATTATAAAGCCCTCCATAATTATTATAAACCTTGACAAACATTACATGCCCGGTTCGCATTGGGTAGCTCTCTGCTTTTCTGACTCTGGATACGGAGAATATTTCGATTCTTATGGATTCCCGCCATTCAAACATGAAATAATAGCCTATCTACAACGCCACTCAGTTTCATGGAAGTTTAACCGCCACAGACTACAGGGATTGACTTCGAATGTCTGCGGACATTTCTGCTGCCTATATGCATTCCACAGAGCTGAGGGTCACTCAATGACGTCATTTGTGAACATGTTCACACCTGCCAACTACACCTGCAACGATATAAAGGCAGTGCGCATGTTTCGTCGTCATTTCGGCAATTGTCCTGCTTGCGGTAGCCTGGAGGAAACGGAGCAGCAGACGTGCAAATCACAGCTATAAATAAAGGTACGTACAGCATTACTTAATCAGTTAGCAATGGCTCTCTTAGTGATAGATTTCACCTACTTTCAAGGGAGGGATGGTGAACTTGTGGTCAAAGAGTTGGCAGCTGCCGATTCTCACAGTGACAGGGTCTCATCATATGTCTTTAAGAGACCATACGCTTGGGAAGAAGTGCCTGCGTTTACGGCAAGACTTAACCAGGACATTAATCACGGGTGTAATTGGAATGATGGTGATATATTGTACTCTGAGTTGGAAACTGTTTTGCATCGAGAGGCATCATTAGCTGTAGCTATATATTGCTATGGACCTAAAAAATCAGCATTTATTAGTAATCTTATCGATCGCACAGTAATCGATATTGCTCAACTAGGATGTCCGCGGGCTGCAGACATAACTTTTCCTGGCATAAGCTGTACCTTCCCGTGCCATAAAGGGTTAAACAATGTTTGTGCAATGAGATCAGCGCATTCGATGGCTCAATGGCTGCACTTCCACATCCTTAGTCTTCAGTATGCAGTATGCCCGATTCAACCTGGTTGTCATTAATGTTTTTCCAGATGTGGTCGTTACTTGAACGTGTATATTTCCTGAACAAGCAGAGGACCAAGTACGTCTCACTCTTTCTGGATGAAAACCTAACGCCTCAAGTGAAGATTACAAGTTCTTCGCGTAATGTGGTGTTAAATCAAATCCAGTGGTTTATTTTGGTAACATTCAAGGATGCTATTGCCAAAAATGAAGTGCATGAACTTGGTGATACACGTCATACCCTATCTATGTACTGTGGACGGTATATACGCATAATGTCTGAGGACATTCAAGTGTTTTTGAGTAAATCTGAGTGGTCATATCTCATGGAGTTGGCTGGTTCTTGTATAGACCGGCAAATACACAAACTTTATCAACTGCACGACGAAATGATTGAATGGCGAAATTCATGTCTGGAGGCTAAAAACTTCTGTACACCGCCACAGACAAATGCTATTGACTTTGAAACATTGTACGACGAAATAATGTATAAAACATTCCATTAATAAAATGTAAGAGACACCATTGTGTACATGTGAAAAAGAAAAAAAAAGAAATTGTGTACATGTGAAACTTATTTTTGTATTTTAAGAGTAAACTCTACATTGTTTTGCGCAACCCTGTAACAACATATATTACTAAACGGTTGCAGTAAGATTGTATAAAGTAAATCATTAGTAAATAAAAAATTGTGTATATGTTTAATTAAATGATGTATGTATTTATTTACTATCCTTTTATCCTACCAAGCAAAAGAAAAATATTCAGAAACAATTATTTCTTTCCCTCACTGTGTTATAAGAAATAGCACATTTACTTATTAGCAGCTTACATTAAAATTCGTAAGTTAGTTAAAAATTTAGAATTGTAGTGTAGCGCATTTACAAACTAGCAGCGTACGTCGTAGTATAAATGTTATTTAAAAAGTTCAAAATTTAAAATAGTACTTTTACAAATTATCATTTAAAATTCATAAATTAAAAATAGCACATTTACTTATTAATAGCTTACATTAAAATTAACGCGTTTACCAAAAATGCGCGGACGTAATAGAGAACACCATCCTACTAAAACATGTCTGAACATGTTCACATTCCTTTGCTATTTGATGAGTCATCAAAATATAGTAACCTTGTTTATCACTTCACTACCCTTAAAATGTACGTATTCTCATAGCAGGTGAAAGGCACGCGGTGGCATATTTAGCTAGACATTGTGCTACAAGTCGTGATTCATTAACAAAATCCTTCTGACCGCACTATGGTTGTGGGGTTGACTCAGCCCCTAACAGAATACCTGGGATATCTGATGGTGTTAAAGGTAATGGGTGCACCTTCATGTACCAATTGTCTAGACGTCTGGGAACCCTAAGGGTCTGTCCAGGCCATTAATTTGCAGGTAACCTACATACGTTTCCACCGTCCTTTCTTGCTTCTTGTATTTTTCAAGGTCTCTACTTAATGTCAATGCATGCATATTCCGTTCTTAGCTCTCTACATTATACCTACAAATTGTAACATTTTATTTTAAAAAACGTGTATTAATAATACATAATTTATTGAAAACATTTATTCCCTTCCCTCACTGTGTTAAAGTCCTGCAACTACCCCCTGCATGCTGGCGACGCTCTGTCTACCCGCTTAGGGTATCTTGACACAAGTGTAATTCTATTATTAAATGCATTATGCGTCTGGCGACCTACTTTCTAATATTTACTATTTGCGTTTGTAAACAGACTTTCTAGTCTCAATGAGTCATAGTAAACTATCAGTCTACCTACTTTCTAATTTTAAAAATAGCATATGACCTTAGGCATTTTCATTCCAAGCAACACCAAAACCACACCCTCTAGTTCATCTGTCGCTTAGTAAACCAACGCTGTTCACAACATAAGTAAGTTAAATATAAGTTCAGTTACGTAATAACGGCGAAAAACTAGTTTAATACTTGTATTTGCAAATATTTAAAATTAGCACATTTGCAAACTACCGTATGTTTAAAAAATAAAAAATAAAATACGCTCAAACGTTTAGTTACTGTTAATTTATTTAACTACTTTGTGCAAAAACCTTTAATTATATTTAATTAACCTAATATTTATTAAACAGTAATTAATTACGGTGGGGGATTGTTTACATAAAAAATCAGTCGTCTATAGGGTAAGGGTTTGTTTACGTCCTACAAAGGTCATTAACTTGTGGGATAGGGAGTTTATCGTAACAACCAATAATTAAGGTAGGGCTTATTTACAGCCTAAAAGGTCGTTGACCTAGAGGTGTACATCTGGAAATATCAGTAATAGATGGGGTGAGGGGTTTGTTTACATCCTACAAGGTCGTTGACCTGTGGGGTGGGGGTTTGTTTACATCCTACAAGGTCGTTGACCTGTGGGCAGGGGGTTTGTTTACATTCGCTTCCTGTCGGCTCAATCATCGGCCATACCTACACCTATACTACTGACAGTTTCTTTTCTCGGAATACTTCAGTTTTCCCCTGTCAGTATCATTACACTCATCTATCACTGACGTTATATGAAGTTAGCAATTGGCAGCATCGTTAAATAACACACTTTAAAAAGTGTCACAAGAACACTAACACAACAGTGCAGTGACACCACGCTGTGTAAAGAGCTGCGCACTTCTCGTGCTGAATTACACAGTCCTGGTACCTGTGGTTACTGCAACAGAAAATGCAATCACTGACTGAACACTGTCCTAAGCAGACACAACGTAATTGGGGGAAGGAGACTTCTCACAACCAACTACCAGACTACACGGTGTCTCAACCCACAAGAACAGAACATGAATGTACGTCAGATGTCGTGACAGTTCTCTGCTCCGTCCGTGCTCACACAGCTGCACTCACTGTCACTCACTACAAACAGACCTGATGTGCAAATCGCCTGTCTTTAAGCCTGTTTATTTCTTCATTTTTCTGAATTTATTTATTTTGATTTATCCTCTGTTTAACGACGCTGTCAACAGCTGTGATACACAGCGTCGAATGATAGGATAATTAGTAAACAATGAATAGAGAGGATTTGGAAGGAAACGGTAATGGGTTAATGAGAGGTATTATGGCGGCGTTCTTCTGGAAATGTTTAGGAAATCCATCAGGAATGAGTCGGGATAGCTCAGTCAGTATAGTGACTAGGCTATCGGTGCAAAACACAGGAATCGTGTTTCGAATCCCGGCAAGGTCAAAATATTTTTCGCTTATACAAAAAGTCCAGACCGCTCTGGGGTCCACCCAGTACTCAGTCAATGGCTAAAGCGGGGGGGGGGGGGTGCTTTCCCCTGGGGTAACGCGGCCAGGACGTTAAGCTGATGACTCGTCGCCAAGTAGTACGGAGCCATACATCCACTCCTCCATACGCCTTTAGCGTGTACAGCGACAACTGTACCTTCACGCTGACCTTTACGAGCAATGACATCTAGGCTCCGGCCAGCTCCAGCCTGCATTGCAAGAGCGCTACACAAGTGCACAATGTTGTGACCTGTACTGTACTGCGGCCGCAAAACAGGGCTGTTTGAGGTCAGATGGGCCTCCCAGAGGGATCAAATTTGAATTAATCAAACCAGCAACAGTACGGACCGGAATGTGTGCAACAGCAACAGACGTCACTTGCTGTTTAGCGCACAGACCAGTTCATGCTTCAGAAGACAGCAGACATGTAACCTACAGCGCAGTGTATCACTTACGTTGGTATCACTGCACTAGCACGTTCTGCCCACACAGTGTAGTCACGTGTTGCTTATGTCTTCGGATACTAAATAGTCTGTGGTCTTCAGAGCGTTCGGCAGACATCTGCTGCTGTTTGTGTCCCCACTGCAGGGCTCTAACATGGCGACTGCGCGCTTCACAAAGACAGGCACACGCTCAAATCAGGTTATAGCGCTGATAAGCTACACGTTAAAGTGACAGATGTTAATGCATTAGCACCGTACCAGGATCGACGAATAGAGGGAATGGAGGTAAAGCTGTAGTTTGTCTTAACCTCTGGCACTGTGGGGGAGATTTTGTAACCTTAAGATTGTGAAGAATAAGAAGAAAAAGAAAAGTGTGTGTAAAGCCTCGCTATTATACTGGCAGTCGGCAGCTGGGGGTTGTTATTTCTGTATTTCCGTGAACTCTGGGTCAGGATAGGACCCAGGGTGGGTTTTTGTGAACTCGGTTATGAGCATTTGGGTACCATACGAGGCGGGAATTTCTTAATTAGCTGAGAGAATTGACTTGTGAAGGAGGATTCTGCTCCATGGAATTAGTTTTGGAAGGGCTGTGTTATATCTATGTGATCTTATAACTTAAGGAATAGTGCTAACAGAGCTACCTATGCTAACCTACTGACAGTGGTAGTAGTGCTAGCCATGCTAACAGTGCTGCCTATGCTAACCTAATAACAGTGGTAGTAGTGCTAGCCGTGCCAACAGTGATAGCAATGCTATCTGTGCTAACAGTGCTAGCAATGCTATCCGTGCTAACAGTGCTACCTATGCTAACCTACTAACAGTGGTAGTAGTGATAGCCGTGCTAACAGTGCTAGCAATGCTATCCGTGATAACAGTGCTAGCAATGCTGTCTGTGCTAGCAGTGCTAGCAATGCTATCGGCGCCAACAGTGCTAGCAATGCTATCCGTGCTAACAGTGCTAGCAATGCTATCCGTGCTAACAGTGCTACATATGCTAACCTACTAACAGTGGTAGTAGTGATAGCCGTGCTAACAGTGCTAGCAATGCTATCCGTGATAACAGTGCTAGCAATGCTGTCTGTGCTAGCAGTGCTAGCAATGCTATCGGCGCCAACAGTGCTAGCAATGCTATCTGTGCTAACAGTGCTAGCAATGCTATCCGTGCTAACAGTGCTACATATGCTAACCTACTAACAGTGGTAGTAGTGATAGCCGTGCTAACAGTGCTAGCAATGCTATCCGTGATAACAGTGCTAGCAATGCTATCCGTGCTAACAGTGCTAGCAATGCTATCTGTGCTAACAGTGCTAGCAATCCTATCCGTGCCAACAGTGCTAGCAATGCTATCCGTGCCAACAGTGCTAGCAATGCTATCCGTGCTAACAGTGCTAGCAATCCTATCCGTGCCAACAGTGCTAGCAATGCTATCCGTGCCAACAGTGCTAGCAATCCTATCCGTGCCAACAGTGCTAGCAATGCTATCCGTGCTAACAGTGCTAGCAGTCCTATCCGTGCCAACAGTGCCCAAAATAACATTACGTTCTGCACATTGTGACGTCAGCACACACTATGAACGTAACTAATGTCTAAGGTGTGACACTTTGACAACAGTGAACGTAACAATTTTGATATTGTGTGTTACAACACAATGTAGTGTGTTAGATGTGTATCAATTATTCGGAGGAACAAAATGCCTCCATCTTCAGGGTGTAAGTTGATACGTTTCCTCAAGCACGTCCATTACAGCAGACTATTCATGCGGTCAGCTGTAACGTCTCTCCGTGCCCCCTGTAAGCTAACACAAAGTTCTCTTGTACCGAACTGTAGTTGTACTTTGCACCGTCTGCGACTGCGCACTGCAATATTCTACTGATCTATGTGCGTCCTGTTTCAGGGCAGGCAGTAAAACAGCATCATGCACAGCGGTCCGCCAACAGCTGAGCCAAATCTCTCTCCACACATATATACCAATATATGTATACATAACTTTCAGGGATGGTATATTTATAATATCTTACAGCACTGTGGGTTTTGACTGCAGTCAGTGTTCATATTTTGTAATTCTGCGTTATGACACCGTGTAGTTTGGTAGGTCAGTACAGATGTGTCGCTATAACTAGAAGCTTCCATTCTTAGTGAAGAATAAGGATAAATAGGCTGTGACAGTATAACAACACACTGCACAAAGTATGTAAAGTAATTCAGCCATAATAAAGTAATTATGCAAACATGAATTTATTGCAAACTACAGCAGTAAGTATAAAGCCCACATATTGCAAACTACAGCAGTAAGTATAAAGCCCACATATTGCAAACTACAGCAGTAAGTATAAAGTCCACATATTGCAAACTACAGCAGTAAGTATAAAGTCCACATATTGCAAACTACAGCAGTAAGTATAAAGTCCACATATTGCAAACTACAGCAGTAAGTATAAAGTCCACATATTGCAAACTACAGCAGTAAGTATAAAGTCCACATATTGCAAACTACAGCAGTAAGTATAAAGTCCACATATTGCAATTTCTCTCCACAAGAATCACATTCAAAAGTCCCCATTACCAAAGGAAGGAATAAACTCTCGTAAATATGCGGAGATACTAAAAATCACCAAAACCACCACAACAGGTCACTAGGCCCACGATGTGGCAGACCAATGATGATGACAGTGAAATGTGGTACTGATAAGTGACAGTGCTTGTGGTTGTTCGTTACAAACAGAACAGATAGCATTGTGTTTGTGAAGATGACGGTGTTTGTGCTGTGGACTGTTCAGTGCACAGGTACACTGTGTGGGCTGAATGCAGGTATGCTGAATGTTTGGTACATATAGTTACCACTGTGCTTTAAACAGTTAACGGTCCTTAGACACGTTTTACCGAGTCCAGCCAGTCTGCCACATCTTTTTGTTCATTAAGCCGCGCCAAGTCACTCGCGGTCCGACCGTCAACACCCTTCACACTAACATCTGCTCCCCTCTCCACAAGCAGCTTCGTCACAGACAAATATCCCCCCAATGCCGCCCAATGCAGCGGAGTGAATCGCCACATGGTCAGACGATCCACCTTCGCTCCCCAGTCCAGCAACAGACGGCACACATCCAGATGTCCATTCCCGGCTGCGTAATGCAGAACTGTATCCTGATGAGCATTAACTCTGTCTACGTTAGCGCCGCCCTCCAGCAACACCCGCACCACCTTCACATGGCCATACCAAGCAGCATATATCAGCGGTGTGTTACGGTACTTATCATCTGAAGTGCAGTTGTCATTGCTACATTTGAACAAGATCTTTGTAGTGTTCACATCGCCGGATTTAGCAGCTGTAATGATATCCCGGCAGACCTGTAGAAGAAATCAGACTGTACTGTAAGTACTGTGTTGTTAACCTTCGTTAAGTACGTAGGCTGCCTCCGAGACGCTGTATACCAAGATACAGTACACTTTTACGGCTATTCAACGAAGAATTGTCTACATTTAAATTTTGAATTTTTTACACCATATCAACTGTGTGTAAAAGTTGCTAATTTGGTTTCATGCAGCAGTGCTTTGGTTTGGTTCCCTGATGATGATCCATTGAGGATCGAAACATGTAGGAATTTTCAGTGTGACATTCTAATATAAATATATATAGAACAGTGGCTCTAATGTAGTTTAGCTGCACAGGGGAAGGAAGACTGTGTGTGGCAGGGGGATGGAAAGAGGAGGAGCAATGTGACTTTTTTGGTGCGTCGGAAAGTGCGCTGATGCGTGCGCAGGTCGGAGCGACCAGTCGACATGTGGGATGACGTGAAGGAACATGGTGAAGGGGGAATGGCACGTTAGCGGCAAAGAGATGCGAATATGTATTGTGAGAGGTAATAGATGTAGTTTGTGTGGCGGTTGTACGGGTTGAGGATAGCGTTAACATGTTTGCACTTTGCCTCTACAGTGTTTGTATGGGCGTCAGTCCGTCCAGGACAAGGTTCGAATATCGCGCCGACAGTAACAGACACAAAACGTACACCGTAACCTATTTATGTGTCGATTAGTTGTATGGTTAATACGCACACTGATGTAACAGAGACATAACGTACATCGTATGGTCAGTACAAACATTGCGGACGATACCTAGAGATCCTAGAATAAATGAAAAAGACATAAATACAATGCATTTCCATATAATAGGCTACAGACAACAGTTATAACTACACTCATACAGAGGTTCAGCTAACACACAACAAGATTGACGCATACCAATGGGTTAAAACATCGCAGTTCAAGTAGTCAATACAAATAGTTGAAACGAAAGGCAAGATATTATACCATTCGAGCGACGGCCTTTGTTAACAATTGGATGTAATCTGGTTATGTTTGATCTGTACTATTGTTATGAATAAAGAATTTTATAAAAAAAAATTCCCGGCAAGGTCAAAATATTTTTCGCTTATACAAAAAGTCCAGACCGCTCTTGGGTCCACCCAGTACCCATTCAATGGCTAAATCGGGGGGGGGGGGGTGCTTTCCCCTGCGGTAAAGCGGCCAGGACGTTAGGTTGATGACTCGTCGCCAACTAGTACGGAGCCATACATCCACTCCTCCATACGCCTTCATGACGTGTACAGCGACAACTGTAACTTCACGCTGACCTTTACGAGCAATGACATCTAGGCTCCGGCCAGCTCCAGCCTACATTGCAAGAGCGCTACACAAGTGCACAATGTTGTGACCTGTACTGTACTGCGGCCGCACATATATACCAATATATGTATACATAATTGTCAGGGATGGTATATATATATATATATATATACATATATAATATCGAATAGCACTGAGGGTTTGACTGCAGTCAGTATTCATATTTTGTGCCTCTGCGTTATGACACCGTGCACTTTGGTAGGTGAGTACCGATGTGTCACTATAACTTGCAGTCTCCATCCTCAGTGCAGAAAAAGGATAAACAGGCTGTGACAGGATAACAACACACTGCACAAAATGTGAAAAGTAATTTACCCGTAATGAATAATTATGCAGCAAATATGAATTAAATGCGAAGTACAGCAGTAAGTATAAAGTCCACATATTGCAATTGTCCTACATAAACTCATATTCAAAATTCCCCATCGCCAAACAAAGTAATAAATTGCCAATCCACCACAACAGGTCACTGAGCCCACGATGTGGCAGACCAATGATGATGACAGTGAAATGTGGCACTGATAAGTGACAGTGCTTGTGGCTGTTCGTTACAAACACAACAGATTGCATTGTGTTTGTGAAGATGACTGTGTTTGTGCTGCGGACTGTACAGTGCACAGGTACACTGTGTGGCCTGAATGGAGACATGTTGGATGTTCGGTATATATAGTTACCACTGTGCTTTACACAGTTAACGGTCCTTAGCCACATCTTACCGAGTCCAGCCAATCTGCCACATCTATGTGTCCCCAATACCGCGCCATGTCACTCGCGGTCTGACCTTTGCCATTCTTCACACTAACATCTTCTCCCCTCTCCACAAGCAGCTTCACCACAGACAAATGTCCCGACGAAGCCGCATTATAAATTGGAGTGTGTTTCCGCTTGTTCAGATGATCCACCTTCGCTCCCCAGTCCAGCAACAGATGGCACACATCTAGATGTCCACACGAGGCTGCTCCAAGCAGAGCGGTACGCCCTAGAAAATCAGCTCTTTCTACGTTAACACCGCCCTCCAGCAACACCCGCACCACCTCCACATGGCCATAAATAGCATCATATGTCAGCGGTGTGTCACGGGTGCAATTATCGTAAGTGCAGCGGTCATTGCTGTATTGTTCACATTGCCGGATTTAGCAGCGTCAAGCAGATCCCGGCAGTCCTATAGAAGAAATCAGACTGTACGGTGAGTACTGAGTTGTTAACCTGCGTTAAGTACGTAGGCTGCCTCCGACACACTGTATACCAAAATCCAGTACAGCTGGAAACATGTTGGAATTTCAGTGTCACTATGGCCCTGGGGTCGACAAAGCCTCCAACACAAATGAGTATCGGGAAAATTTCCTGGGGGGTTAAGGCGGCCGGTGAGTAGGACTGACAACCTTACCACTTTCATGTGACGATTGTCTAAAAATCTCGGAGCCTCAATCTCCTGGAACCCTAAGGGCCTGTCCAGGCCTGTAATGGGATTGCTTTAGCTGTTATTATAACACAAATATCTAAGTAACAATATTGTGCACACTGTTGGTCTGAGTGTTTCTAATTGTATATCGACATGCACAGTACGAACAGTGTAAAGTGTGTGAGATACGGTTTGTGGGCAGGCCTACATGAAAATAGTTCAGTGTGATATTGTAATATAAATATCTAGGTAACAGTACTGTGCACGGTGTTGGTCTGAGTGTTGCTAATTGTATATTACATGCACAGTATGAACAGTGTAAAGTGTGTGAGATACGGTTTGTGGGCAGGCCTACATGAAAATAGTTCAGTGTGATATTGTAATATAAATATCTAAGTAGCAGTATTGTGCACGGTGTTGGTCTGAGTGTTGCTAATTGTATATTTACATGCACAGTATGAACAGTGTAAAGTGTGTGAGATACGGTTTGTGGGCAGGCCTACATGAAAATAGTTCAGTGTGATATTGTAATATAAATATCTAAGTAACAGTACTGTGCACGGTGTTGGTCTGAGTGTTGCTAATTGTATATCGACATGCACAGTATGAACAATATAAAGTGTGTGAGATACGGTTTGTGGGCAGGCCTACATGAAAATAGTTCAGTGTGATATTGTAATATAAATATCTAAGTAGCATTACTGTGCACGGTGTTGGTCTGAGTGTTGCTAATTGTATATCGAAATGCACAGTATAAACAGTGTAAAGTGTGTGAGATACGGTTTGTGGACAGGCCTACATGAAAATAGTTCAGTGTGATATTGTAATATAAATATCTAAGTAGCATTACTGTGCACGGTGTTGGTCTGAGTGTTGCTAATTGTATATCGACATGCACAGTATGAACAGTGTAAAGTGTGTGAGATACGGTTTGTGGGCAGGCCTACATGAAAATAGTTCAGTGTGATATTGTAATATAAATATCTAAGTAGCATTACTGTGCACGGTGTTGGTCTGAGTGTTGCTAATTGTATATCGAAATGCACAGTATAAACAATGTAAAGTGTGTGAGATACGGTTTGTGGGCAGGCCTACATGAAAATAGTTCAGTGTGATATTGTAATATAAATATCTAAGTAACAGTACTGTGCACGGTGTTGGTCTGAGTGTTGCTAATTGTATATCGACATGCACAGTATGAACAGTGTAAAGTGTGTGAGATACGGTTTGTGGCAGGCCTACATGAAAATAGTTCAGTGTGATATTGTAATATAAATATCTAAGTAACAGTACTGTGCACGGTGTTGGTCTGAGTGTTGCTAATTGTATATCGACATGCACGGTATGAACAGTGTAAAGTGTGTGAGATACGGTTTGTGGGCAGGCCTACATGAAAATAGTTCACTGTGACATTGTAATATAAATATCTAAGTAGCATTACTGTGCACGGTGTTGGTCTGAGTGTTGCTAATTGTATATCGAAATGCACAGTATGAACAGTGTAAAGTGTGTGAGATACGGTTTGTGGACAGGCCTACATGAAAATAGTTCAGTGTGATATTGTAATATAAATATCTAAGTAGCAGTATTGTGCACGGTGTTGGTCTGAGTGTTGCTAATTGTATATTTACATGCACAGTATGAACAGTGTAAAGTGTGTGAGATACGGTTTGTGGGCAGGCCTACATGAAAATAGTTCAGTGTGATATTGTAATATAAATATCTAAGTAACAGTACTGTGCACGGTGTTGGTCGGAGTGTTGCTAATTGTATATCGACATGCACAGTAATGAACAATATAAAGTGTGTGAGATACGGTTTGTGGGCAGGCCTACATGAAAATAGTTCAGTGTGATATTGTAATATAAATATCTAAGTAGCATTACTGTGCACGGTGTTGGTCTGAGTGTTGCTAATTGTATATCGAAATGCACAGTATGAACAGTGTAAAGTGTGTGAGATACGGTTTGTGGACAGGCCTACATGAAAATAGTTCAGTGTGATATTGTAATATAAATATCTAAGTAGCATTACTGTGCACGGTGTTGGTCTGAGTGTTGCTAATTGTATATCGACATGCACAGTATGAACAGTGTAAAGTGTGTGAGATACGGTTTGTGGGCAGGCCTACATGAAAATAGTTCAGTGTGATATTGTAATATAAATATCTAAGTAACAGTACTGTGCACGGTGTTGGTCTGAGTGTTGCTAATTGTATATCGACATGCACAGTATGAACAGTGTAAAGTGTGTGAGATACGGTTTGTGGGCAGGCCTACATGAAAATAGTTCAGTGTGATATTGTAATATAAATATCTAAGTAACAGTACTGTGTACGGTGTTGGTCTGAGTGTTGCTAATTGTATATCGACATGCACAGTATGAACAGTGTAAAGTGTGTGAGATACGGTTTGTGGGCAGGCCTACATGAAAATAGTTCAGTGTGATATTGTAATATAAATATCTAAGTAGCATTACTGTGCACGGTGTTGGTCGGAGTGTTGCTAATTTTATATCGACATGCACAGTATGAACAATATAAAGTGTGTGAGATACGGTTTGTGGGCAGGCCTACATGAAAATAGTTCAGTGTGATATTGTAATATAAATATCTAAGTAGCATTACTGTGCACGGTGTTGGTCTGAGTGTTGCTAATTGTATATCGACATGCACAGTATGAACAGTGTAAAGTGTGTGAGATACGGTTTGTGGGCAGGCCTACATGAAAATAGTTCAGTGTGATATTGTAATATAAATATCTAAGTAACAGTACTGTGCACGGTGTTGGTCTGAGTGTTGCTAATTTTATATCGACATGCACGGTATGAACAGTTTAACTAAGGCCCTGTCATTGCCATATGTCCTACATGCCTTCTTACAGGCACATCAAGTTGTGTTTACAGTCTGACTGCTGTACAAAGACAGTTCATACTCACTATCATCCAACATATCTAAGGCCCTGCCATTGCCATTTGTCCCACGTCTTCTTGTAGGCACATCAAGTTTTGGAGCGTTGGTGGAATGATACTGACAGTGGAAACTGAAGTACTGGGAGAGAAACATTATACAGCGTTGGTGGTAGATGTATGAATGAGTATGGAGCTTTGGTGGAATGATACTGACAGGGGAAACCTGAAGTACTGGGAGAAAAATATATTTTGATGCCACGTTGTCCACCTTAACTCTCGTACCAAATAGGTCCAATTAGGTCTAAAACAACTAAATGTAGACAACAATGAAACGGATATTAGAATAGAATATCTAATGGGTTCGAGCCCCTAGAGGCCCGATGCTCGTAGGCCTTTTTAACAGGCCGTTTGTGCCCCCCAAAATGCAAAGACATTCTTAGAGTCCTGTGGCCCAACATAAGGCCATGAACCCTCTAAGTTATACATAACAGAAAAGCATATCAAGTACAGGTTCCGGCTCAAACATATTGGACGAACTCTCCCTTTCTAAATACCTTTCGGTTCTCCCTATGGAGCCCCTGTAAAAATAAATGTTCCGTTTCCAGAGCCTTCTTTTAAATATCTTTATAAGTCCCCAGCAAAGGAGCCCCCCTACCAGGTTCCCCTCGCAGAGCTCCCACAGAAAGAGACGCTCCGTCTCCAGAGCCTTCTTTCACCTGTCACTCAAATTCCCCGGTGAAGAAGTCCCCCCTCCAAGGTCACCCAACGGGTCCCCCATGGAGACAGATGCCCGTCACCACAGCCTTCTTTTACATGGTTTTCAAAGTCCCCCCCCCCCCAAAAAAGATTTCCTAATAAAAATAAAAACTCGCCTTTCTAAGTCCCCGGTAAAGGAGCATCCCTCCACGTTCCCCGACGGGGCCCGTATGGAGAGAGTTGTCCCTTTCCAGAACCTTCTTTTCCATATCTCTTTACCCACACAGTCTCAGTCCCCCATTCTGTCCCAGAGCCATGTGTCAGCCAGACAAGCCCTTGGACATCCGTAGGAGCCTTTGGGCAGCTCCTATAAAAGGCAATGCTCCGTTTCCAGTGCCATTGACCTATTCATGCATTCATATCTCTCGCAGTCCCCAGTTAAGAAGCTCTCCCACAACACACCCGAAAGCAGGCGTTCCTTCCGACTAGCAAGAATTTCACTCGTCTCGGGCGAATTCGGATTCTGCCCAGTTGCCCCTTGCGGAGCCTCCGGGCGCGGGAGATCCCCATTATTGGAGCTCCCCCTAGAATCCTTGTCGGAGTCCCCAGTCAAGGAGCGCTCCTCAAATTCTATTTGAATCTTAAGGGGGAGTGCATGCAGTCCACCAAGCAGAGCCCCCTTGCCTGGCAAGGCTATGTTACAACTGGGAGGTCGCCACGTTCAAGTAGTGGTACGCGTACCACAATTTGAGAAACCTTGCTGTAGAAGAAACTGTAACGGCTAGAGGCTCTGTTTTGTATAAGGAATGGGAAAAATGAGCAGTGCCTTTATTTTTCCACATGATGAAAGCAGCCGGGTCGTGAATATCTCTTCTTATCTCAATCCAGGTTCGAGGTCAAGGCTGCGTGGATCTATGCCTGCACTCCGCCATACTTGTTCACGGCGCGGTGCTTAATTAAGCACAGGCACACATTTACTGTACCTGAAGTTTATACAACTGTATTTATCAGCTACACATGTATGTCTTCCGACAACTTCCCAGCAGAGCAATCACTCACCAACCAAGTTCCACACACTGACTTACGTTTCAACACTTTAAGCATCTGACCGACTTTCACAAATCTTCGTATGAAGGCTATGCCGTAGCATTACACTACAAACATATAACTTTAACTTACTGCACTATGTAATTGCAACATGGCGGGCTGACGATCTTGTGACGTCACAGCTATAATTGTGGTACTTAACGTGAGGACATGAAATTATTTGTGGTAATAGACTGTTTGAAATTATGCGCTTTTACAAAGGTAATTGTGTTTTATAGGATGTAAAATAATTTGCCGGCAGTTCACACAATTAGTTTAGCTGTCGGTTTGATTCTGATAACTGATGGACCGTTGGAACATGGCGAGTGGAATTTGGTACGGAGCGAGAACAAAAGTGTGCCAAGATATTGTGTGCAAAATACTGCTTGTAAGGCGGCAGTTACATGCATGATGGCAGTTAGAATTTTGATGTGACTTGTTACAGTTTAAAGCACACAGTGTCTATATGACGTAAGCAGTTCAACACAACAATGCACCAAGATAACGTACAGATATGTGGGACAAGAAGGGTGTGGAATAGGAAAGGTGTTGGGAACTGTTCTGGGAAATTGTTGTTACTTTGTTGACACAAAGCAGCGGTCAGTAGCTTCAGCACAAAGCGATAAGACTTTACTAATAACAGAGCTGTAATGTAGTAAAGGTAAAGTTCGCCCTAGAACAGGCCATGAAGGCCCAGAGGGGAGTAGAGGTATAACTCTACTCTTTCTTTAACCTCCGTGCTAAATGGGGTGGGTGGTCACCTCTACGCGCCGGCCACATTACCCCCGGAAATGACCCGCTACCCATTGTATAGGAGGCTGAGTTGGCCCCAGGGCCGTTCTGGACTGCCGCGAAAAATCACGCCCCAACCGGGATTCGATCCCCGGACCGTCCAGCCCGTAGCGAGTCGCTATACCGACTGAGCTATAGTGACCACTAACAGCGATGTAATGACATTCGAAAATAATTGTAGAAAAATAAACGTTTTCATAGAGGAGCTTATTGCTTGAGGCTTCTTGTATTTATGTTCTGTGACCAACGTTCTTACGCATTACTTGTGTAAACGAAACAAGGGACTTTGGTACACTTCGATTAGATATCATAAAGGTCGCGGTTCCCCTGACCCCACTTCCCTGCAACTCTTTGGTCTTGCAAACCGCGGATATTCTTATAATCACATAATTTCTAAAGGTCCATAAACCAAATCACATTGCATGACACATAATAACTACACATGACATATCGACAGGCAGACATGAGCAACAATAACTGTAACAACAGACAGCTTACTGTACTGTACGGTACGCACAATTTGTGCATCACAGCTAAGCAGGCCGGTACGTATTAACACTAAACTATTCACCGATATGTAACACTACGTATCTCAGTAACAGACAGCTTACTCTACTGTACGGTACGCACAATTTGTGCAACACAGCTAAGCAGGCCGGTACGTATTAACACTAAACTATTCACCGCTATGTAACACTAAGTATCTCAGTAACAGACAGCTTACTGTACTGTACGGTACGCACAATTTGTGTAACACAGCTAAGCAGGTCGGTACGTATTAACACTAAACTATTCACCGCTATGTAACACTAAGTATCTCAGTAACAGACAGCTTACTGTACTGTACGGTAAGCACAATTTGTGCAACACAGCTAAGCAGGCCGGTACGTATTAAAACGACAATATTCACCGCTATGTAACACTAAGTATCTCAGTTTCCCACATTTCTTCAGTCCGATCCCAATATCGCTATGTTTACCAACGTCACAATTAATTACCGGCCGCACACATCTGCAGGAGCTGTAGTCGACTCAAACTTTCAACCGGTGCAAATCGCTAACACAACTCTGTATATATAAACATGTGGTGCAAGACTATTATATAAATATGCCTCTGATGATGTTGGTGTAATAGTTCTCCGAAACGTTGATGTTTGACCCAAGTTTGACATGGCTGATTGTCTAAGGTACTTCAGTGAACTTAATGTGACAGCTGCTATCTTACATGTACTTACATTTTTCGGTGTCTCACACAGCAATATTGACGTCTGGTTGAGTGACGCCACTGTCTTTGTTAGTCCATCGTTGGTAGCCTGCGGTTGTTCCTGTTTCTCAACCAGTATTTGTACCGCCTGGTTAATTAAATCCACTGTCTTTGTTAGGCCATCGTTGGTAGTCTGCAGTTGTTCATTTTTCTCATCCAGTTTTTGTACCGCCTGGTTAATTGAATCCACTGTCTTTGTTAGTCCATCGAATGTAGTCTGCCGTTGTTCATTTTTCTCATCCAGATTTTGTACCGCCTGGTTAATTGTATCCACTGTCTTTGTTAGGCCATCGAATGTAGTTTGCCGTTGTTCATTTTTCTCATCCAGTTTTTGTACCGCCTGGTTAATTGTATCCACTGTCTTTGTTAGGCCATCGATTGTAGTCTGCCGTTGTTCATTTTTCTCATGCAGATTTTTTACCGCCTGGTTAATTGTATCCACTCTCTTTGTTAGATTATCGATGTTAGTGTGCAGCTCTGTCTGTTTCTTATTGATACTCTTCAGGACTTCTTCTTTCACTTCTAGTTGTTTCTTCAAATCATTGTTGACAGCTACTGTCTTGTAAAGTTCCTTTGATGTAGCTTGCGATATAAGAACTTGTTTTCTCAGATCTTCCTGTAATTGCAAACAACACAGAGGTACTTGTAACGTTATATCACACACATACAAACAACACACAGGTACTTGTAACGTTATATCACACACATACAAACAACACAGAGGTACTTGTAACGTTATATCACACACATACAAACAACACAGAGGTATTTGTAACGCTATATCACACACATACAAACAACACAGAGGTACTTGTAACGTTATATCTCACACATACAAACAACACAGAGGTACTTGTAACGTTATATCACACACATACAAACAACACAGAGGTACTTGTAACGTTATATCACACACACACAAACAACACAGAGGTACTTGTAACGTTACATCACACACACACAACGCAGTGTAACATATGTCTTACTAAGTAACTGGCAACACGGTTTGCTTTAAAACTAATGCAATTTCAAACAATTTCAGATCTACTTAACATTTCGTTACGCTATAAAACATAATGACGATCTTCATGATTTGCACTGCTTACCGAATATTATTTGTGTGTTGAAATGAAGAAGAGTGTGATGGGGGGGGGGGGGGGGAAGCTGAATTTGTGGCGGAGATGAGAGTGTTATACAGGGGTTTGGTGGGGAAACATAAGGGAAAGTGGCCACTCGTAGGACCTAAGCGTAGGTGGAAGGATAATATTAAAATTGATATTAAAAATAGGATGCAAGTACGTGGACGGGATTGATGTGACCCACGATGGAGACAGTGCGAGCTGTTGTGAGTAAGGTAATGAAATTTCGGGTTCCTTAAAATGCAGGGATTTTTTGACTAGCTGGGGAAATATTAGCTTTTTAAGGAGGGCTTTGACAGTGGAGTTAGTTATTTAGTTAACCACACACATACACTTATTGCATTTTTGGTACTATGCACGAAATAAGCTTATTTTAACTGTAGCCTTATCTCTGACTACACAAATGTTACAGTCAAATGCTGTAACTGCACAGTTTATATATGTTTGTACTCAAGACACAGTAACATACGTATTGCTTAATAACACGAGCAGTTTGCAAAAACTGCATATCTTTATATAACTACTCACATCACAATTGCCAGCCGGAAGTTCGTTCTTGCATTTCATCTCTTTCATATTCAACAAATCTCGCTCCAAACGAAATATTCCATCCTGCAGTTCACTGCACTGATCAGACACTGCAGCTGACTGCCGCAGTATCAAAACCACAAGCAGCAACTGCAGCCAGAGAGTAACACGAACCATTGGTGGTGCTCTGTAAACAGACAGGTGGTTAGTTGAACATGTGACACCGGGCAGACTGGTAGAGATTTGCTAGTCACTAATGTTTTGGAGGAAATAAATTTCTCTGAAACGTGAATAAATTACAGACTGCAGGGGATTATAAAACGGATTTCTATATGACTTCATTCATTCGTCAAACCTCACATCTCAGACACATGTTTATCGCACATACATACATAAATACACACACACGTCCCTACAAATAATTTTGAAAATGTGTACAAAAATGCGTTCTTCTTTCTGAACTTGTAAGAAATTAACTATCTATGTCAGGCCGTAACGTAAGCGGTTATTCACCAGTTTCACCACGCAAACATACGGCTTCAATCTCGGAAAAGTCCACATGTGAACAAAATGTAACTACGACACGTTAACTTCAGCACTTCAGTTACCCTCCGTCAGTCATCTCCACAAAAGTCCACAGAAGTACACAATGTAACTACGGCACGTTAACTTCAGCACTTCAGTTTCCCTCCGTCAGTCATCTCCACAAAAGTCCACACAAGTACGCAATGTAACTACGACACGTAATCTTCAGCACTTCAGTTTCCCTCCGTCAGTCATCTCCAAAAAAGTCCACAGAAGTACACAATGTAACTACGACACGTTAACTTTAGCACTTCAGTTTACCTCCGTCAGTCATCTCCACAAAAGTCCACACAAGTACGCAATGTAACTACACACGTTAACTTCAACACTTCAGTTCCCCTCCGTCAGTCATCTCCCTACTGTCGCTCCACGTTTCACGCGATAGATCGGACCATTACAGGCAGCCATTACACTCACATTGTGTCGCAACTTCCATCTCTCTCCACCAAACAATAAACGTACGTATCTAGCTCAATGGAGAAGCTACCAGTCGCTCAGCCACTCAAAACAATTTCGAATATATTAAACCAGCATATTCAGTACCGTGCGCCCACAAGCCAGCAAATAAGCCATATCGTAAGCCAGATAAATCCATTCTTCAAACCTTCACCCTACGCATTTAAAGAAATTCATCACCACACACACATTAAATAAGAGAGTTTTTCAGTTCGCCAGTAGCAGCGGTACTAGACGGTTGTGCAGTGTGCCGTGTGAGACGTGAGCTAATGTTGGTGCAGTGGAAACTCTGAACCGGCTGCAATCCAGGGATTGCTAGCCGGGAAATAGTGACTAAATAATAGTGAGTGTTCTACCGTGAGTCTGAAAGGACTGAAACCTCAGGATTTTCGTCCAGATCAGCGTTCAAAACGCAAAAGTATTAGTCATCAGTTGGAGAGTACGGCAAGTACATCATTCGAATCACCAAATTACTTTTCTGTTCTCTCAGACAGTGATTCAGATACAGAATCAGCTGAATCTACGCCTCCGTCCCCTTTACGGAAGGAACAGTTCCCGCCGATTGTGCTCTATAGCTATCTCAACTACCATTCTCAAACGCTAAAGGCATTAAATGACAAATTGTCAAGTGCGGTTGATGTCAAAACAAAGAAAAACAGGCTTTTACTCTACACCAAAACGGAAGTGTATTATGAGATACTCCTGCGGGAAATAAAACAGGCCCAACTGACCTACCGTACATGCCCATTACCGAATACACATCAGCCGCGTGTAGCATTACAAGGCATTCCTCCAAATGTTACGATAGAGGAAATTCGTGAAGAATTGATCCATCGGAAACTACAGGTTATCAACATATGTCAGATCATTCGCATGGAAAAAACCACGGCTCAGATACTTTAGAAATACCGACTGTGTTTATTGTAAGTTTCCAGGCAGATACTGACCTCCGAGAAATTTATAAAACTACGAAATTATGCCATTGTATAGTAAAATGGGAAAGATACAAAGCGAAGCGCCCGATTCAACAATGTTTCAATTACCAGCAGTTTGGTCACTCTTCTGCGTACTGCGGGCGCCCAGCCAAGTGTGTTAAATGCAACAAACCTCATAATACTCAAGACCGTCAAAAGCTTCCATCTGAACTCCCCAATCTGCGTTAACTGTGGGGGCGACCACCCGGCCAATTACTCGGGGTGCCCGGAATACAGAAAAATTCTAGCCTCTATGAATCGTAAAAAACCCAGCCAACAATATCCCCCCCACACCGACCTCCCACGCGGTCACAATTTCCGCCCCTGAGCCAGCCTCGGATGAAGAAACATCAAGAACGTACCTGGGCCCAAATAGCTGCCCATACAGCTGGACCTCAAGACGATCAAGCACTACCTTCGGTACTTGGATATATTAAATCAATCTTGTCTTCTCTAAACCTCCAAACGATCAGTGTAACGTTACGTCCGTTGGCATCACGACTTCACAACGCGAGAGACCCGCTGGATAAGACGATGCTCATCATTGATACAATTATGATTTGTTTTGTAACATCCCCGTAAGAAAGTATATACGTCTCATGCAATGGAATGCGAATTCCATATCCCTACGAAAACCTGAGTTACAGCACTTCCTGAATGTCAATGGGATTGATGTAGCCGCTATATGTGAAACAAAACTCACCCTTCGCCACAAATTTACAGTGCCCGGTTACTCTATATAGCGAACGGATCGCAATCAACATGGCGGAGGAGTCTTACTGTTAATCCACAACGATCTAAGGCATGACAGAATTAATCTGTCCGTCAATTCAAAAATGGAAACGATAGCAGTAATCGTGCACTCAACACAACATAAGAGGCTTCTAATAGTCTCCGGGTAAAACCCTCCGAAAAATACTCTACTATAACTCGAGTCTGTCTTCGCGGCTAATATCCGAACAGTCCTGCTTGGGGACTTCAACGGTAAACATATAGCGTGGCACTGTGAAACAATTGATAGAAATGGAACAATCCTACTGGAATATTGTACCTATCGTTATGTGACCATATACTGTACCGACCATTATGTGACCATATACTGTACCGATCGTTATGTGACCATATACTGCACCGATCGTTATGTGACCATATACTGTACCGATCGTTATGTGACCATATACTGTACCGATCGTTATGTGACCATATACTGTACCGCTCTTTCAGCGACCATATACTGTACCGATCGTTCAGTGACCATATACTGTACCGCTCTTTCAGAGACCATATACTGTACCGCTCTTTCAGTGACCATATATTGTACCGCTCGTTCAGTGACCATATACTGTACCGCTCTTTCAGTGACCATATATTGTACCGCTCGTTCAGTGACCATATACTGTACCGCTCTTTCATTGACCATAGACAGTACCGCTCGTTCAGTGACCATATATTGTACCGCTCGTTCAGTGACCATATACTGTACCGCTCTTAAAGAGACCATATACTGTACCGCTCTTTCAGTGACCATATACTGTACCGATTGTTCAGTGACCATATACTGTACCGCTCTTTCAGTGACCATATATTGTACCGCTCGTTCAGTGACCATATACTGTACCGCTCTTTCAGTGACCATATATTGTACCGCTCGTTCAGTGACCATATACTGTACCGCTATTTCAGTGACCATATATTGTACCGCTCTTTCAGAGACCATATACTGTACCGCTCTTTCAGTGACCACATATTGTACCGCTCGTTCAGTGACCATATACTGTACCGCTCTTTCAGAGACCATACACTGTACCGCTCGTTCAGTGACCATATACTGTACCGCTCGTTCAGTGACCATATACTGTACCGCTCGTTCAGTGACCAAATACTGTACCGCTCGTTCAGTGACCATATACTGTACCGCTCTTTCAGTGACCATATATTGTACCGCTCTTTCAGAGACCATATACTGTACCGCTCTTTCAGTGACCATATATTGTACCGCTCGTTCAGTGACCATATACTGTACCGCTCTTTCAGAGACCATACACTGTACCGCTCGTTCAGTGACCATATAATGTACCACTCTTTCAGTGACCATATACTGTACCGCTCGTTCAGTGACCATATACTGTACCGCTCGTTCAGTGACCATATACTGTACCGCTCGTTCAGTGACCATATACTGTACCGCTCGTTCAGTGACCATATACTGTACCGCTCGTTCAGTGACCATATACTGTACCGCTCGTTCAGTGACCATATACTCTACCGCTCTTTCAGAGACCATACACTGTACCGCTCGTTCAGTGACCATATACTGTACCGCTATTTCAGTAACCATATACTGTACCGCTCGTTCAGTGACCATATACTGTACCGCTCGTTCAGTGACCATATACTGTACCGCTCGTTCAGTGACCATATACTGTACCGCTCGTTCAGTGACCATATACTGTACCGCTCTTTAGTGACCATATACTGTACCGCTCGTTCAGTGACCTATATTACGCTCTCAGTACCATCTTACGCTCTTTCAGTGACCATATACTGTACCGCTCGTTCAGTGACCATATATGTACCGCTCGTTCAGTGACCATATACTGTACCGCTCGTTCAGTGACCATATACTGTACCGCTCTTCATGACCATATACTGTACGCTCGTCAGTCATTAGTCGCCTTCAGTGACCATATACTGTAACGCTCGTTAGTGACATACTGACCTTCATGACCATATACTGTACCGTCTTCAGTGACCATATACTGTACCGCTCGTTCAGTGACCATATACTGTACCGCTCGTTCAGTGACCATATACTGTACGCTCGTCTCATCAGTGACCATATACTGTACCGCTCTTCATGACCATATACTGTACCGCTCTTTCAGTGACCATATACTGTACCGCTCTTTCAGTGACCATTATACTGTACCGCTCGTTCAGTGACCATATACTGTACCGCTCTTTCAGTGACCATATACTGTACCGCTCTTCAGTGACCATATACTGTACCGCTTTTCAGTGACCATATACTGTACCGTCTTTCGTGACCATATATGTACCGCTCGTTCAGTGACCATATACTGTACCGCTCGTTCAGTGACCATATATTGTACCGCTCGTTCAGTGACCATATACTGTACCGCTCGTTAGTGACCATAACTGTACCGCTCGTTCAGTGACCATATACTGTACCGCTCGTTCAGTGACCATATACTGTACGCTCTTCAGTGACCAATACTGTACCGCTCGTTCAGTGACCATATACTGTAGCTCTTCAGTGACCATATACTGTACGCTCGTTCAGTGACCATATATGTACCGCTTTCAGTGACCATATACTGTACCGCTCTCATGACATATACGTCCGCTCTTCAGTGACCATATACTGTACCGCTCGTTCAGTGACCATATACTGTACGCTCGTTCAGTGACCATATCTGTACCGCTCTTTCATGACCATATACTGTACCGCTCGTTCAGTGACATATACTGTACCGCTCGTTCAGTGACCATATACTGTACCGCTCTTTCAGTGACCATATACTGTACGCTCTTCATGACCATATACTGTACCCTCTTCAGTGACCATATACTGTACGTCTTCAGTGACCATATATGTACCGCTCTTCAGTGACCATATACTGTACCGCTCTTCATTGACCATATACTGTACGCTCGTTCAGTGACCATATACTGTACCGCTCTTTCAGTGACCATATACTGTACCGCTCTTCAGTGACCATATACTGTACGCTCTTCAGTGACCATATACTGTACCGCTCTTCGTGACCATATACTGTACCGCTCTTCTACATTACGTACGTCTCGGACCATATACTGTACGCTCTTCAGTGACCATATACTGTACGCTCGTTCAGTGACCAATTTCTGTACGCTCTTCAGTGACATATACTGTACCGCTCTTCAGTGACCATATACTGTACCGCTCGTTCAGTGACCATATACTGTACCGCTCTCTTCAGTGACCATTATTACTGTACCGCTCGTTCAGTGACCATATACTGTACCGCTCGTTCAGTGACCATATACTGTACGCTCTTCAGTGACCATATACTGTACCGCTCGTTCAGTGACCATATACTGTACCGCTTTTCAGTGACCATATACTGTACCGCTCTTCAGTGACCATATACTGTACCGCTCGTTCAGTGACCATATACTGTACCGCTCGTTCAGTGACCATATACTGTACCGCTCGTTCAGTGACCATATACTGTACCGCTCTCGTTCAGTGACCATATACTGTACCGCTCTTTCAGTGACCATATACTGTACCGCTCGTTCAGTGACCATATACTGTACCGCTCTTTCAGTGACCATATACTGTACCGCTCTTTCAGTGACCATATACTGTAACGCTCGTTCAGTGACCATATACTGTACCGCTCTTTCAGTGACCATATACTGTACCGCTCTTTCAGTGACCATATACTGTACCGCTCGTTCAGTGACCATATACTGTACCGCTCGTTCAGTGACCATATACTGTACCGCTCGTTCAGTGACCATATACTGTACCGCTCGTTATGTGACCATATACTGTACCGCTCGTTCAGTGACCATATACTGTACCGCTCTTTCAGTGACCATATACTGTACCGCTCTTTCAGTGACCATATTCTGTACCGCTCTTCCAGTGACCATATACTGTACCGCTCTTCCAGTGACCATATACTGTACCGCTCTTTCAGTGACCATATACTGTACCGATCGTTCAGTGTCCATATACTGTACCTCTCGTTCAGTGACCATATACTGTACCGCTCGTTCAGTGACCATATTCTGTACCGCTCTTCCAGTGACCATATACTGTACCGCTCTTTCAGTGACCATATACTGTACCGCTCGTTCAGTGACCAAATACTGTACCTCTCGTTCAGTGACCATATACTGTTCCGCTCGTTCAGTGACCATATACTGTACCGCTCGTTCAGTGACCATATACTGTACCGCTCGTTCAGTGACCATATACTGTACCGCTCGTTCAGTGACCATATACTGTACCGCTCGTTCAGTGACCATATACTGTACCGCTCGTTCAATGTCCAAATACTGTACCTCTCGTTCAGTGACCATATACTGTACCGCTCGTTCAGTGACCATATACTGTACCGCTCGTTCAGTGACCATATACTGTACCGCTCGTTCAGTGACCATATACTGTACCGCTAGTTCAGTGACCATGTACTGTACCGCTCGTACAGTGACCATATACTGTACCGCTCGTTCAGTGACCATATACTGTACCGCCCGTTCAGTGACCATATACTCTACCGCTCGTTCAGTGACCATATACTGTACCGCTCGTTATGTGACCATATACTCTACCGCTCGTTCAGTGACCGTATACTGTACCGCTCGTTATGTGACTATATACTCTACCGCTCGTTCAGTGACCATATACTGTACCGCTCGTTATGTGACCATATACTCTACCGCTCGTTCAGTGACCATATACTGTACCGCTCGTTATGTGACCATATACTCTACCGCTCGTTCAGTGACCATATACTGTACCGCTCGTTCAGTGACCATAAACTGTACCGCTCGTTCAGTGACCATATACTGTACCGCTCGTTCAGTGACCATATACGCTCCGGCCATGCCACCTATTGCCACCCCCGGGGACACTCTAGCGTTCTTGATATCGCCCTGGCAAGGGGTTGTTTACTCTCTACCCCACAATCTATTCCGACCCTATCCTCTGATCACAATCCGTTAGTCTGCAAAATTCGTAGTACTCCTAAAATATTGAAACAACGCCCTCAATACGCTTATAAATATGCGAACTGGACTCACTACGTCTCACGCTTGACCACTTCCTAAATAATCAACCACAGATTCACGATGCACAGGACATAGACAGGGCAATCCATTTTTTCACAGCGTCGGTCCTGTTGGCTGCAGACGCTTCTATACCGAAACGGAGCGACAACACACGACGTCTCCACATTCCTCCGGCGATACGTGCACTTATGAAGATCCGTAGTTATTTTCGTCGGCGTTATCAAAGAACGCGTCACATCGTGTTCTATGGGGGTCTATATCTCCTCAATCGAGTGATTGCCAAACAATCGGCGGAACACCGCAATGCTAAGTGGGCGTCTTTTTCACGGACGCTACATCCCAACAACGCATCGCTATGAAAAGTGACCCGATATTTTAAAACGTCGCGGGACCCTATTCCGCCATTGGTTCATCACGGGAAGCAATACTACGTGGCAGAGGACAAAGCAGGCCTCCTCGCTGAACACTTTGAGTCTAATCATGGGCTGACGATCCCCAGACATTAACACATCACGCACGAGAAGTAGACCGACTGGTGGAGACTTTTCTCAAACGGCGGGGGCAAGATGTCGAAGATCCTCCTCCCATCGCCCACACGGAGGTAAGGCAACTTATAAAGAAATTTAAACGGCGAACTTCACCAGGTGACGACGGGATTTCGAACGTCCTAATAAGACAATTCTCCTCAACTACGATTGGTCATCTGACCTGCATCCTTAACGCTGCATTACAACTCGGGCATTTTCAGACAAACTGGAAACATGCGGTGGTATTGGCAATCCCAAAACCGAAGAGACCTCCGAAAGTCCCGGGCTCATATCGCCCGATTTGCTACCTAAATTCACTGAGCAAACTGATGGAGAGGATGGTGGCCAAACGTATCGAAAGATATGCTCAACAGGAAAGATTAATCCCGAATAAACAGTTTGGGTTTCGGAAAAAACACTCTACCACAGCCCAAGTAGCCTGGTTAACTGTCTATATAACTCACCGCTATAACAACAACAAACATACTGGCCTGGTCATGCTTGACGTAGAAAAAACGTATGATACTATTGGGTGAGGGGGCTGCTTTATAAACTAATCAACTTCAAATTTCCGGTATACCTCATAAAATTCCTTCAGTCCCATCTAACCGACAGGTCATTCTCAGTGACCCTTTCCGGATTTTTTTCCCCTTAAAAACCTCTCACGGCCGGACTCCCACAGGGTGCAGTACTCTCACCTATTATTTTCACCCTACATACAGCCGACATCCCACAACCCCCCTCCCCCCATAAACAATTAGCCTTGTTCGCAGTCGACACGGCGATATTCACCCAGTCATGGCGTCCTGACACTATAACCCGCCGTCTCTCCCAAGCAGTGTGTCGACTCCTCACCTACTTATCCCGCTGGCGCCTCAAAGTAAATATAGCCAAAACTAAAGCAATCATATTCACCAAAAGACGGCCAAAACTTCCAGCGCCGATCCGGCTGGAAGGAATGGTGATTCCGTGGTCGGCGGTAGTCAACTCTCTGGGACTCCGGTTAACTTCCACCCTTAACCACTCATCACAAGTCAAACGAGCGGCTCACACGGCAATCGGCAATCTACTGCAACTCTTCCCACTACTGGCCAAGCACTCCACACTGTCAGTAACCACAAAGCTGCACATTTATAGGCAACCATCCGATCCGCCTTAACATACGCGGCAACTTTATGGTGCTCAATAAGTGCTTCGACATATCAACAACTTCAAGTAGTGCAAAATAAGTGTTTACGGGTCATTTCTAATTCCCCCCGCCGCACCCCATACCCCGCCTCCACTCTTCCTTAAGTATTGACTATTTACAATCATTTGTCCGACAACTAGCGTCCAGGTTTCATTCCAAATGCCAATCCCATCCCAATCCCCTCATCCGGTCCTTACAGCAATATACAATCCACAATCTGAACACTGTGTACAGACGATACAAACACAAACGGCCAAAGCATATCTTGCTGTAATTACAGAAGGCTGAATTGTAGTGTTTTTGTTGTTCTCAGTTTTTCACTACAACTGCTGTGTCTTAGCTCACTGTACGTTGCGGTCAGGGCGGATGTACCGATATTGTGAAAGTACGGAAGTTGGTAAATGGTACAACTTGCTAACAGTTTTGTTACTTGATGTATACTGATAATGTTAATAAAGCTTTTATTTAAAAAAAGAGAGTTTTGTAACAACCTTCAAACTTTCCAGTGAAATGTGACAGTTTAGGTCACGAGCACTGTCGGCACAGAAAGCTGTTTGTATAAACCACTTACAGTGAAAGCGAACAAAACCACGGTGATGCTGAAACGTCTGCAGTATCTGCCTCACGCACTCGATTGGAACTGAATTTGTTACATGAATGACGGTTATTTTTATTGAAAAGTTTATCAACTGCAGATTATAACGCGTTGTTTGTAAAAGTCTGGCTGCAATAAAAATGAATGAAGGCCATCACGTTCAGCGATGACCTTTATTCTGTGTCATCAGTGTGATAAGTCGCGATGTGTAAGCACCAGTATTGATGTTAGTAAAAGTGTTCCTCCTTCAGTTGTCCTGTTTGAACAGCAACAAATATTTGTAACAGTTTATTACTGTCCTGTATTTGTCAAGCAATTCTCTCGCACAATTCGCAGTCCCGCTGTCAATTAGCAATCAGTGTACTGTCTGCACGTGACAGTAGCAAACAGTGTACTGTCTGCACGTGACAGTAGCAAACAGTCTACTGTCTGCACGTGACAGTAGCAATCAGTCTACTGTCTGCACGTGACAGTAGCAATCATTAACTGTCTGCACGTGACAGTAGCAAACAGTGTACTGTCTGCACGTGACAGTAGCAATCAGTCTACTGTCTGCACGTAACATTAGCAAATAGTGTACTGTCTGCACGTGACAGTAGCAAACAGTGTACTGTCTGCACGTGACAGCAGTAATCAGTCTAGTGTCTGCACGTGACATTAGCAAACAGTGTACTGTCTGCACGTGACATTAGCAATCAGTCTAGTGTCTGCATGTGACATTAGTAAACACTGTACTGTCTGCACGTGACAGTAGCAATTAGTCTACAGTCTGCACGTGACAGTAGCAAACAGTCTACTGTCTGCACGTGACAGTAGCAATCAGTCTACTGTTTGCACTTGACAGTAGCAAACAGTCAACTGTCTGCACGTGACAGTAGCAATCAGTCTACTGTGTGCACGTGACAGTAGCAATCAGTCTACTGTCTGCACGTGACAGTAGAAAACAGCGTACTGTCTGCACGTGACAGTAGCAATCAGTCTAATGTCTGAACGTGACAGTAGCAATCAGTAAATTGTCTGCACGTGACAGTAGCAAACAGTGTACTGTCTGCACTTGACAGTAGCAACAGTGTACTGTCTGCACGTGACAGTAGCAATCAGTCTACTGTTTGCACGTGACAGTAGCAATCAGTAAACTGTCTGCACGTGACAGTAGCAAACAGTGTACTGTGTGCACGTGACAGTAGCAATCAGTCTACTGTCTGCACGTGACAGTAGCAAACATTGTAATGTCTGCACATGACAGTAGCAAACATTGTAATGTCTGCACGTGATAGTAGCAATCAGTGTACTGTCAGCACGTGACAGTAGCAAACAGTGTGTACCGGCTACACGTACTGTGGCTAGGAATGTGGCGTGTGTGCGGCTTTGTGTTGGAAATTATAGCAGTTAGTGTATATAATGAAATTATTACAGTGTGTAAAGTTATATAGCGGATTGAAATGGCTGACGATTCTGAAATTATCTGACTTTATATACGCGAGGCGTAGGTTGTCTTTTTTACCGACTTTTCGGCTAACGTAAGATCAAAGTTCTCAACTACAACACAGCGAATGCCTGAAATCTCGTACGTACACTAATTCTGTGTACATCACATTCGACAGGTACAGACACACATATTCACACACTGTGTCTACACTTGAGGCTCTCAGGACCACACATCCCTCTACATTGCTACACAGCTGTACGCATTTATTGTAGCTAAACGTGACACTGCAAAACAGACCGCATTATAGAGTAAATAATGTGACACCGTTAAGTTTGTGTGCAAACACGTGTCCGGACTGTATTTATGTGTTTTGTGTGGATCTCAGAACAAACAGCGATTATTTCACTGTACAACATTAACTGACTGATTTGTATAACTGAGACGGAGTGCTTTTACTGCGCAGTACGGACTGTATTTATGTGTTTTGTGTGGATCTCAGAACAAACAGCGATTATTTCACTGTACAACATTAACTGACTGGTTTGTATAACTGAGACGTAGTGTGTTTACTGCGCGGTACGGTCTGCAATTATGTGTTTTGTGTGGATCTCAGAACAAACAGCGATTATTTCACTGTACAACATTAACTGACTGATTTGTATAACTGAGACGGAGTGCTTTTACTGCGCGGTACGGACTGTATTTATGTGTTTTGTGTGGATCTCAGAACAAACAGCGATTATTTCACTGTACAGCATTAACTGACTGGTTTGTATAACTGAGACGGAGTGTGTTTACTGCACAGTACGGACTGTATTTATGTGTTTTATGTGGATCTCAGAACAAACAGCGATTATTTCACTGTACAACATTAACTGACTGGTTTGTATAACTGAGACGGATTGTTTACTGCGCGGTACGGACTGTATTTAGGTGTTATGTGTGGATCTCAGAACAGAAAGCGATTATTTCACTGTACAACATTAACTGACTGGTTGGTATAACTGAGACGGAGTGTTTATTGAGCGGTACGGACTGTGTTTATGAGTTTTGTGTGGATCTCAGAACAAACAGCGATTATTTCACTGTACAACATTAACTGACTGGTTTTTATAACTGAGACGGGGTGTGTTTACTGCGCGGTACGGACTGTATTTATGTGTTTTGTGTGGATCTTATAACAAACAGCGATTATTTCACTGTACAGCATTAACTTACCGGTTTGTATAACTGAGAAGGAGTGTGTTTACTGCGCCGTACGAATGGAATCATTAAATGTAGTAAAGGTTAATATTGTCTTTGAAGTGTAAAGTACTGACCGTCTGAACTCCACTGCAGTCAACACACGTGTTCCCTTCAGCAGACCTGCAGCAGTTTCTCGCAATACGTTCCACTGCACTAAATACTATTCACCTACTGCCGCTCGCGATGCACGCAGACAAGCATGTAACTATTGGGGGCAACTGTCGTTGTAGTTGCCTGATTAACAGGAGACATTAATAGAAGTCTTCAATATAAAAATTAATATCAAACTCCTTATCAGTTCTCGAGTTGATACACACAGACAGACACACACACAGGCATATATACAGACAGACATACAGACAGACACAGCAACACAAATATGTGCAGCTGTGCACATTCAGTTTGCAAGTGCACCAAAGTGCAATACAGAGCAGCTGTAGAACGAGCAAGGCGTCTTCTGTTTATTGAACGAAATTCAGCGTCCTTCGTTGGAATATGTAATGTGTGTACAGTGGTGTGTGTTGATGTGCGTTGTGGAGTTACTGGTGACAGTGTTTACTGAACGGGACCTTACAGCTCAGTGGTTACCTTATACAGTAATGTGTGTACAGTGGTGTGTGTACAGTTGTGTGTGTACAGTAGTGTGTGTTGAGGTGCGTTGTGGGGTTACTGGTGATAGTGTTTACTGAACGGGACCTTACAGCACAGTGGTTACCTTATACATTAGTGTGTGTACAATGGTGTGTGTACAGTGATGTGTGTACAGTGGTGTGTGTTGAGGTGTTTTGTGGAGTTACTGGTGACAGTGTTTACTAAACGGGAACTTACAGCACAGTGGTTATCTTGTACAGTGGTATGTGTACAGTGGTGTGTGTTGATGTGTATTGTGGAGTTACTGGTGATAGTGTTTACTGAACGGGACCTTACAGCACAGTGGTTACCTTGTACAGTGGTGTGTGTACAGTGGTGTGTGTTGAGGTGTGTTGTGGAGTTACTGGTGACAGTGTTTACTGAACGGGACCTTACAGCACACTGGTAACCTTATACAGTAGTGTGTGTACAGTGGTGTTTGTTGAGGTGTGTTGAGGAATACTGGTGACAGTGTTTACTGAACGGGACCTTAAAGCACAGTGGTTACATTATACAGTAGTGTGTGTACAGTGGTGTGTGTTGAGATGTGTTGTGGAGTTACTGGTGACAGTGTTTACTGAACGGGACCTTACAGCACAGTGGGTTTACCTTGTACAGTACTGTGTTGTACAGTGGTGTGTGTTGAGGTGTTTTGTTGTGTTACTGGTGACAGTGTTTTACTGACACGGGACATTACAGCACAGTGGTTACCTTATACAGTAATGTGTGTACAGTGGTGTGTGTTGAGGTGTGTTGTGGAGTTACTGGTGACAGTTTTTTACTGAACGGGACCTTACAGCACAGTGGTTACCTTATACAGTAATGTGTGTACAATGCTGTGTGTACAGTGGTGTGTGTTGAGGTGCGTTGTGGAGTTACTGGTGATACTGTTTACTGAACGGGACCTTACAGCACAGTGGTTACCTTATACAATAATGTGTGTGTACAGTGGGTGTGTGTACAGTGGTGTTTGTACAGGGGGTGTGTGTTGAGGTGCGTTGTGGAGTTACTGGTGATAATGTTTACTGAACGGGACCTTACAGCTAGTGGTTACCTTAGACAATAATGTTTGTACAGTGGTGTGTGTACAGTGGTGTTTGTACAGTGGTGTGTGTTGAGGTATGTTGTGGAGTTACTGGTGATAGTGTTTACTGAACGGGACCTTACAGCATAGTGGTTACCTTAGACAATAATGTTTGTACAGTGGTGTGTGTACAGTGGTGTTTGTACAGTGGTGTGTGTTGAGGTATGTTGTGGAGTTACTGGTGATAGTGTTTACTGAACGGGACCTTACAGCATAGTGGTTACCTTAGACAATAATGTTTGTACAGTGGTGTGTGTACAGTGGTGTTTGTACAGTGGTGTGTGTTGAGGTATGTTGTGGAGTTACTGGTGATAGTGTTTACTGAACGGGACTTTACAGCACACTGGCAACCGTATACAGTAGTGTGTGTACAGTGGTGTGTGTTGAGGTGTGTTGAGGAGATACTGGTGACAGTGTTTACTGAACGGGACCTTAAAGCACAGTGGTTACATTATACAGTAGTGTGTGTACATTGGTGTGTGTTGAGATGTGTTGTGGAGTTACTGGTGACAGTGTTTACTGAACGGGACCTTACAGCACAGTGGTTACCTTGTACAGTGATGTGTGTTGAGGTACCGGGTCTCTTTCCCGGGGGTGTAAAGCGGCCGGGGCGTGGAGTTGACCACCCACCCTCATCAAGTGCCAGGGTTAAAGAAAGAGTAGAGCTATACCTCTACTCTCCCTCGGGCCTTCATGGCCTGTTCTAGGGAGAACTTTACCTTACCTTAACCTTAGTTGTGTTAGAGGTTCAGTCGACCCCAGGGCTATAGTGCGGCCGGAGAGATTAAGTCAATGAATAATTCCAGGTACTGCATCGAGAATCGAACCCGCGACCTTCCGGCTTGTAGCACAATGCCTCAACCAACTGCGCCATCCTTTGGCGCCCAGGGTATGAACTGGCGCACGACGGACTCCAGTGGCGTATCCTTGTGTTTGAACGTGCACACCACTTTACTTCTCGGACCCCTGGAATCGTGGCTTCGAATCCCGTCACGGATATGGCTGTATATCTGTGTTTCTTGTGTCTGTTATAAGAAACCTTTTTACAGGCCCATCCCCTATCAAGGGGTCATAACAGATATCTACAAAGAAGATTCCGAAAAACTACAAAACAGGTTCACAGCTCTTACACATTCTGTTCAACTGAACAGTCCATCAATTTGACGTCATACGTTAACATAGAGTATTCATTTAATTGCATATGTGTTTCTTTCCCGGAGAAATTTTTGTAATTTGAAGCAAATTAAAACGATGTTTATCCTGATTGGCCGGTTCTGCAATCCTATCTGTTGTATGGTACACCCCCTCCAAACCCCCCCCCCCCCCCCCCCCCCCCCCCCCCCCCCCGATACACATGGTCTAACAGGGCTGAGTTTTCTACAGTCGGCAGTGAAGCAGTTATCACTGACACGCCTTATTTACTGTTCATAGTGCAGTGGCTATTGACTGCAACGGTCAATGTAAGCTGCCGTGGTCCAAGTACACCTGCATGGCGCTTTCGCAGTTGAGCACAGTTTACTGTAAAAATGTAGAGTGACTGTAGGCAGGCCGGAGTAAAAGGAATACCTGTGGTTGCCCTGGACAGGCCCTGAGGGTTCCAGGAGGTTGAGGCTTCCAGATTTCAGACAATCGGCTCTGAAGGTGGTAAGGTTGTTACATCTACAAAACGGCCGTCTTTTTCCCCACAGGAAATATTCCTGGTGCTCATTTCTGTTTTGAGGCTCAGGGCCAAAATTGCGGTGGGAAGGGATTAAGTCAAAGAAAAAATTTAATGACTCCATCGGGGAATCGAAACCGCGACCTTCCGGCTTTTAGGGCAGTGCCTAAAACCATGTAATACGTCACAGTAGTATTTGTCGGCTTTTTTTTAAACGCGGGTTTTGTGTGTGCTGTGAAACAGGATGAGGAACGTGTGAAAGAGACAGAGGGGAGTCGGGATTGTCGATGTCGAGTGAGCAAAGGTCGGTTTGGGGCCCCCCATTCTGAACGTGCACATCTCTAATATATTCACTACACGACCGCAACTTTGTCGCATGTTAAACTGTTAGGGGCCCGCCGTTTTTCGAAAGGACAAGTAGGAAAACTTTATTTGTGTGAAGCTGGTTGACGTGAATTCTCATTTTTCCATTTCCAATCGACCGTCAGCTGCTACTGTGGTAGTACAGCTCTCTGCCAACCATTGCGCTACAAAAACAGCTCTACAAGTTGTGTACCTTTATACATGAAGAATGTTGAATGAAAAATTTCTTTCAACCTAAAAGGGAAGGATGTCTTTCTTCAATTTGAGCCCTTTTCTGAAGTTCATATTATTGTTTGATTTAAAATTTCCCTTCCTACCACAAGAAAAACAACCTCATTTCCACCCCAAGCATTAACAAATTAGTCCTACTCAGAGAAATAAATCGCTATTTGTTTACGAATCTTATTCGTCAAAAAAGAGGTCAATAGGTATATGCTAGCTCATTGACTGATGTCGTTTAAAGGGTTAAAAATTTATTTCAAGCAGTCTTTCCTATGGAAACTTGAAACAAAAAAGTATATGGTATTAAACTTCTCAGCTCGGGTTTTATTTGTTCGTGTTGATAGCCTTTCCATGTCATGTGACTGTAACGTCTTAGACAGGAGATTATAAAATGTTTGAGGCTCTAAGCTTCGTTTTTTAATTAAAGACCAGGGGGGCTGAAATTTGAGTGTGTCAGAATGGATAAATGAAACGTTAGCTTGAGAATCGTAGTTCGACATCAGAATCGAAAAAAACGATCGCGTTCACTATTTTTTATAGTACTAATATTATGAGTTTTTTTATGTGGACCATGGGTAAAACGTGACGTTTGCAAGTCTCCGTACGCCTGTGGTTATTGTACGTACCGTTTTGTAAACGTCAAATAACACAGTTGAATCCACTCGTTTATTTATGGGGTTTCATTTGTTTTGGAACAAACTGTTTGTACTCTGTCACTAACATTAACTGCCTGGCCTTTAAATTGACATTTTGAATTACTACAAATTTGTTTTTAAATTTAACGATAAACACGCTCAAACTTCGGTTCCCTCGTAAATCTGATCTAGTCAGATAATTCCTTATCACACATTGACGGCGTCGTTAAAAAACACGTATCTCTTTGTGATTGAATATTACGCATGTTACGAAGTTCTGACGCAATTTCCATGGAAAATGAAATGGTGACAGCTCTGTTTTCAAACTGCCTTTAAAACGATAAAGATGTAACTTACTTTACTGGTTTGAGGATAAAAACTTACATGACGTCACGAAAGGACGTGACAGCCCGCTGCATTCAGGGGTCTTTTCCTGTAGTAAGTTCATAAGTACTAAGTCGAGTCCGACCGCGTACTGTGGCCTTTAAGTATTGTAATCGGCCGATGTCATGTGACTTGAACCATTGAGGGGCCCAGTTGTGCGCTGGCTTAAAAACTGTCAATTTGCTTTTAAATACTCTTGTAAAGTAATTCAAATGAGGCCCATCGTAGTCAACACAACTCATTTATTTTACTGTGCGTTGGTACATGTTTCGGTTAATTTCAAAGCCATCGTTAGGGAAAAAGCCAAGTAATTCAAGCAACATTGAAGTCACTTAGTACTTCCTTTGGAAAAATATGTTTGAGCTTCTTTACATGGGTCTGGGTCGTTGGATTTGGGGTTGAGCCCCCTGTCTGACAACTACTGTCTCGGACGGCCTCCTTCTGAGTAGCCAGCGGTATGGGGGAAGTCTTCGTCCTTGTTGCCTGATGCAGCTACCGGGACTTTTGGAGAGGCGTGGAAAAGAGGCCCTCGGCAGTGGACAAGGCATGCTGACTGCTACAATCGGGAAAGGGTAGTAGCAAAAATGCTTAGAACTTGTAGTAAAAAGGACACAAACCAAGCACGAAATACTGCCTTAGGGGGAGGAACTTCTGTCATCGCAAAGTAATTTTAATAGAAGCACAAAATGAAAAAGTGCTGAAAAAAATGTACAGCTTAATTCTAAGTTGAAACACGAGTGTAAAAATATTTGAGCCTCAAGCTGTAGGTTGGAACCAAAGGCATCCGTATTACTTGATTGTCCCTTGCTGTCCTGGATGTTGCCGTTGTCTTTGTAATGAGCCCGAAAAATTTTAGCCATCACATTACGAAACAAAGTACGTTGTTCTGATTGTGATAGGCCTTTATTCGAATCATTAAACGTTCACAAAAGGACGACCGAGATGAAGGCAACGACTTTTTGTTGCTACAGCCACACATAGTACAAACACTTTTGGGTTGCTACAGCCACAATAGTAAAAACATTTGTTTGTTGCTACAGCCACACATAGTAAAACACGTTTGTTGCTACAGCCACACATGTACAAACACAGTTTGTTGCTACGCCAACCATAGTAAAAAACCCATTTTGTTGCTACAGCCACACATAGTACAAACCGTTTGTTGCTACAGCCACAATAGTACAAAACATTTTTTTTGTACAGCCACACATAGTAAAAAAACACATTTTGTTGCTACAGCCACACATAGTACAAAACAGTTTTTTGGGCTAAGCCAAAACATAGTACAAACCATTTTGTTGTACAGCCACACATAGTACAACAATTTTTGTTGCTACAGCCAACTTTAGTACAAACAAGTTTGTTGCTACAGCCACCTATTTACAAAACACAGTTTGTTTCTACAGCCCACATTAGTACAAACACAGTTTGTTGCTACACCCATACCAGTACAAACATTCATATACATTTTAATCTAAAAAAAACCTGCATTGACAGGAAAAACCGAAAACCTCGGAGAAGACCGCCCCGTGCCACTTTGGTCCACCACAAATCTCACATGGATTATCTGTGACGAACCCGGTCTCCATAGTGAGAGGCCAGGACTAACCGCCTGAGCCATGGCACGGCCTACAAAGAGCAATTACCCCATACAGAACAAAATTTAAGTTTTTTATTTTAGATTATGAAACAATTGCAACTCTCAGTTTGTTGTCTGACCAACCTTCACTATAAAAGCAAACAGACAAATGTGTGGGGGTATATGGTAAAGAACTCAAACTTTTACCATTCCACAAACTCCACCCCCTCTGGTTTCACGTACAGAAAACCAGTCATCTCAAAGGCGTACAAAAAATAAAAAGAGGGTTTTGGAGAAGGGGAACAACTAATTTATTGGACTGTGGACCATAACTGCCTAGAAAATTTCAAGTTTTTTTTATGTGTTGACCTTTCAAATTACTTTATTATGAGTTGTGTTGGTTAGTAAAGGCAACCGGGTAACAGTGAAAGTGAGTACATTATTACCACTGTGCTTTAAACAGTTTAAGCCCTTTTACCCACGTCTTACATTGTCCAGCCAATCTGCACATCTTTCTGTCCCTTCTCCGCGCCAAGTCACTGGCGGTTGACCGTACTTGTTCTCCACACTAACTCTGCTCCCCTCCCCACAAGCAGCTTCACCACGGGACAAATGTCCCCACATTGCCGCACAATGCAGCGGAGTGTTTTCCCCCTGTTCAGACGATCCACCTTCGTCCCCAGTCCAGCAACAGACGGCACCATCCCAGATGTCAAAAGTCGGCTGCGTAATGCAGAGCGGTTTCTCCGATTAGCATTAGTTCTGTCTATGTTAGCGCCCCCTCAGCAACACCCGCACCACCTCCACTGGCCATTTTCGCAGCATATATTCAGCGGGTGTTGTGACGGCGCTCATCATCAGTGCAGTTGTCTTGCTGTCACATTTCACCCAAACCCCTTTGTCATGTTCACATCTCCGACTTAGCAGTCTCAAGCAGAGACGGCACACCTGTACAATAGACATTTGAACTTTTACTGATCTTCCACTACATGAAATTTAACAAATTCGTGTACTACTAACAGCTTTCTGTATTGAAATAAAACGCGAAAAATTTGGGGAAAAACCGATGACGGCGGGGATGTTGGGTTTTGCAAATATTTATATGTGTTGTATTATTGGATTTCTGCCCCAGTACTTATTTACATTGTTTCATTACATATTTATTTTGTTCCTTTAGTGTTTTGTCTTGTGTATTTGTACTGTTTTGTGTTTTATCATTGCTTTTGTGTGGGGTTTGTAATTGGCACTTGTGTGTTAAGTCTGCACGTCAATAAATACCATTGAATTGAATGGAATTGAATTGAATTTCTTTATTTTTTAAAATCGGTAAAATTTTTATTGCAAATTTTATTCGGCCGCCCTTTCCAATGAACAATGTTTACACGTTCAATTTTGTGGTACGCGTACCACAAATTGAGAAACCTTGCGGTAGAAGAAATGTAAAGGCTAGGGGCTCTGTTTTGTATAAGGAATGGGAAAAATGAGCGTGCCTTTATTTTTCCACATTTTCAGCAACCCCATTCCCCAAACCAATTTTCCCCAACTGATTTAAATTTTTAAAAATTTTAAAAGAATCGGGGAACCGCCCTTTCACGAATCTTGTATGGGGGCTTTTTTGCCGTGGAAAAACCCCCCTTTCCCAAAAAAGATTTTAACTTTAAACTTACTGAAATATGAAATTGGCATCATGGGGGGACTTGACGATCTTGGGGAAGCCCACAGCTAAAATTGTGAATATTTAAAACGGGCGGGAAACAAAAAATTTTACTTGGGGGAAATTTTATTTTTTTTGGAAATTTTTCCCCCGTTTTAAAAGGAAATTTTTCCCTTTTTTTTGCTGTAAAAAAAATTTGGCCGGCAGTTAAACCCCAAATTTTTTTTACCCTTGGTTTGGGTTTCTGAAAAACTGAGGGGCCCGGGTTGGGAAAATTTGGCGGGGTGGAATTTGGTACGGGAGCAGGAAAAAAAAAAGTTTTTCCCAAGATATTTTTGTCCCAAAATACTGTTTTTTAAGGCGGCCCCAGTTACATGAATGTTGGCATTTTAAAATTTTTGATTGTGACTTTTTTTCCCTTTTTTAAATTTTTACACAGTGTCTTTTAAGGGACGTGGGGGGGTTTAAACCCCAAAATAACGAAAAAACCAAAAAAGGATAACTTTACAGTTACCCAGGACCAGAAGCCTGGGGAAATTTTGGGAAAGGGTTTGGGAAACTTTTTCCTGGGAAAATTTTTTTTTGGGTTATTTTTGTTGACACAAAGCGCGGTCATTTGTTTCCAGCACACAGCAAATAAGATTTTAAATAATAAGAGCGCTGTAATTTTGAAAAGGAAAAATTTTCCCCCCTTTAAAAACCGGCCCGAAAGGCACGGGGGAAAAGTAGGGGGTTTAACCTTCTTTTTTTAAAAAACCTCGGGGGTTTAAGATCGGGGTGGGTGGCCCCCCCTCACGCCCCGGGGCCAATTCCCCCGGGAAAAAATGACACGGTTACCATTGTATAGGAGGGGGTTTGGGCCCCCCGGGGGCCCCTTTTGGGAAAATGCTGCAAAAATTTCCCCGCCCCCCCCGGGATTTTTTTTTATTAAAACTTTAATATCATTTCATATTCATAATAAAAAAAATTAGAAACAAAAAAAAAACTTTAAAATTTCTTTAAAATAAAATTTTAATAAAAAATTTTTCAATTTGGGGGGACTTTTTTTTCTTTAAAAAAAATCCGGGTTATGTCCAAAAAAAGTTTAAAGGAAAAAAAAAAAATTTTTTTAAAGGGAGTAACAGTACAAAAAAAAAGGCTTTTTGTGGTTCCTTTAAACCCACTGCCGTGACCGGTTTTTTTTTTAGTTTTATTAACGAAGTACAAAGAATGCAAATCACCCCCTTAAGGGGGGGAAAATAAATGTTTTGTTCAGAAGGGGAAAAAGTTAAATATGAAGGGGGAATTTACCTCTTCTTTCAAGTTATTGTTTTGGGCAAACGGGAAACCATGTTGGAAACATCCCAAAACCCAATTTGATTTTCTTTGGTTTTTGTTTTCCTTTACATTTCCCTTTTTATATTGATGGTCGCCCTTTTTAAATCCTTCTCAAGGATGTCTGTCTGTTGGTTCTTTCCCTTTCCAATGTTTGGGAAAAATGATATTAGAAATCAATCATTTAAAAAAGGCCCCCCCCAAATTTTTTTTTTCCCTCCCCGTTCCGGGTTTTGTTTCCTTTCTGGCCCCTTCGGGGAAAATTTTTAAAGGGTGGGCGCCCTTTCGCCCAAAATGGGGGGGTATGGATATAGTAAAGGGCTTGTTTTCCTAAGGCCACCCCGTGGGTTGGGGCCTTTGGGGGGGTTTATCTTACACGCAGGTGGGGGTTTAGCCACTTTTTGGGGAAAATTTTGGGCCCTTGCGTTCGGGGGGAAAAGCATGCGATTCTTTGGGTTCTCGCCCACAACCGTCCCGCTGGCGCCCTTTACACGTGGTAATCTATGGGGGAGCGGTTTTCTGTCTGTTGACGGGTTTGGTTGCTTGTGTCATTTTTCCCGGGAGATTGATGACAGTACCCTTTTTGGGTTTGGGGGACACAAACATTGTGAATGATGAACCCCCCACGGGGGTCGTAATTTCCTTTTTGGAAAAAGGGTTGTGTGTGTATTTTTTCCCTTTTTCCAAAGGGCCCATGGAAATTTTGGGCCGGGTTTGATTGTTTTCTGTTCTAATGTGGGAGTTCTTTTGCTTGTACCGGGTGTAGCTGTTTTTCTTATATATGTGTATCTTTTTGGGTTTGCTGAGATTGGTTGGCTTTTGCAGTGTGGGCATGAAGGGGGTGTTTGAAAGTAGGGGCCGAAGGTGTTTTATCTTTGTTGGTGGGAGGCAGCCAATTGGGGGGGGAACAGTCGGTTGTTTTTGGGTGGGTTTATGTTGTTGTGGGCCATTTTGCTGAAAAAAATTTTGTTCATGTTTGGCAACTTGTTTTTGAGTTCTTTTTTATACAAGGTGGGGGCTTTTGCTTTTTAAAAGGGTTTCATATTTGTCCGAATTTCCCTTTCTTCCGAAATTTGGAATTTTGAAAAGGGGGGGGTTTCCGAAAATCCGCCCTCCCATAGGAAATGCGTTATCAAAATTGAAAATTTTTTTTGGAAAGGCCATGGGGGGGGGTTGTGATTGGAAAAAAAACCGTGCCACAACCATAATTTGGGGGGGGAAAAAAACCCCCGTGTCGCTCACCCATAGTTTTGCTGTAAATTAGTTTTTGCTCTGTTGATTCTGACGCTGGGGGGTTTATTTGTAGGAGTTTTTTAAACCCCCAAAATGGGGTTTTTCCATTGTCGGTTTTTATATTCTTTGCCCAAAAGGTTAAAACAAAAGTTTGTACCCTCTTTTTGAAAGGGGTGTGTTTTCCCATAAAGGGCATTGCTGTGTTTCCATTTGCCCAAAAAGGGGGGCCCTTTTCCGTTTTTTCCCAATTTATTTTTTCGCCCCGGTGGCTTTTTTTTACGTAGGGGAGAAGCCGGGTTAAGGTGGTTTTAAGGTCCCGTTCATTTTTTTTTTGAAAAACTTTTTAAAAATCGTCGGTATGTTTCACAAAACCACTTTTTTTCGTTTTTCCCAATACGGGGACCCGGGGGAATGTTCGTTTTTTTAATAAAAGGAAAAGGGTTTTAAATCACCAGGGCTTTTTAATATCGAACGAGTGGACAACCCAGTCTTTTTCGATCGCCCCAAAAATTTGGGGGAATTTGCAGTGGTTTTAAATTTCTTTCCGTTGATGGGGACACGATAAAGAGGGCGTGTATAAAAATGACTTGATCGCGCCTATGTTTTTTTTGTTTTTTTCCGTAGTTTGAAATTCCGAAGGGCTCCATTTTAAGTGGGTTGTGGGTTTGTTGTTAAAAGGCGCTTTTAAAAGCCCAAATTTGTTATTTAAGACAGGGGGAACCACGTTTTTCATTGCTGGGCGGCTTATGCGCCGGGGGGGGGGTTCGGTTTTAAGGGGTTTCGTTGTAGCCCCAAATTATGTTTCTTTTCCCTGGGGGCCACTGTTTGTTTTTTCATGAAAAACAGGGGGTCTATCGTCATTTTAAGCCGGTTTTTCTTTGAAACCTCGGGGGATATTTTATTTAAACGGGATTTTTATTTAAATGTAAGCGGGCCCGTAGTCTTGCACTGTACTGGGGGAGTTGGGTCTTGGGGGAAAGCATACAAAGGAAAACCCCTTTTTCAAATTGGGTTGGGTGTTTGTCCTGTTTCAAAAAAATATTTGTACATGCCGGGGTTAGGTCTTTTTTGTTTAAATATTTGCCCCCATTGGTAAAATTTTCCCCCTGTGATTGGGTAAAACAATTTTCCCGGGGGGGTTGTTTTTGTGGGGGCCCCTTTTTTGAAATTTTGTTTTTCAGTTTCCTTTCGGGTTTTTTGGGGGCCCGGGCCAAATTTTTAGGGGTGGGAAATTTCTGATGGAGGTTGTTATAGTTGATATTTTTGTTGTTGTTTTCGTCTAGTGTTGGTAAATGGTAAAGAGGGGGTTGTTGCTTTTCCCTATAAAATTCGACTATTGTCGGGGGTTGTTTTTACTGTGAGTTAAAGCCATTTTCCGTCTTGGATTTTGGAGGTTTTGGTTGGGTGTCCGCCCTTTTTGGCGGTTTTTGAAATTTTTATGTGGAAAAAAGGGACGTCTTTTCATTCGGGGCCCGGGGTTGGTTCCCCTTTAATTTTTTGCCGTGTTGTTTTCAATTGTTGGGTTTTGAAGTTGGGTTTAAACTTTGTTTTTGGGGTTTTTAAGTTTCACATTCAAACGCCGAAGTTTTGATGGGTTTTTCAACAGAAACATTTTACAATATTTTAAAAATTTGAGGGTGGGGTTTTTTTTGTGTTTTTGCGGGGTTTTTTTTCCCCAATTTCCTTTTGGGAGAAGCGTTTTATTTCGTTTTGGCACAAAAAGCTCCCCCAAATTTATTTGTCGGATGTTTAAAACTTTTGGGTTTTGCTTGCCGCGCTCCCCATTAAATTGGGCGTTGTAAAATGTACATCCCTTGCTTGCGCAGTTTGTATTAAATTTTTTCCCGGGCGGGCGTCCCCATGGGGGTTTTGTTGGGTTTTTCTTGAAACTGCAGTTTCACTGCCTGGTGGTCCGGAAAAACCCCCCCAAAAGGGGTTGGGGGGGTCGCTTTTTTTTTTTTGGTGGGGCGGTTTTGTTCGTCTTGTAAAAAATTTTTGGGGCAATTTTTTGTCGCCCCTTATTTGGTAGTGGGGTGTAAAAAACCCCAAAAAGTTTTCCCGGGCGTGTTTAAAACAAACTAATTTGACCACACTTTTATTGGTTTTTCTAATTTGGCCCTTTTTGTGTTGGGGGTGCCCCGTGCCCTTCCGTGGCCGCCCGTTTCACGTTTTAAAAATCTTTCCCCCCCTTTTTGGTTTTCTGCGGGCCATTATGTTGGGGAAAAAGGGAGGTCCCTGGTTTTAGAAATCGTTTTGTTTTTCTTTTTCCCGTCCAGAATTTTACGTTAAAAGGGTGATGTTTTAAAATTGTTTCGGGCCCGGGTTTTCTCGGCCCCCGTTGGTTGTTGGTGTAATTGGGCCTCCAGGGGGTTTTGTGGTCTTTTGTTTTAAGGGTTTTCGGTTTCCCCCTTTGTTCTTTCCCCAAAATTGGGTATATTTTTTTATAAATTTTGGTAGGTTTTCGAATTTTTTTGTGCGTATTCCCCCCTAATAAAAAAAATGTCAAAAATCCCTGCTGGGTAGCAGAAATCCCGTACATTTCAAAATCGTTTTTTGTCGTAAAACCAAATTTAAAATTTTAAGGGGGCGCGGACCGATAGGGTTTTGTGGTGTTGTTATTGGGGTTTTTTTGGGACGGGTTTTTTTTCGTCTTAGTATCCTTACCCCTATTTCTTTTGTCCGCGTTGTTTTTTGTCCCTGCGTGGTTTTTTAGGGTTGCGAAAAAAGGCCCGGCCCCGGCAGACTTGTTTTATAAACCGTTTTGGGCCGATTTTTTTTTGACCCGTCCCCCTCCACCCGTTGTTTTTGGTTATTTTTCCCCGTATTTGAAAATGGGAAAATCCCTTTTGGCATTTCGTTTCAGTCCAAGGGTGTTCGGGGCCGGGGTTGGGGTTTTGTTGTCCCCACCGGGCGCTTGCCCCAAAAACTATTGGTTTTTTGTGTTTTTGTTTTTTTTTGTGCTGTGTGGTTTAGCCTCAAACCCTTTTGGGTTTATCCCCGCATGGTTTTGGGCGCATCGTTGAATCATCCGAAAAGTCCATTTTTCGGGATATCTTGCCCATTTTTTTCAAGAGGCTTTTTCTTTTTGCGTTAGTTTCTAGGGTTTTTTTCTTTCCCTTTTTGGTTCCCAATTCTGTACGATTGTTGTCATTGTCGGTGTTGTTTTTGGGGATAAAATCTCGGGTTTTTTGTTGTTGTTTTGTTGTTTGCTGTAGTGGCGGGTGTTTCTTATTGGGGATTTTGTGTTCATTATCTTCATTTTTTGAACCCCACCTAAGTCCATATTGCCTTTTGGACCCCTGGGGTTTTATCTGTGCCCAAGTTTTCTTTTAAGGGGCACTATTCCCCTGTCTCCGGGGTTTTTTTTTTTCGTGAGGGGGGAATTTCATTGGGTTTATGTTTTTTGTACCATTGCAGTTTTGCGGGGGGGTTGTTCCCCCAATAAGGAAAAATGAGCGTTCTATATTCCCCCTATATACAAATGGGGAAAGGTATATGGAAAGGGAAGTCTATAGTTGATAATTTGTTTTTGCCCCTTCCCCACCGGGGGTATCTGTAATATTGGGGCCCCTTTTCGTCCGTCACCCCATTTTTAAAATTTTCCCCATTTTTTCTTTTATTCCTTGATTTTTCTTTCGGGGAAACTCGGGGGGCAGATTGGCTATTCGAATGGGTCCGTTTGCCCCGTCCCGCCCGGGGCCCAAAAGGTGAACCCTTAAAATATCTCACCGTCTCGTGAGCATAATCTACTTCCCCCTTTTTTTAAAGTGAAATGATATTTTTCCTTTCAGTTTTTGGTTTGTTTATTTTGATAAATTTCCCGGGCTTTGAAAAAATTTAAAATTTTAATTGCCCCTTTTTCTTCTGTATCCAAATTTTAGTTCGCCCATGTAAACCATTCGTGAATTTTTGTTGCGGAGATTCCCCGGGCTGTGTTTCTAAATGATTCATTTCAATCGTTTTTTTTCGGGGTAGCGTTTCAAAGTCGTTGGAAAATGCACTTATGTTAAAACTGTTAAAACTGAAAGTTTTTCCTTTCTGGGGCTTGTTGCGTTCCAAAGCAAGGAGTTTGTGGGAAACGCCCCCGAACCAAATCGCTCAGAGTCTTTGGTGGAACTGGATTCGTATCCCGGGGCCCCTCCAAAACCCTAGCGGTCGCCTTTTTACCCACGAAACTTTCCCGGGGCCCCTAAATAGCGGAAATTTAATGACATTCGAAAAATTAAATTTTTGAAACACAAAAAATTTTTTTTAGAGGGGGCTTATTGCTTAGGCTTCTTGTTTTTATTTTCTTTTGTGACCCAAGTTGTTGGATTTTTTGTGGGAAAAAGAAAACCCAAGGGGGAAAATTTTGGTTTCATTTTTTGAATTTGATATCATAAAAGTCGCGGTTCCCCCGACCCCATTCCCTTTTAAAATCTTTGGTCTTGCAAAACCGCGGTATTTTTTTTTAATAAAATTTTAAAATTAATGGTCCATTTAAACCCCAAAACACGTTGCATGAAAAAATTAAAACCTACACCCTGAATAATTGGGCAGGGAAGGGGCATGAGCCCTAACATTAACTTTTAAACAAAAAGACAGCCCTTTTGTACTGTACGGTACGCCCAAACCCCAATTTTTTTTGTAACCCCCAGCTAAGCGGCCGGGTTTTTATTAACATTAAAATATTCACCGCCCATGGAACACTAAATATCTCAAATAACAGAAAAGCTTATGTAATGTTCCCGGGAAAAACAAAAAATTTGGTTTTAAAAAACAAACTAACGGGCGGTAAGTATTAAAACTAAACTATTCACCGCTTGTTTTCACTAAGTATTTCAGTAAAAAGAAAAGCTTACTGTAAATGTAAAAGTTTTGCACAATTTGTGCACAGCTTAAAACAGGCGGGAAAAAATTAACACTTTTAAAAATTCCCTTATTTTTCCCCTAAGAAACTCAGTTAAAAAAGACGCTTTCTGTTTCTGTACGGTAAGCAAAATTTGTGCCAAATAAAGGCCTTTTTTGCCCAAAACACCCCGCCCAAGCAGGCGGTTTTTACGTTATTAAAACTAAAAAAAATAAAATTTCACCCTATTAACCTAAGTAATTCCAACAGACAGCTTACTGTTTTGTACAGTTTTTACAATTTGTTTCAAAAAAAACAAAATTTGGGGAGGGGGCCGGTTTTATTAAAACTAAACTATTCACCGTAAGTAACACTTAAATATCCCCAGTTCAGGGCCGGCTTTCTGTTAATGTACGGTAAGCACAAAAATTTTAAACACGCTAAGCAGACCCGGGAAAGTTTTAAAAACTTTTAAAAATTCCCCGCTATGGAACACTTTGTTTCCAGTAACAGACCCGCTTCTGGTTTTTGAAAGGTACGCCCAATTTTTTTGCAAAACCCGCTAAGAGGCCCGGTAAGTATTTTAAAACTAAAATATTCACCCCTTTTGGGAACCCCTAATTATTTTCAGTAAACAGGGCAGTTTTCTGTTTCTGTACGGTAAAGCACAATTTTTTGCAAAAAAGCTAAGGCAGGCCGGTACGTTTTTTAAAACTAAAAAAAAAATTCCCCCGCTATGTAAAAACAAGTACCTCAAGTAAAAAGGGCAAACTTACTGTTTTTGTACGGTTTCGCCCAATATTTTCAAAAAACTTAAACAGGGCCCATAAAAATATTAACACTATAAAAATTTTCAAACCCCTATGTAACACTAAGTTAAATTTAGTAAACAAAACGCCCTTTCTGTATGGAAGGTACGCACAATTTTTTTGCCAAAAACAGCTAAGCAGACCCCGGGACGTTTTAAAATAAAACCCATTCACCCCTAAAAAAAACATAAGTATTCAAGTTTTACCAAATTTTTGTCCCGTCCGATCCCAAAAATTTGTTTGTTTTCCAAAATCCAAATTTAAATTATCGGCCCCAAATTTGGGAGGGGGCTCCCGTCGGCTCACACTTTAAACCGGTTTTCAAATTTGCCTTAAAACAAATCTGTAAAATATAAAAAATGTGGTGCAAGGGCCATTATATAAAAAAATTTTCCTTGATGGTGGTGGGGGTAATAGTTCTCCGAAAAAGATTTTTTGGGCCCAAGTTTGAATTGGGGTTTATTGTCTAAGGTTCTTCAGTGAACTTAATGTGACAGCTGTTTTTTTTTTAAAGTTAAATTACATTTTTCGTTGTCTCAAAACAGAAAAGTCTCCACTGTTTTTTTTAGACCATCGATTTTTAGTCTTTAGGGTTTGTTTTTTGATTCTCATTGATAAAACTTCAAAGGGTTTTTCTTTTTACTTTTTAGTTGTTTCTTCAATTTTATTGTTGGGGCAAACTACTGTTTTTGTTAAAAATTCTTTTTATGTAGCTTCCCAAAAAAAAGAAATTGTTTTTTCAGATGTTCCTGTATTTTGGCCCAAAAAAACACAGAGGTACTTGGGAACGTTATATCCACCAAAAAACAAACGCATTGTTTTTAAACATAAAAAAAGTTTTTTTTACTTTAGTAACTGGCAACACGGTTTGTTTTAAAAAAAATTCCTTAAAACCCAAATTTTTTCTAATTTTAAAATTTCGGTTTCGTAATTAAAAAATTTAAAGGGCGTTTTTTCAGATTTGCACTGTTTCCCCAAAATTTTTTGGGGGTGTTGAAATGGAAAAAGAGGTAATGGCGGGGGGAATTTCTGAATTTTTTTTGGGGGTTGGGTGAGGTTTTTAAAACAGGGGGGGGGGGTTTGGGGGGGGAAACATGAGGGGAAAATGACCCCCGCGGAAAAAAACCTAGGGTTGATGGAAGGTAATTTTTAAAAATTGGTTTGGGGAAAAAAAGGAGGGAAATACGTGGGGGATTGGTGACTCCCCGGGTGGAGACAGGGGAGGCTTTTTTGGGGTTTGTAACGAAAATTTCGGGTTTCCCTTTTTTATGCGGGAAAAATTTTTTTAAATAGCTGGGGAAAAATATTAAATTTTTAAGGAGGGGGTTTGAACTTGGAGTTTTTTTTTATTTAGTTAAAAAACCACACATTACTTAATTTAAATTTTTTTTACTTTTGCCCCGAAAAAAGGGTTTTTTTGGAAAATGTAGCCTTAATCTGGGCTACCCCAAAAAATTTCAGTTTTAAATTTCCTTTTAAACTGCCAAAAAGTTTATTTATGTTTGTTTCTCAAGACACAATTTCATAATATTGCTTAATAACAAAAAGCGTTTTGCCAAAAAAATTCTTTTCTTTTTTATAAAAAAACCACTTCACCCTTTGCCAGCCCCAAATTTGTTTTGTCCCTTCGCTCCCCTTTATGTCAAAAAAATCTCGCTCCAAAAAGAAATTTTCCATTTCCCGCAGTTCCTGCATGTTTTTAGACACTTTCAAACTGACTGCCGCATAACAAATCCCCCAAGCAGCAAAATGCCCGGCCCAAGAGGAGGGGAACAAGAACCGGAGGTGGGGGCCTGTTAAAAGACCCCGGTGGTTTTGTTGAACATGTGGACACCGGGTTTAGGGCTGGTAGAAAATTTCTTTGTCCCCTAATGTTTTGGAAAGGAAAAAATATTTCTTGAAAAGTAAATAAAAATTAAGACTTTAAAGGGGGGATAATTCGGATTTTTATATGCTTTTTTCATTGTCCCAAAATCACAAACTTTGGGCACATGGGGTTTAAAGCCATACTTTCTTTAAAAAACACAACACGGGCCCCTTTCATATAATTTTGGGAAAAAAATTTGTACAAAAAAAGCGTTTTTCTTTCGGGCCTTTTTAAAAAATTTAAAAAATTTTTATGTTTAGGGCCCTAACGTAAACGGGGTTTATTAAACCCGTTTTTTCCCCCGCAAATGTCCCGGCCCTTCCCTTCTCCGGAAAAAGTCCACTTTTGAACAAAAGGGAACTAAAGGGAAAAGTTTTTCCTTTAGCACTTCGTTTCCCCCCGTCAGGCATTTTCCACAAAGGTTTCCCCACAAGTACACAAAAGTAAAATACCGGGGAAAAGTTAACGTCAGCCACTTTTGTTTCCCCCCTTAGTCATTAAAAATTCCCCCCAATAAATTAAAACACAAAATTAAACAAATTTAAGTAACATTTAAAAAAACAAGTTAAAACTTTCAGAAATTTTTCAAGTTTCCCTCCCTCTGTTTTCTCACAAAAAGTTTCCCCCAAGTTTCCAAAGTAAAATACGCCCGTTTTAATTCCCAGCATTTTAGTTCCTTCCCTCCAGTCATCTCCAACAAAAAAATCCAAGAAGGAAGTACAAAAATGTTAAATAAAGGACGTTTTAAATTCAGCATTCAGTTTTCCTTTTCCCTCGTTTTATCTCCCCCAATAAATCCAAAAAGTTTCCAATTTTAATACAAAACCCTTAAATTTAGCACTTCAGGGTTTTCCTTTCCCTTTAGTTTATCCCCCACCCAAAATTTCCCCAAAAGTACACATGTTAAATCCGGGGAAAACGTTTAAATTCAGCACTTCGTTTCCCTCCGTCGTTTATCTCCCCAAAAGTCCACAAAAATTACACAAATTTTAAAAAACTACGACACGTTTTAAATTTGAGCCCCTTTAGCTTCCTTTTTCCCTCGTCATTTTCCAAAAAAGTACGTTTCTTTTTGCTTTTTACACAACCCGGGGGTTTCACGTTTCGCGCACGGCCCCGGTCTTTTTGGTTTTGGGGGGGTTCCCGGTTCAAAAACCCCGGCCCACAAGGGGCCGGGGTCTCCCCAGCCAAATGTTTCTTGTGCTTTCCGGCAAAACCCGTGGCCCCAAAAACGTTTTCGTTCTTCCCGTCCCCTAAGCCAAAATTGACCCCAAAGCTGTTGGCAGCGCGTTATACGGCCCCCATGAAGTGGTGGAAAATTTTAAACAAATACAAGTAACAAAATTAAAATGGGGCAGTAGATTTTCAAAGACTCGCGGGGGGAAAATTTTCGGGTTCGTTGGATATTAAGGTTTCTTTAGATGTGACACCGGGCTTGTTTGGTTTCGCATAAAAGAGCACTAAAAATGTCGGTTTTCACAAATTCCTTTTTATAATCTAAAAAAAGCGGGTTTGCCAAAAACCCTTTGGGGGCCCCCACGGACCAAATTTAAAATCACAATTTTTTAAATTCCGCGGACCACTAAAAATGGGAAATTTTTTTTAAAAAAAGTTTCAAACAATTTTTTATTAAAATAATGATAAATTTAAAAAATTTTCCCTTTTAATTTTTAAAATGAAATGCACTTGTTTTAAAAAAAATTTTTAACAAAAATTTTTAGTGTTTATATTTGTTGCTTGCCTTTTTTTGAAAATAAGTTAAATTTTAAACATAAAAATTGCAAAATTTAAAGTCCCAAAATTTTTTCCCCAAAGGGCCCCCCAAAATTTTTCCCCGGGAACCCCGGTTGGCGAAACCCCGATTTAAAAAAATGGGTGCTGATTTTATAAGACGGGGGGGGCAAAAAAGGGGCCCCTTAAAAAAAAACCTGTTGCACCCCAATTTTTTTAAGCAAATTTTTTGTTTTAACGGGTTTTTTTGTACAAATGTAAAGCCTGAAAGGGTTTACGTTTGACGGAAACTCCCCTGGGAAAGGGAGTTAAAAAAGTTTCGGGGACCCCAAAAAAAAAATTTGGGGGGACCATAAACCTTTAAATGCCTGAAGTATTTAGCTAGTTAGGGGAAAATCTTCATAACACGGAAATACAAAAAAACATAAAATATAATTTTTTGCTAAATTTTTAAAATTTTTCTTATCTTTGGATCCACAAATTGATAAGAGAAGGGTTTTTCCGAAACGTTGGGATCTACCCCAAAAAAAATTTTCTTTATGGCCCTTTTAAAGGGAAAAAATTCAAAAAAATTTAGAAAAAAAAAAAACCCGGAATTTTTAAAAAACCCTTTCCTTTTGAAAATCCCAAAAATTGTATGGACGGAGTGTTTGTCTTTTTTTGCTGCAGGTTTTAAAATTTTCGAGTCAGTGTGGTCCGACCCCGAACCCCAAAATTTCCCAAATTAAAACGATTTTTTAAACACAAAACCCAAAAACGGGACAAAAAAAACCCCCGAAAAACAGGGCGTTTTAGGGGGTTGGGTTATGCCCCCCGTTTTTACTGTAATGTTTTATGGTACATCTCTCTAAATCCCCTCTTCTAAACTTCCCCCAACGGGACCCCCCTCGACAATCGCCCCCTTTTCCTTTGTTTTCGCTTTTTAGGGGCTTGCGTGATGGACCCTAACGATTTTGGGTGGCGGTTTCGATGTAACATTTTTCTGTCAACCCAAAAGGGAAAAGCCCCAAGGGAGTATACGCAGGAGGAAAAGGTTTTTGAGGGCCCGGGGGGGGGCGTCCCCAAAAATCCAACAACTACGTTCCAAAAGTGGGGTGGTTTTTGACTCGGGCCAAGGGGGCGTGCGCTCGCCCTGCTGCGCCCGCACTCCGCTCGAAAAATACCGCCGGGGGGCGCAAAAAACACACTGTCATGTTTCCCTTTTAGGAAATTTTTTGTCCCCAAAATTTCCCCGGGATAGTTTTACAACCCTTTTTTGACCCCCAATTTTGTACCTCCAAAAAATGTATTTTCCCCGCGGGGAAAAAATTTGCCAGTTTCGTTTTAAATACCCGACTCCCTTTGCTTTGACCGTTTCACATACAAAACACGGGGGGGCTTTAAACCCTTTAGATTAACCCGGCCCTTGCAAATTTTTTTTGTCAGATGTACCGCGCAGGGGAAACCAAACAAAAAATCCCGCCCCTTGCCATTTAAAAAAGTTTCAGACTTGGCTTGTCCGCCAGCCCCGGGGAATTTTTTACAGGCCAAAACTAAAAAAAACGAAAATTTTGCGACCCCCGTAAATTCGCCCCAAGGAAATACGTATTTTGGTTTTCATTGTTTTGGACCGCTGGGGAAAGCCGCGGGGGAACAAAATTTTTTCCTTTAAAAGGGGCGCCCGGGGTTGAAGCCAACCCGCCCCTATTCAATGGGCAAAGGAAAGCTCTTTCCCTAGTGGGTTAAAAACGGGCCCGGAACGTGAGGTGGGTCACTTACTTACCTAGGGGGTTTTGGGTTTTTTTGAGGGGCTGTACCCCCTCCCCCCCCTATATGCCATTAAAGTTGTGTACAGGACGGGGGCTTAGTGGGTGCAATCCCAATTTTTGTGTGGTGCTGCCAAAAAAAGGGGGGTCATTTTAAAAAAGGATTATTGGTTATTTAAAGCACTGTCTCAATTGCAAAGGGAATTGGGTTGTTTGTGTATGTCATTGGGAAAGGGGGTTTTTTTTGGAAAGGATAGGGGGGGCGTTGGGGCCCAAGAAAGGAAAAGAGGGAAAAAAGCGAAAGGAAAAAGGAAAAAAACCCGTCTTTTTTTACCTGCAAAGTGGGTTTTTTGTATGGTGGCCCTGCAAACTGATTTCACTGTTTTCTTTTAGACCTGTAAATTTTCTGCTTGCAGTTTTACCGGGGGATTGACTTTTTTCGGGGGATTAAATTGCCCATCAGCAGTTTTGCCCGAACGAAAATCCCCAAGCAGCTTTGCAGTGAAAAGAGCTGACCGTTTACGCGGCAAACCCGGCAAGGGATCCCCCCCGGAATCCCCCCCCCCCCCCCCCCCCCCTTTTTTTTAATTGGAAAATTTAAACAAAAAACAGCATTAAATCTGATGTAAAATGGGCCCGTGTTTTTTTGCTGGGAAAGGCTTTCGGGAAACGTTAAGTTTTTGGTCACCCCCCCCCGGAAGGGTTCTTTAGTTTGAAAGCGGGAAGTAAATTTTACTAAATAATCTTTCGGGGCATTCCCTGAGCACAGCAAATTCTGCCCGGGGGTTTTCGTAGAACGATGAAAAAGGGAAAATTGTTTTGGGGGGAATATGGGGGCAGAGAGGTCAAAAAAGCGGGGCTTGACGTGCCGGCCCTTCAAGTGAGGGGCCCCAAAAAAAACTTTGGGAGGCTTTTAATGCTGTTTTTTTTTGTATATACAGGTTCCCGCGTGACGACGGCGGATTTTTTAGCGGGGTCTTTTGGAAATGAAAATTAAATCCCTTTTTTTAAAAAAAATTTTTCATTATAAAATCCACCGGGCATTTTAAAAAATATTTCACAATTTTTTTAAAAAACCAACGATGCACTATTTTATCAAGTATCCCCTAAAAAATTTTTTTCGGGCCCCCAGTTGAACCATCTTCAGGGGGGGTCCAAAAATTAATTTATTTTTACCCTCCATCAGTTTTAAACTGAGGGTAAAATAAAATATATAACTAAAATTAAGGTTAAAGGGTTTTGGGAAAAATTTAAAAGGCCCGCAGTTATATAAAGGAATTCTATTACTGTAGTCTGTTAAATCGTTTAAAATTTTATTTGCAGAAAACAAGATTTGGGAAAAAAAAACTTGTTGGTGGGGGGGGAATGGGGGGGGGGGGGGGGTTTTTAACACCATTTAGGTTTGTTTTGCAGTTTGTGCCAAAAATTCTTTTCCGTTTTAAAAAATAATTTTAAAACTAAATGGTATAAGTTTCTTTACGGGGCTTTTTTTACCGTTCCCAAACGAGGAAACCCCCTTTTTGCGTTGGGCTTTTAGGCTTCCACCGCGGGTGTAAATGACGTTTTTCGCTTTCTGGGAAGGTTTTCACAGCGATGATTTGTAGTTAGTTTTCCGAAGTTTCGGACGGGCTATCGGTCCAAAATTTAAGGTTTTGCGTCGGGGAAAATAACTAAACCAAAAAAACGCTGGTAAAAAGCCCCCAAAAAAGACGAAAACCCACACCGAAAATTCCTGAAAAACCCCCTCGTCCACCGGAAAACCCGCACAATTTTCGTTTTCCCCAGCCCCTCGGGGTCCAAATTCAGATTGGGACCAGTTTAAATTTTTGCCCCCATGTTTGTTGTGGAATTTGAAGCATTAAATTTAGGTTGTGTAAACGATGTGTGTCTAAAATTTTTTATACGATTGTTTTGTTGCAGTGTGTGTCTAATTAAATTTTTCAGATTTTTGTGTAGCAGATGGTGTCTAAATTAAAAAATTTCAGGGTTGTTGGTAGCAGATGTGTGTTAAATAAAATACCGATTGGGTTTTGGGGGCCCGGATGTGTGGGCATAAATAAATTTTAAGGGTTGTTGTGTAGCAGATGTGTGCTAAAAAAATATTAAAAGATTTTTGTTTAACAGATTGTGGGCTAAATAAATAACAGGGTTTTGGTAGGTATGGTGTCTAAATAAAAATACAGATTGTTGTTTTCAAAATGTGTTCTAAATTTTTAAAATTTCAGATTGTTGTGTAGCAGATGTGTGCAAAAAAATATAAGGGTTGTTGTGTAAAAGTTTTTTCTAAAAAAAAATACAGTTTTTTGTGTTGCAGATTTTGTGTTTTTAAAAAAAAATTTTACAGGGTTGTTGGGGGGGAACAGGGTGTGTTCTAAATAAAAAAATTAAAAGATTGTTGTGTTTCAGATGTGTTTTTTCTAAATAAAATAACAGATTTTTGTGTAGCAGATGTGGTTCCCAAATTAAAAAATACGATTGTTTTTTGTAGCAGAAGTGTGTCTAAATTTAAAAATAAGTTTTTTGTGTAAAAAATGTGTTTCTAAAAATAAATATTAAAAGATTTTTTGGGTAGCAGAAGTGTGTCTTAAAAAAATATACGAAATTTTTGTGTTAAAAAAATGTGTTCTAAATAAATATACAGTTTTTTTGGTTTTTGCAGTTTTGTGTTCAAAATAAATTACCCGATTGTTGTTTTTAAACAGATGTGTTTTCTAAAAAAAATTTTTAAAAAATGTTGTTTAGCAGTGTGTGTTAAAAAAAATATACAGGGGGAAAAGGGGTTTTGGTTGTTTTTTCAGATGTGTGTCTAAATAAAAATTTCAGATTTTTGTGTAACCGATGTGTTCTAAAAAAATTTACAGATTGTTGTGTAGCAGAGGGGGGGCTAAATTAAAAATTTCGATTGTTGTGTAGCAGAAAGTTTTTGTTCTTAAAAAAATAAAAAAAAAAAAATTTTACAGATTTTGGGGTAAACAAAATTTTTGTTCAAAATAAATATTTTCGATTTTTGTTTTGGGAGATGTGGGGTTTTAATAAATATTACAGAAATTTTTGTTTTAGGGAGATGTGTGTCTAAATAAAAAAAATAGATTTGTTGTGTAGCAGATGTTGTGTCTAAATTTAAAAATACCCGATTGTTTTTTGAGATGTGTGTTTTTTTAAAAAAATGGGCAGATATTCATTTCCTTTACTTTCCGTTTAAACCCATATTCCACGGAAAGCTTTTTTTATGGGCGTAAACCCAGGGGGACGGGTGTGATCAAAAAAACCGTTTTTGGTGTGCAAAATTTTTTGTCTTTAAAATTAAGCGGGTTTTTTTACCCGATGGGTTAAAAAAACATAAAACCCTTTTTTTTTAGCAGATTTTTTCAAAAAAATACAAATTGTTTTTTACAATTTGCTAAAAAATTAATTTCTTTTTTGTTTAAAAGGGAAATTTTTCCCCCAAAATTAAAACAGGGGGGATTATTGGGGAAAAAAAATGGGTTTTTAAACCTTTTTGCTTAACTTTTACGTATTGTGTGGTGGGTTTTTGGTCTAAAAAATTTTTTCCCCCGGGGAGGGAAAGGGGTCCCAAAAAAAATTAAATTTGGGTGGGTTGGGCCCTGGGCCGGTTGGACGGGTGGGAAAAAATTTCCCCCCAAGGGTTTTTCGATGGGTCAAAAAAAACAAGTTTGTTTAAGGACCGTCAAGCCCGGCCCAATTTCCGGGGTTTACGGTTTGTTTTTTAGGCAGAGGTGCAAATAATTTTAGTTGTTGTGAACGGTTTTCTTAAATTCAAGGTTTTTACTTAGTGAAAAAACCTTTAAGGGTTTTTGGGGTGGTTTTTGTGTGGCTTAAAAAACTTTTTTTTTGTTTTAAATGTGTTGGTTAAAACCCCCTCTAAAATTGTTTTGTTTTTTAGGATGATGCTAAAAAAATTTTACCCCGAAATTTTGGTAGCAGATTGGCCCAAAAAATTTTTTCGAAAGTGCGACAGCTGCCTGCTTAATTAAATTCGATTTTTGTAATGCTTAAAATTTACTTTTTGGGTAGCCAAGGGCAAAAAATCGATGTTTTTGTTATAAGTACGTTACTGTATGTACAGTAATATTGATTTACTTCTGCGTCTGCTTACGTAGGTATCATGTACGTAGGCCTATTTATACAGGGTCGTGCACAAGCAACTTGAACCTCCGTGTTTTTCACGTTGATTCTAGTGACAAGACACTTTTGCGCCACGCTGTATATACGTACGTCAATATACGAATATGTCCATATAGGCATGCGAGTGTGTACCAATACTGAAGATTAACGCGGTATGTTTTTCCGAAATGGTGACACACATTTTTCCATAGTAGACGGCGTCATGGTTTAGAAACCCAGGATATTAAATAAATATTTTATTAAATTAATAACTAATAAATCGATTTTATATTCAAGAACTAGTAGCACTAAAAATTACGTACAGAAAAAAATAAAAATAAAATGTAAGGGGCAATATGAAGTACGTTTCGGTGTTACTCGGATGCAGCAGACCACAAATTGTCGACAGGCCACACTGTTGTAGTGCCGCGCCCTGCCGATGCAAGTGTGTACTGTGCGAGTGCGGGGAACTGCCGCGTGATGCCGCTAGCGTGTGCAACACGCCGTCATCTGCCGGTATGTTAGGTCAAACATGTACCGCGTATAAAGCGTTCGCGTCTTACCCTGTTAACGCGTGCATTATTTTTCGGCAAGCAAACGTGTCATAAGGCCATGCCATGGCTTAGGCGGTTAGTTGTTGGCTTCCTACAGCAGTTCATTTTCCCTGGACAGTCCCTGTGGTATTTGTGGTGGAACAAAGTATCACTGAGACAGTTTCTTTTCTCGGAATACTTCAGTTTTCCCCTGTCAGTATCATTACACTCATCTATCACTGACCTTATATGAAGTTAGCAATTTGGGAGCGTCGTTAATTAACATACTTAGAAAGTGTCACAAGAACACTAACACAACAGTGCAGTGACACCACGCTGTGTAAAGAGCTGGCACTTTTCGTGTGAAATT